>CM069905.1:101702328-102228321 GCA_036172215.1 Camellia granthamiana
GACTAACATTTTGGTCGCCAAAGGTATTTTATAATTTTTTTATTTTCATTCGGCTACCAAACTATTTAGTAGCTAAAAGTAGGTCTTTGGCGACTAAAATTTCTTTTTGTCGCCAATTGTGATATGTTTAGCTACTAAAAAAATTTTTAGTCGCCAATTGTCATATTTTTAGCTACTAAATTTTTTTTAGTCGCCAATAATCAACATTCCCCTACTAAAAAAAATTAGTAGCTAAAAGGTTGACTTTTGCCGACTAAAATTAATTTTGGTAGCCAATTCCCACACTTTTGGCGACTAAATTTGTTTTAGTAGCTAAAAATGGTCGGGAATAATGTGTTTTTTTGTAGTGGCTCTTTCATTGGGCTCCACACTGTTGGGGGAGTTTCATATATAATGATTTGAGTTGTTTGTATTCTGTTTTGATGGCCTCAAAAATGTATCTTAATTTTCATGTCTGTAACCTTCTGCTGTACACTCATTTTTTTTTTACTCCATAGCAATGAAGAACACATTGGTTGTCTCAAATGTTCTTCAACATGTTGTGTGAGTGTGGTATGTTCAAATCATTTTTTTATTTTATTTATATCATTTAAGAAAAGGCAGAGTTTTAAGCTTTCTGTGCAATTTTGGTAACTAGTCAAGATGTCCAAAAAAAAAAAAAAAAAATGTCAAAATTTTGATCAAAATTCTCATTTTAGAAAAAAATGAAAGAAAAGAGGGAGTGTTTGAATGATGCTTAAGTTATTAAATGGAAATAAAATCAGAAAGGACTTGGTTTAAAGTCACCCCACTTTCAGCTTATTTTAGTAATTAGAACTGTTCACTTATAATATCTTTGAATATATTATTTTAGACACTCGGTAGGATTTACTCTATTAGTATTAAATTGATTGGATATCAATAATTATATTTGTTTATAAAATGTTGATGGTAAGTATGATTTTAATAGATAGATTATTTAGTTTTTAATTTTTTTTTTAGACACATTTGATTCTTTTAGGCAGTTGCTGATATATGATAAGTTCGATTTGCTTAAATGGAAGATTTACTTGCCTCATATGAAAAGATGAATGTGTTTGGAATAGGTCAGAACCCTCAATTGGACCACCCTCCGGTCCAATAACACTACTACAAAGTTATGTTAAAGATCCTAAATAAATTATGAAATTTTTTATCAAATTTTTATATGGGTGTAGGATCTGCACACATGATTTGTGTTGATCCTACACCATGTGACAGATTTAGTAAAAAATTTGGTAATTTATTTGAGGTCCATAGCATTTTCCTAATTATCTGGAATAAAGTGGAGCTTAATTTTCGATGAACAATGTTAAGGATCTTAAATATTTTATCAAATGTCTCATTTGAGTGTGAGACTCACACGTAAGTTTTATGTGAGTCTTACATCCTGAAAGATTTGATAAAACATTTAATAAAATATAAATTCTAAGCATTACTCATTTTCGATCATCGTCGTTAGTAAAGATTGATTATTTGTTCATTATTGCAGCCTTTGTTTAGTTGTTATTATTATTTTTCATGTTTGTTGTGCTGAAATTTGCTGTGCTGTGCTCTGTTATGTTTGTTGGAAATCTTGTTTTGCTGAGTTGTTAAACTGATTTGAGCTGGAAATTTGTGGGCTGCTGGAAATTTATGGATGAATCTGCTGTGTAAGGTCCATGTATGCAAAGTTTGCCTTCCTCTCTGCTGTGTCTGCTGTGCTTGTTCTGTTCAGTTTTCTGTTCTGTTTTTGGTTCTCTTTGTCTGTGTTCTATTCTTCTGCTTTTTTTTTTTCCCTTTCGGGTTTGGTTCCTCACCAACCTGTATATATATTTGTAAAAATGTGAGTGTGTGTGTAATAAGATTATTCTATTGTTTGTTTCATAGGCTACTTGGAACTTTAAAAGGATATGTTGCAAATCGAGCTCGTCCAGAAGGTTCGATCACAGAAGCTTATGTTGTCAAGGAGTGTCTCACATTTTGCTCAATGTATCTGGGTGGAATTGAAACTGTATTTAATCGAGAGGAACGAAATGTTGATGTTAGTGTGCATGAGTCGGGGTTAGAGGTCTTCGCGCAAAATGTCCGTCCTTTTGGGCTAATTACAAGGGTTTCTAACGTGTCTCAAAAAGAACGTGAAATGGCTCATTGGTTTGTCTTGAATAATAGCCTCGAGCTTGACCATTATCTAGAGTACGTTCTTAATATTGTTTTTTTTTTTTTTTTTGTAGAATTATGTTTTCAATATAATATGTTACTTATGAATCATATGTTTGTAAGTAGGCAACACAAGAATCTTTTAGAAAATGAAGGTGTACGTGACATCACAAATAGACAGAAAGAGGAATTCCCCAAGTGGTTCAAAGAACATGTAAGATATAATCCCAAACTTTATTCAGCTACACTTATATGAATACTAACATAATGATTGAAATTGATGTCGTTATGTAGATGAACCAATTACGAGCTCAAGGATTACCAGAAGCAACTGATGATTTGTGGTCATTAGCAAATGGTCCTAGTGTGAATGTTAATTTGTATTCAGCTTGCATTTCCAATGGTGTTCGATTTCATAGTAAGGATCGTGATAGTAATCATAAATGCCAAAATAGTGGGTTAGTTGTGGAAGGGGAGCATGAGAGACAAACAATTAACTTTTATGGGTACTTGAATAGAGTGTGGGAGATGCATTACATGCTTGGACATCGAGTTGTTTTATTCCAATGCGAATGGTTCAATACCGGTAGTAATAGAACATTACATACCGATACACATTGCACAAGTATTGATGTTAGAAGTCGATGGTATAAAGATGATCCATTTGTCTTACCAAGTCATGTGAAACAAGTTTTCTACGTTGATGATACAAAGTTAGGCGGACATTGGAAAGTCGTAGAAAGACTACAACATCGAGGAATATGGGATGTACCAGAACAAGATGGCTTTGAACCTGATAATGTATTGCAACAAAATGAAACAACTGATGCTGTCTCAATGAGCGTTGAAGACCCCGTGACAATCTCGCTTCATAGGAATGACATTGATCCTCAAATTATCCCAAGTGAGGTGGTTTTACAATCAGTTAGTCGAGCACACAACGATGGTGTTGATGAGGAAGAGGGGTGCGATAATGAAGATGATTACTACAAGCATTGACTATCCGAGAAGATGAGCTACATAATCATTTTGATTGTAATATAGATTTTGACATAGAACTTTAATTGTTGTGTCATTTTTATGTTTTTATGACACTGTTGTTTAAGTGCCTTTGAGTTTGAGTACAATGACAATTCAAAAAGATTTTTTTTTTTTTGTATATGTGTGTTTGTGTGTGTCCTTATCTGTCTCTCTCTGTCTATTTTATTTTTTTTGTTTCTTATGTTATGTTATTGTTTAGTTATCACTTATGTTATGATATTGATTCTATTATATAGCCATTGATATTAATGTAATTGCTTATTGTACATATGCTTCACACATGTAATTGTTGAGTTGTTGTGCTAGATGGCAGGCCCTGGTAAAGTTCGACGTGCAGCATCATCCAAAGTTCCTCTACCTTCCCAACAAGCTGCAGCTAAAATTGCTGCCCCTACTCAGCATGCACCACCTATTTTAACCCCATCTACTCAGAGTGTACCATCTACAAATGCTCTAAGTATCCAGCTTGCACCACCGACAAATGCAACTACCACCCAAGTTGTACCATCTACAAATGCAACTACAACCCAGGCTGCACCATCTACAAATGTAGCTACTACTCAGGTTGCACCATCTACAAATGCAACTACTACCCATGATGTACCATCTACCACTAGTTTGCGTACTCGTTCTAGACAAGTCAGGGGTCAGACTCGAGGGAAGAGCATAGCACGTCTCATAGCTAACAATGGTGGTAACAAACTTCCTGTTTGGATCCCTGCAGATGCAAAGGTGCCAGTAGGGCCTTATGCCACTCCATTTGCAAATGAACTTGGCTTACAGATAAGGATGGCTGCTCCAATCATTGGTATAAAAAAGTGGGACAAGATTGATGAGATTCATAAAGCCCCAATCATTCAAGCAGTTCGGGTACATGTATTTGCTACTTTTCAGATAATTAGATTATCACCATTACTTGCATTTTGATATTAATAAAAGCATTCATTATATTTGTAGGATAAATTTGAGATTGTTGATTATGATGAAGATGAAGAGGTTCGGAAAGGAGTCAATAAAAAGTGTAAAACTCTTTACAGAAGTTGGCGTAACAAGATGAAGACTCATTACTCGAAGTTGGTAGACGCTGGTGTTGACCCTTATAGTAAACCATACAAAGAGGTCGATTCTGAGGCTTGGGTATACATGATCGATCATGTATGGCGTGATCGCGATTATCAGGTAAAATTTCCTAATTTAGAGAATCATGTTGTAATTTCAATTTAATTTTACTAATCAATTAATTTTGCAGAACTTGGCTCAAAAAGCAAGGGATAGTCGAGCGAGGTTACCATATAATCATACAATGGGTTCCAAGTCATTTCAAGCTGCAATGTATAAACAGGTGATGCATTTATTATATCTAACATAATGATTGAAATTAATTATGTATGCTTACTTTTAAATGGAATTAGGGTACCGAGAAGACTGACTTTGTAGACTTCTACAAAGATTCCCATTGGAGCAAGAGAAAGTCGGATTGGGTAGCCCCAATATGTGGTCAATTACATGTAAGTATGCCAATTAATAGAGTTACATATTTATGTAAATGATGGTATTTGTTGAAGTTGTTTACAAATTGATAGGAAGCTTTGAAAAAGCGACATGAAGAGTCTTTAGAGCCTGGGGCAATACCTTTAACTCAGGAGCAGCTGTCAATCGAGATTCTTGGAAAGAAATCGGGATACTTAAAAGGCTTTGGAGTTGGTCCAAAACCATCATCATCCAGATCTTCTGTCACTGTACAAGCACATACTGAGGTGGTTTCGAGCCTACAAAAAGAACTAGAGTCATTGAAGAATTTGTCCAAGGTCCAGCAAGAACAAATTGCAGCCCAGAACCTGGTAGCACAAGAGCAAGCTAAAATGATTGCAATGCAAAACAAAAGATTTGAAGAGATTGAGAAGTTTATGAGGATGACCAAGGATCAAGCAGGCATGCAGGTTAATGAAAATGATTATTCATCAGAGGAATCTTATTGACAAACACTTTTGTAAGTATATTTTTCATAATTTACTTTTCAAATCACTACAAGCATTTCATTTAATATGTCTGGTTGTGTTGAACAAACGGGACCTCGATTGGATCAATGGTTAGAAAATTAGAAGGAAAATTGTAAAACACAAGACTTAAAAGGCACGTTAGGGGGCCGAAATTGCGAAATGACCACCGAAACCACCGAAACTTGGCACGGACAGCTTGTTTAAGCCTAAATAGACTTGTAGGAAAAAACGGGACCTCTATTGGATCCCCGGTTAGAAAATTAGAAGGAAAATTGTAAAACACAAGACTTAAAAGGCCCGTTCGGAGGCCAAAATTGTGAAATGACCACCGAAACCACCGAAACTTGGCACAAACAGCTTGTTCAAGCCTAAATAGACTTGTAGGAACAAACGGGACCTCGATTGGATCTCCGGTTAGAAAATTAGAAGGAAAATTGTAAAATACAAGACTAAAAAGGCCCGTTCGGGGGCCGAAATTGCGAAATGACCATCGAAACCACCAAAACATGGAATGGACAGATTTTTCAAGCCTAAATAGACTTGTAGGAACAAACGGGACCTCGATTGGATTTTCGGTTAAAAAATTAGAAGGAAAAATGTAAAACACAAGACTTAAAAGGCCCGTTCGGGGGCCGAAATTTCGAAATGACTACCGAAACCACCGAAACGTGGCACGGACAGCTTGTTCAAGCCTAAGTAAACTTGAAGGAACAAACAGGACCTCAATTGGATCTCCGGTTAGAAAATTAGAAGGAAAATTATAAAACACAAGACTTAAAAGGCCCGTTCGGGGGCTGAAATTGCGAAATGACCACCGAAACCACCGAAACTTGGCACGGACAGCTTGTTCAAGCCTAAATAAACTTGTAGGAATAAACGGAACCTCGATTGGATTTCCGGTTAAAAAATTAGAAGAAAAAATGTAGAACACAAGACTTAAAAAGGCCCGTTCGGGGGCCGAAATTTCAAAATGACTACCGAAACCACCCAAACTTGGCATAGACAACCTTTTCAAGCCTAAATAGACTTGTAGGAACAAACGGGACCTCTATTGGATCTCCGGTTAGAAAATTAGAAGGAAAATTGTAATACACAAGACTTAAAAGGCTCGTTCAAGAGCCGAAATTGCGAAATGACAACCGAAACCACCAAAACTTGGCACGGACAGCTTGTTCAAACCTAAATAGACTTGTAGGAACAAACGGGACCTCGATTGGATTTCCGGTTAGAAAATTAGAAGAAAAAATGTAAAACACAAAACTTAAAAGACCCGTTCGGGGCCCAAAATTGCAAAATGACCACTGAAACCACCGAAACTTGGCACGGGTAGCTTGTTCAAGCCTAAATAGAGTTGTATGAGCAAACAGCACCCGATTGGACTTCCCGTTACAAAATTAAAATCAAAATTGTGAAGTTCATATCGAGGTTTTTTTTTTTTTTTTTTGTCAATCTAATATTATTTTTTCTTTTTTCATGTGACAGATTGGCAATGGTGGAAAATAGTTTGGGCTGCATCAGAAGATTTGATTGTGTTTTTGGAAATATTTTGACATAGGTTTTTGGTAAATGATTTATGGATTAAATGTTTAGCATCAAAATATTTGGTTTTATGTTTTTGCAAATATTTTGACATAGGATTTTAGTAAAGGACTTGTTATTTAGATGTTTAACATCAAAATATTTGGTTGTAATTTTGAAAATATTTTAACATAGGATTTGGTAATGTATTTATGGATTTGATGTTAGTAGTTTGTAAGTATTTTGGTATGCATGTTTTAGATTGTCAGAGAATTATAATTATGTTTATTGGGATTTTTCATAGCTATTAATTTTGAATTAGTATGAATGTCTTGCACAGGTGTATTATTATTTACATTACATTTGTGTATATATTGTGCACAGGAAAACAAGTGTTTTGGATTATTTTGAACAGGGAAATTATTAAAATCAAAATTTGTGTATTGAATTTTTAGTGACAGGTGGTATTTTGGTCGCTGTTAATATATTTGGCGACGAAATATTGTTTTTGTCGCAAAAAGTTAATGGTTATTCTAAGAACTTTTAGCAACCAAAACTTACTCGTCGCTAAAATGTGATTTTTAGCGACCAAATTAATTTTGTCGTTAAATAGTACTTTTGGCGACGTATTTATTTGTCGCTGAAACTACATAGCCTATCCAAATTATAACTTTTTAGCAACAAATTGTAATTTTATAGCGACAAAATATATGATTTTTGGCGACTAATTTTGCTTGTCGCTAAATGTCTACCTACGGTGACAGTTTCTGATTTCGTCGCCAATACTTTTAGTGGCAGGCCTTTGGCAACAAGTTGTATATTTGTCGCCGATTCTTTTGACGACGGAATGTGTACTTTTGGCGACAAATTTTTAGGTCGCCAAATGTGTTTTTTGTTGTAGTGTTATTTTGTTAAATAGTTCAAACTTTGTTTGTTTGTTTATTTGTTTGTTGTTGTTGTTGTTGTTGTTCCAAAAATTAATTACATAAATATAAAATAAGTTATTTGGTAATTTTTAATAAATACTTGACATTTTACAGTTTAGTTGTTTTCCAAAAAATAAGATAAAATTGACAAGTCTCACTATTTAAACTAATAAAAATAAAATTGTGACACCACATGTATTTATTTGAGCAATATTAAATAATATTTCTAAATACTCTCTCTCTTTCTCACACACACACACATATATATAATTTATTGCTTTACATACATACAAGGTCTTATATTTTTCATTTGGCTTCAATAAGTCATACTATTTTTTTAACCTAAAAAATTATTACTTCTTTTATTCTTAATCAACATATAATCATTTCAAATGCTGTACAAGCCAAACCAGATTCCTTTGTGTGCTAATCTAACAACTAATTACTAACTTTTATAGAAAAAAAATAAAAATAGAACCATTAGTCAAACTAACGGTCAACTAACAGATTGGAAGAACATGGAAATCAAAAGTAAATTTCAAAGGAAGTCAATGTAATTTCAGAAAAAGAAGAAAAGACCATTATAATTATCAGAAATCTCAAAGGAGGTAAGTGTAATTTATCATAAAACATATGACATATATAATAAACACATAAAAATATAAATTTTGAGCTTGTGCTTTGAGTGTTGTCTTCTATTTTTTGAAACTTTACAAGTTAGATTGTTATTGTTGGGTTGGTATTGTGTCACGAATAACTGTATCAATATTTGTATTTTTTAGTTGTCAATTTATTTAATTTATCTTATTTGAATAAAATTCACTTGCACTTCTGTATTTTAGATTAATCTTACATATTTTAATTGTCTCAAATTTAATCTTACATATTTTAATTGTCTCAGTTAATCTTTAGATTTGCTACAAGTCAATCATATAACAACTTGTTTTGAAAATTGACAAAAAGAATAAAATGATATTTTAATAAAAATATAAGAGTGTTAAAGGATTATATTAAATGTAATTAATATAAATAAATAATTATTGTTGTTAATTTTTGAAAGGATATTATATAAATGAGTTTATTGTTGCTTTTAACGCGAAATGTGAAAAATTAACAAAAATAATTAAAAAGTGAGGAGTAAATTGAAATTAGATGTAGACATTTGGTTGTGATTCAATGGTTTAGTAGTTATACTTTAGGATATAGTGAGTAGGAGTAGTGGCAAATCCTTCAGTTATAATCTAATTTTAGTAACTATACTAAACACTATCTTTGACCCCCCCCAAAAAAAACAAAAAATGAAATTAGATGTAAAATAAAAAAAACGAAAAGGGAAATTTACCATATAAGTGTTTTACAGTGGAAAACGTTCATAAGAAGCAACCTATTTATTCAGAGACACACAATTGAAAACTTCAAAATCCAATATAAAATCAAAGTTTGGCTTCAATTCTTTTCACTATAAAATTCCTTCCAATACAAACCAATTTAACTATACTACTATCTTTGAAACCCCCCCCCCCCCCCCCCTCCAAAAAAAAAAAAAAAAATTGAACCCACCAAAAAAAAAAAAAAACGAAAAGGGAAATTTACCATATAAGTGTTTTACAATGGAAAACGTTCACAAGAAGCAACCTATTTATTCAGAGACACACAATTGGAAGCTTCAAAATCCAATATAAAATCAAAGTTTAGCTTCAATTCTTTTCACTATAAATTCCTTCCAATACAAACCAATTTAACTATACTACTATCTTTGAAACCCCCCCCCTCCCCCCCCCCAAAAAAAAAAAATTGAACCCACCCAAAAAAAAAAAACAAAAAGGGAAATTTACCATATAAGTGTTTTACAGTGGAAAACGTTCACAAGAAGCAACCTATTTATTCGGAGACACACAATTGGAAACTTCAAAATCCAATATAAAATTAAAGTTTAGCTTCAATTCTTTTCACTATAAATTCCTTCCAATACAAACCAATTTAACTATACTACTATCTTTGAACACCCCCCCCCCCCTCCCAAAAAAAAAAAATTGAACCCACCCAAAAAAAAAAAACGGAAAGGGAAATTTATCATATAAGTGTTTTATAGTGGAAAACATTCACAAGAAGCAACCTATTTATTCGGAGACACACAATTGGAAATTTCAAAATCCAATATAAAATTAAAGTTTGGCTTCAATTCTTTTCACTATAAATTCCTTCAAATACAAACCAATTTAACTATACTACTATCTTTGAACCCCCAGAAAAAAAAATTGAACCCATCCAAAAAAAAAAAAAAACGAAAAGGAAAATTTACCATATAAGTGTTTTACAGTGTAAAGCCTATTTATTTAGAGACAATTGGAAACTTCAAAATCCAATATAAAATCAAAATTTGGCTTCAATTCTTTTCACTATAAATTCCTTCCAATACAAACCAATTTTTTCCCATTCTTCTTCTTCTTCTTCTTCTTCTTCTACAGTGATGGCGATGAAGTTTGCGTTAAAGGTTCGTTCTGGTAGCCACACAGCAACTGGACCCAGAAGATGGAACGAGGATGAACACATTGTAGTCGACAATCTATCTTCCCATCTCGGATCTCTTCATACCTGCCCTCTTCCAACTTCTTTCTACGCTGTTTTCGATGGTCATGGAGGCTCTGAAGCCGCAACGTATCTCAAGAACAACGCCATTAGATTTTTGTTCCAAGATGTTGATTTCTTCAAAACATCCCATAATATTGATGATGGTGATGATAATGGTTTCTTGAATGAGTTGAAGGATTGTCACATCAAAGCTTTTTTGCTCGCTGATCGTGCCTTGGCGGATGAAGAATGCAGTGGTGTTTCATCTGACTGTGGAACCACGGCACTGACTGCTCTAGTACTCGGCAGGCATTTAGTAGTAGCAAACGCTGGGGATTGTCGTGCTGTGATCTGTCGAAAAGGGATTGCAGTGCCGATAACTCAAGATCACAGGACTAGTTATTTGCCGGAACGAAGAAGGGTTGAGGAGTTAGGTGGTACCATCAAATTCGGGTACCCTAATGGTGAACTTGCCGTGACTCGTGCCCTTGGAGATTGGTATATGAAGAGCCCTTTTGGGTCTGTGTCGTTGTCGCCTCTCACTGCAGAGCCGGATGTTCATCAAATTGTTTTAACTGAGGATGATGAGTTTTTGATCATGGCTTCTGACGGGATCTGGGATGTACTGTCGAATCAAGAAGCAGTCGACATTGTTTGTCATGGGTTAATGCAACACCACCATCCACAGCAGTGTGCTAGTGAAGTTGTTGATCAGGCATTGGGCCTTCGTAGCAAAGACAACCTGACTGCCATTGTTGTGTGCTTTACTTGGGATGTGGATCGCGAGAGGCCCAGGCGGGGGTGTAAGCGCAAGGCTGCTTTTGTTTAGGTCTTACCTAATCAATTTCGCTAATTTTGGGATTTTATATTTTTATTTTCAATTTTTGATTCAGTTATAGCTTGTCAGTACTAGGCTTATGCAAGATACTTTTGATATTGATTTTGAAAATTAAAATTTCAAACCTTCGATTTACCTGTTTCTATTGTCTGGATTAAGCATCATCATCGTTGCTTTCTTATTCCCATTCCTGAGCAGTTGAACAAAGCTCTTTTCATTTTTCTTCAGAACTGTAGTTTCTAACTTCAGCCCTGAGTTAGTATTTTCCACGTGATTTGCCAATCTTATCCACAACAATCATATCATTTGACCACCGGGACATCAAATAATGCAGTTATAAATCAAGAAAGATGAGACCATAATTCGATGAATTGTGTGAATTGCCGAGATACAACAATGTAATTTACAATTATTTACACATTAATCCAGACTCTGATTGAAGCGAGTAACAATGAAGGTTTGCTGGTCTGTACAAGCAGAGAGGCCGGAAGTCAAAATCATTTATAGGGTTTTGTCACATTTGTTTGACAGGCTCTTCACCATAGAACTTTTACATTGTACGGAAACAATGACAACCACATTCAGAGAGCCTTCAGAACAAGTTTGCTGGTATGATGAACCCCCGTTGCCGCAAGTCTCAATACCACACGAGTCCTGTACAACCTGCAAACCAAAAAAAAATGTGAAAGTGCCCAAAACAAAGCAATTATTTCTTGTCACATGAAACCACTAATTTCTTCCTGTATCACAGCTAGATTATGGGCCTTGTAGCTAATTAGTGTCCGTATGTAAATAGATTGTACCCAAAAGGCTCCCACTTACAATAGGGTCTGGGAGAGGTATATAATATAGTAGGTAGGCCTGCCTTTCCCCTACTTTCTCGTGGAGAGGTTGATTTATGTGACTCAAACCCGAGCCATAAAGCTGGGAGAGCAGATCGATTAAAAAAAATTAAGAACTTGAGAAAAAGGGGGGTATGGAGCTTTTCATTTTAACCATGATTCTTCCTCCTCGGGTGATGCTTCTTATTTAGAAACACGATTCCGCGATTCCAAATAAAAAACTTGTAAGAAACTCGCTCTCAACTGAGATAGAACCTCTCAAACATACAAATCTCATAAAAACAAAAAAAAATAAAAAAAATAAAAAAATAAAAAAATAAAACTTGCTCTAGTAGTTTCTATTTACATAATATTTATTTATACTTAATGAAGACAGCTGGTAGCTGACATCAACCTATAATATTTATTTATATTTTAACATATATATATCACAATTAAGCATACAAAATAATTATTAATATATCAATATATACATGCTCCCAACTTAGACTCAATGTTCTCTTCTCTTTCAGCTCCACTCCCATCCCCACCCCCGCTTCGCGCAACTATGTGTCTAGCCTTTGATTCAATGTTCTCTAATTGATTTATTTATAGTTATTTTGATAAATAAACCTTCTACATATTATTCTTTTCCTTCTATTATCTTTTTTGAAATATTTTTATCTGAAAGGTGTGGACAAGCTACGACCCGGATGCAGGCCATGAGCTTCCATAATTTGTAGGGGCCAGTCATCTGGACAGATAACATTATAGAAAACACGGGTGCCAATCAAAAAAATAAATAAAATAACACCCTCATTAGTCTAGCTGCCTCTTGTTTTCCCCCTTTCTTGTATTTGGAAGGTATGCCTTACTTGATTCTTGTATTCTTTGTTCTTTTTTAATGAAATTGTCACTTGACAAAAAAGAAAACACACCACCATTAAATCAAAGATGATAAAAAAAAATGATTTCCAGAAATTGATGTTATATCTTTGGGGTCTTTATTGGAATCCATTTGGCGTTGATGGCCACATGAAATTGAAGGTAAAGCACACAAAGATTAATAACAAGCTAGCAAATAACTCACCCTGCCAGAGCAAGTCCCCAGGTAGAAAGTGTATAAAACAACTTCCCAGCATGCCAAACATTTAGCATCTTCTCCAACTTGTTCATGCCACCCAATGCTTTATTCAGAGCTGCATGAACAAATTCATCTTATGAAATCACTACTACCTTCAAATAACACAATTATGTATCCCTCAGCCTACTGAGGCAAAATCATACGAGCAACATCCAAATCCAGATAAGTAATTAACCATCCAATCAACAAAAGAAAATGAATAATAAAAGCTAAAGCCAAGAAGATCAAGAAAAGTTGTTATTCCCATCAGAATCGAGGAAAAAAGAGCCTTCCCAAGGATCAAAATAAAAAATTAAAAAATTAAAAATTGAAAAGCTAGCTTACTTTTCTGCAACTCCTCTGGTGTCAAAGTCTGCAAGTACAGGGAAACAAAATCATGTTAGATGCATGATATTTCATTCCACAAATGAATAAATAAATAAGCAAAATATTCTGTCCATCAAATACCTGAGCTTTTGGATTTGAGAGAATACATCTAGCCATAAAGTTGGCAACTCCATCCACCACTTGTTCCTCACAAACAACTAAATAATTTTCATTATCAATTCCACTCTGTTCTTCAACATCACTTGGAACCATTTCATCAGTGACCCAAACCCACCAACTAGGTTCTTCATGGTCCACATTGATTAGTACTTCAGCTGACTGCAAATCAGCTCCTAACAAAGAAACCAGACCAAGTAACCAGCAATGAAAAAATCGAGCAATTACAAAGATAATTTCAAGTATGGCATTAATACTATAAGTAGATCATTAATTGAAGAGAGATAAAAAAAAATAAAAAATAAAAACCTGAGGCCTCCTTAAAAGGAAATTTGGAGCCAATTCCATCAACGGATTCATCCTGCAGGGATTTAAGCTGAGTTAAGAACTTTTCAGATTCCACAGTGGCCACAAGACGGTCATACAGCTGCAAGTCGAAAACAAACATGATTAACAAAATTTGGCTCCATTTCAAATAAAAAATCAGTAACACGCCAAGAGTCAAAACCACAATTCAATGAATCATTCATCAGGGAAAAAAAAAATATTTCATCAATTAGTGCCACCGGGTAGTGAGAAAGAACAAATATACAATGGGGGAGTTTGGCAAGTTCGGTTTGGGCTTTTTTTGGGTTAAAATCTACCAGAAAAAAAAGAAAAAAAAAAGGCTAAAATAGTCAATAATACAAAATGTCATATTAAACCCATAATCATTTCATTTTTTCTCTCACAAACATCACATCTAACAACAAAAAAATCCAACCCTCTTCCCAAATACAACTATTTTAGCCTACTAAAATAGCTAAAAACTAAAATAGCCAACTTCCTAAATGAGGCCAATGTACACATTTTATGAAATTCAAAACAAGTGGTCCAAAAAAAAAAAAAAATAATAATTTGGACCCAAAATAGTATAAATGTCAAAAGTCAAAAGATTCTCCTCTATCCATCTTTCCCAACCGTTACAACTGTAATAGTCTTCCATTCACCTATAATGTCTTAGGATGAATTCCAATACCAGATCAACATTCAGAAACTGGTTGAATTATTCAGCAATTTGAAGTGCAAGACATTGAAGTTCATATGCATATGCATCATCATTAACTCTTGCCTTTGAAATTCATCTGGTTCCAGTTGTACATAAATGTCAAGTTTACCACCAGTAACCAATCAGCCAAGCAAAATAAAAACCCAGAAGACACAGTTCAATTGCTTGTGCTTAGTGTTTCAATTAACAGTGTGACGATTTTCTCATGTCCACATATCAAATTTCTAAACAAAATTCTTACTCTTCCCAAGGGGTTATAAGACTTTGGTCTAACATGTTGGACTCTCCTATTGGTTAGGTTCATAAAACAAACAAACAAACAAAAAAAATGTAGATACATACACACATAATTAAACCAGACGTCTATTATATATAGATGTAGGGGCAAATGCAATGCTGTATATAACATAGTGCATAGACCTACTTTCCTACATTATAATTAATGGTCATTTTCCTTGGCCCCCTTGATTTTAGAAAGGCTCATATATGGTATAGTGGAAAGGCCTCACAATTGGTTTGATACAAGGGCCTCCTATATTATTACAAATGACACTTCACCATTCATGCTTTGATATATATAGTTTTTAAGGATGTGTTTTCTAAACTTATTTGTTATGACATAGTAAATTTGATGTCTTTATATTTTAAGGAGCATAGTTGTGGGTGATTATTTGACAACTAGATATCCATAATAAAGAAATGTTCCACTCTATAAATAGAACAAAAAGACGAAGGGAATGAGACTGAGATAAATTTACGATGACTATAGCCGTAGAGCTCTTTCATATAGTATTTCAATTATAAAAAAAAATTCTTACTACAGATTTCTCTACATTTGCAATCATGCATTTTTATTCTCACCTCATGATCTCAACTTCTTCTAACAATATTTTGGGTTTTTGTTTTAAGTATTTATTACTGCGGGTTTATTTATTGTCCTGTTACATTAAAAGTATTATTGTAGGTTTAGAAGAATGGAGTAGGATTGCCTTCCGTCCATAATTTGGACCAGAGGGTGTTGTTCTGGACCATGGGACCTACCACAGGTCCTATTTCGATTATCTAAACTGTTCATTTTGTTGAATTCTTTGTGTATATCATTCACACAAAAATTAGGTTAATCCGATAATTGTACCCTATTCAATTTATTGCGTTTATCACCCCAAAAAAAAAAAAAAAACTATAATTGTGTTTCTAAAAATAGACCATTTATATTTTGTGACAAACATGATAAATTAAATAGGCTAGGATTATGGATCGATTTAATTTTTGTGTGGATGATATATATGAAGTGCCCGATAAAGAGAATGATTCGGATTCTCAAAACAGGACTTTGGGGGTGATTCCGGGAATCCACCTCCAAGAAGAATACCTAGAGACATTATCATGAATTTACCCATGATATGAATCTAAAGATTAATTGGGTATCCTATCGTTTTCAAAATTTAATTTATATACTAATGTTTATTTGCATTTATTAATTATGATTTTTGTATGAAAATTTTCAATTAAATTAAAGCTTAGCTTCGCCCTTTTATAAAGAAAAACATCATATCGCAGAAGATAGCAGAAAATTCAATTATGGGAACAAAAGTAGAGGAATTAACGTACATCGGGAGGGCAATCTTGCAATAAACAAGGAGATTCGGAGAGATTCTGAAGGAGTTTGAGGTTCTGTTCAAGCAAGTTCCTCAGACGGCGATTCTCAGATCTCATACATTCCAATTCTTCCTCCGACGGGGTCTCTTCGGAATCCTCGTGCTCGTGCTCGTGCTGGTGTTGGTGGCGGCGCCGACATTCCACGGCTGTCCAAGCCACGTCAGCCACCTCCAACACCGTCTTCGCCACCTCTATTGGACCGCGACCCACCATCTCTCTCCTCTCTCTCTCTCTCTCTCTCTCTCTCTCTCTCTCTATATATATATATATATATATGTGTGTGTGTGTGTACAAATTGCAGGGAAGAGAAGAGAAGAGAAGAGAGAGAAGGGAAGAGAAGAAGAAACTCTACCAAACGGTCGCGTGCAATGAGATGAGTAGCTTCGGAATTTTCTTTCTAACTTTTTGGTTTGCTTTAGTTTTAAAAATTAATTTTGTGAAAAAAAATAAAGAAAAAGTAATTATTATTTTACATAGTTTTATTTTTTCAGAGGACGAAATAATTTTTATTTAAAAAAAAAAAAAACTAGAAAATAGCTTCTGAAATACAAAACAAATAAGGTTGCAATATCAAATCTATCTACTATTAAAAGTAGGGTTTTGTTAAGAAGGGAATTCTTGTTAACCAACTTTACTATTATAAAAAAAACTAAACATGAAAAATTGCAGATAAATGGTAAAAAGTGAACAGAATTGCAATTTGATGGATGAAAACAAAGTAATAAGAGTAGAAATGAGAGGCCAAAAAATAATTGGGAAGAGGTGGGAGTTTTTGTCAAATTACATTTTCCTTTTTTCTCTTCTCCTCCTTTCATCTCTTCCTATAATGCCAGCCAACCCAACACCAATGTTGGCGCTAGTATCCTTCGAAGTCCCAACCCTACACATCCTTCGAGCTAGGGTAAAAATGATGAAGAAATATGAGAAATTGGGTAAAGGGGATAAAGGATGGCTAGAGGGCGAGAGGAGAGGCTAAAGATTACAACAATAGCGGTAGGAAAGATAATGTTAACGACAAGGGAGTTACTAGAGTTACTGGGGAAGAGGAAGATGGAGAAAGAGAAATTAGGATGATAAGGACTATTGTTGTCTTTTTGGGTAAAGATTCCATCTCATTTTTATTAATTTCAAAGATTTCATCTGTATTGAGATTTGAAAAAACACTCCATAAAAAATTGCAATGTTTTGGCTTTCTTTTCATTTTATTGCAATTTTCCCAATTTAAAATACTATAAATGTATTTTGTTAGATAGCAAACTATCATTTTCTTCAATCCCCCTTTTAAAATTTTTAAATACTTTTCATAATGAAATTTTTTTAAAATATTTTTTTAATCATAAAAGTGAATGCCTACCTTTCGTGGATTTTTAATATATTTTTAAATGCCCTTTATTTTATATATTTGTTATAATTTTTAGATTCATTTTTTTACATCATATAGTATAATTATGATTGAAAATAAAGGGCATTTAAAAATAAAAAATAGAAAAGCCACAAAGTGTAATTTAAAAATAAAATTCATTTGTTGATTAATCTTATATAATTTTCTATATTTGTTATTTTTTAAGATATATTTTCCCTACAACATATAGTTTATTTACGATTGAAAATAAATGACATTTAAATTATTATTTTTTAAAAATGCCACAAAATGTCATTTAAAAATAAAAGGCATTCATTTTTATAATAATTTTTTTAAAAAAAAAAATCATTATGAAAAGTATATATAAAAATGTTAAAATTGGGAGAATTGAGAAAAATAGTAATTCGGTATCTAGTAAGATATATTTATAATATTTATAATTTTTTATGATAATAGAGTTGGTTAGATACCACCTTAACAAAGTGCTCTGAGTATATGCCTAACCCACTATGATATGTGAAGATTAAAATGTCATTTGGATATGTATATATATAAAGCCTTCTCAGCTAGTATACTCCATATAAAATTGTCATCTATCTATCTATACTATTATATAAATATACTTTTACATAAAAGAAAGGCTGCGGGTGGTGTTGATACTTTCTGTCTTATATTTTTTATTATTCTAAAATATCCTTATATTTGGAGTTTTTATAAAAATTATGCAAAGAAAAGAACAAGCCTCAAACCCATGACCTTAGGTTATCTAAAGTTTAATAATGAAGGCTCTTACCATTTGATAAACATACATTACATGTGCATTTTTCGTTGTTACTGCGAGCATAAATTATAAAGTGAAAGCTACTGACGGTGTTGACACAAATGTGTCTTATTATTTTAGATTTTTTTATCACTTGATCAACGTACATTATATGTGCATTTTTCTTTATCACCACTAGTATAAATTACAAGAGTACTTACGTGTAGATTCTAATAAGTGAACTTACTGTCTAACAAGTCCTATGTGAGAAATTTGTTATAAAAAAGTCACTAATTGTAAGTTTTCACGACAATTTATAAAAATCATAACAAAAAAAAAAATCACTAATTGTCAATTTTTAACAACATATATAAAAAATTGTTAAAAAAAAATTATTTTTAGCGACAATTTTACCGAGACTTATTTTAATAAGAATTAGGTTCAACTACTAAGACCCATTAATAGTTTTCTCTAAATTGTTTTATAAAGTGAAGGCTGCTAGTGCTATTGATACAAATGTGTCACTTGAGTAACCCACAATGCTATAGAGCTCTAAAAGTAGAGCTCTAAAAGGAGCTCTACTGAGCTGGCATGTCCCAAAATAAAAAAAAAAAAAATTATATATATATATTTCAAGTTAAAACATCACATCAAGCTGGACTCCACACACCTCCATGTTATTAGTGCATGGTTTAGAGCTCTTATCCTAGAGCTCTCAAGCATTTTCCCTTGAGTAACACATACTATTTTGTCATTATTTTTATAATCTTATCTTCCCTTTTTTTATTATTATTATTATTATTATTTTTTTTATTTTATAAATTGCACACGCATCGTGTGCATACACGACTAGTTTGTATATATATGGGCCACACATGCCCATTCTAATTTTCCCAAACCTCCCACTGTCATATGTAAAGATCAATAATTTGGTGATATGTGGAAGCCATATGGTGCTCTGAAGGAAGCAAGTTCCAACCATTCATGAAACCAATAAAAAAAGAAAAAGGTTCTATAAAACTCAACTCATCCATAATGAAAATGTTCATTCAATAAGAAAGGGGATTTCATATAGATTCCCAAAATTTGAATCATAATAATTAATATTTCTCCAAGCATTAGCTGTAAGTATCCTTCAATGTTGGTTCCAAAGAATGATTGAGTTAGGATCCTCATGTCTAGGGTTTCATGGGGTCCCAGCTCATGAACGAGCAAGCTCACTCTCTAAAAGGGTGCGCCGCACTTCATTTGCAAGATCCGAAACATGTTTGTCTTCACATCCTACATAAAATTGAAAAATTCAAAATAAAATAAAATAAATAAATATCACAAAGATAATCGGAACAAGCACTGTTTTAAAGACAAGGTCCTACACTATGAAAAAAAGAAAAAGAAAATAAAAGGTCCTGCGGATTTACCAGATTGAACAAGGGCCTTTTCAAGTTGGAAAAGGTAGTCTCTGTTGGGTCCTGAGGGGCCTTCTGCATGAATAATTTGTCTGCAGAATGGAGAAAGAAAGATGGAAATGATATCCATCCATACATACATATATATAACAAAATAGAGAAGAGAAGAAACTAGCGAAAAGAAAAGTGCATTTAAATGGGAACAATTTGAAATAATTGCATTTTCATGGAAATGCAAAGTAAGCTTGTGTCCGGTGCAAGTGAAAATTGTGGCATGAGCATAGCTCTCACTTGTTCCGAGTTGCACCGAACTGAAAGTGCAATTATTTTGAATTACTCCCACTATAATACAATTTTCTCAAGAAACTATTGTTGTGTTGTCTTATATCAAATCATAGTAATTCAGAATCATCACATTGACCCAGCTGCTCGACTAGCGGACGACTAAATCTTTTTATGGTAAAATCTAAAATTAAAGAACATGGGAAGAAAATGCGTACTTGGCAATTTCTTCGAGTGATGCAGGGCCCAAGTAGTTCGGGTTGAGCTTCTTGTCAGGAGATGCTACATATCTAAACATCGGAAGTGTCAGTGTTGAGTTTTGATAATTTACATGTATGTATGGATCATGCAAAAATACTGTTGTCTCATCCGCCACTTACACCATTACACCAGAAATAGCTGGTTTTGATGCCACAGGATCCTGATACAAAATTAAATTGGTAAATAGTTATGTAACTGCAAATGTAAATTTGATTTCAAGAATGAATTTTTTCTTAACTTTTAATTTTTTATTTTTGGAAAGGAAAAAAAAAAAATAATGAAGACATCAAGAAATGCTTGCAAAATTAAATTGGTACATAGTTATGTAACTGCAAATGTAAATTTGTTTTCAAGAATGAATTTTTTTCTTAACTTCTAATTTTTTAAATTTTGGAAAAAAAATAAAATAATGAAGACATCAGGAAATGCTATATTGAACACAGCATTGGGAACTTACAGTGAAGAAATCAACATAAGCCTTCTGGTCGTATTGCTTTTCCCTCACTTCTAAATACTGAGGAAACATCAAAAGGAATTTGTTAACAAATACTGAAAGACAAAAGGAGCATATGTACACACACACGCACGCGTGATTCAGCAAAATCATATTTTTTTAAGTTCCATCAGTATTAAATAAAGTAGCATCAGGACAAAACAAAAAGGAATGACAGAAACTGCAAATCAGGATCCACCAGCACGCAGAACAAAGCCCTACACAGACAGAGAGAGAGCCCTCTCATCATCGTATATTGTCTCATTTTTAGTTGGGGTGATTGTTCAACACCTCAACACTTGCAGCAATATCTTGTGAAGAGGAGTCTATATCATCCAAAGCATCCTTCCTTAAAATTAGGGAAAATTTTCAATAAGCTGGCCTTGAGTAATCTAATCTAATACACCTTTTTTTAATCTTTCATTATTCTTTTGGCCTCCGGCTACCTCACTAATTCCTCCAATTGTATGCCAAACTAGTTTTAAAAAATAAAAAAGTAACAAAAACAAAAATATTTTAAACATAGCATTCAAATTTTAGATATGATAAATTCTGAAAACATTATAGAAAATCTGAACTATCAACCCACCTGCAAGCGAGGTAGAACTACTTACACAAGATGAAACTTGAGTATTGACAGAATCAAGACAATTTTAGAGTATTGTGTATTTTAAGTAGATTAGGGCTTTAACTCAGAGTGAGACTCCTCTTGTTCCATATAAGTACACAAAACAAAAATAAAAATACAGACATGATTGTAGGTATAGACTGGAGAGGGGTCTCCAGGGTGAAAGCCATCCTAACAACTGGAAAACAATAAATGACAAAAAAGAAAGTTCACAGAAGGATAAGAATTAAAAGCAACTATTAGAGGCATAACACAAATACGGTAGGAACTCCACTTCTATATTTCTGTAGGCATCAATATTCAGGCCCTGTTTGGGGTGTGGCTTTTTGGCTAAAAAAGCCAAGCCAAACCAAACCAAACCAAGCCTCAAGTCCCATCAAATGGGATGGCCTGTATGAATCATTCTTCACCACTTGACTCTATTCAATTCATATCTCTATTTACTATATTAGTCTACGTCAATCTAGGTCTACCCCTTCCCATAACACTACCATCTACCGTCACTGTTCGCATCTCTTCACTACTGTTTTTGTTGGTCTCCGTTATATATAATCAAACTATCTCAATCTATTCTTTCTCAACTTATTTTCTATCGGTACTACTCCTACCTATTCTCGAATATACTCATTCCTAACTCTATCTTTTATAGTCTTGCCATATATTCATCTTAACATCCTCATCTCAGCAACACTCATCTTCTTTACATGTTGTTTCTTAGTTGCCCAATATTCTGTCCCATACAACATCGCTAGTCTAATAGCCGTTCTATAGAACTTATTTTTTAGTCTAATGGGTACTCGTTTATTGCACAGTACTTCAGACGCACTCCTCCACTTAAGCCACCCCGCCTTAATTCTGTAGACCACATCCACCCTAAAAAGGCCACAGCGCCAAAAAAAAAGAAGCCAAAAAGCCAAAATATTCAACCCCATTAGCAAAGTAGTTTTCAACTGTCTAGGAGTAAATTAACAAATTGAGTAATGCTATGATGACTACATTTGAGTACCATATGATGTGGCACTTTACGTGACATTAACCACATCTCGTGATGGATCCCATAGAATATTAGTGTTGGTGTTTTCTAGATAAAAGGTGGGGTCCTTCACATTATGTGGTTTGGTGCAACACAAGGTGCTACATCGCATGGTACCCAAGTATGATATCCAAAGGTGGCCACCCTAGCATTACTCTACTCTTGCAAATTAACTCTCTTACCATTTCAATGAAAACTTGATGTCTCATTTCTTCTTACAAAAAAGCAGGTGCAAAAAATACATTTGTGATTGAGGATATGGTCACATTTTAAAGCTATAACCCCCATTTTGTTTTTTGTTTTTTTATGATTCCCACTGAACTACTGATCTTTCAGACCACATACCAAAATCGTACTGTGAAAAACATGACAAGTAGGTGGTTATCCAACAAGATTTCCAAAGGTTACATACATAGAGATGTATTCCCTCATTTCTAGCAAATCAAAGAACTAAACAACCAACACACCACCATATTAGAATGTCCTTTGAGGCAATTCCCCACACTTAAACCAAATTAGAGATTTACTTTTCCGCATTTTTGCTTCTAGTAAAACATTGAGAACTAAGTAATATAACCACACTAGCTACATGGTGCTTTGGGGCAATGTCTAACATATTGAATACATTAATCAATAACATCCATTATAACAGAAAGAAAACTAACTATAAATTATTAAGTGTCACTCGTTGGTTGAGAACTGTCAAATACTTGAATTGAGAAAGCCAGGTGAAGTAATAACCTTACCGTCAATGCAGTCTCTTTGTCTTCCTTCCCGGAGATCTTGTAGGCAGCTCCCCACTATGACCTTGCACAAAGTAGCTCTATTAACTTCATATATTTTTGAGATTTTGACAATTCAAAAGCAAAACATATAAAATACTCTGTTTGGTAGTATCATTAAGCTAAAAGAACAAGAAGAGCACAGTGCCAAGGCCGACAAATATCATAGCATCAAGGTTGATAAATACATTAGCATTTGTTACTAGCATATAAATTAACTAGATGGAAAATCGTCTGTAGGAATCAAGCATTTAAATTCCTCTAGTCATGCATTTAAATTCCTCTAATCATGCAATTCCGCTCCGCCAATTTTATTGACCTACTAAACTTCTCCAGCCCGCTACATAATACTTTCGTGCAACCACAAAATTGTAGTAAATTGCCTAACTTTTTTCTACATTAAAGTTTGATTTCCATTTATGCATGGCAAAACTCCAAATGATGGATGGGGAGAGATTAGAGATCCGATGATAGATATAACTTGTTTATTTTCACCGACAAAGTAATTATGATTTCCTTTCCATCTTTTGCAATGTAAATGTACCCAAAATGCACCAGAAAACCAGCAAATTTGAAGGTTTTAGGCATGTTTTGCCCTGAAACAACACTTGATTGCTAACATTGTCCTTGAGTATTCAATTCAAGAAACAAACACCATCAAATCACATGATTTTTTTCCCTTGAGCTATAACAAATTAGGGAAAAATTCAAAAAAGTGGCTAGTAAGAAATATAATTGCAAAGTGATGAACGTACAAGTCTTATTTGCACAATCCAATGCATGAATTACTTGTACATTGATTACTTTGCAATTATTTTTCCTACTCCATTTTTTTGACATTCTCCCAATAAATTATCCCATTTAACAATCACAGTAAGAAAGATTAATCCACAGAATAACAAGGAAAGACCAAGAGCCAAGCTAAGGCAATGGGCAAATGGGTTTGTGAGATGAGAGGTAACTTACACAAATCTCTCCCTCTGCAGGCTCCAATGTGACTGTTCTTCCAGGGTACTCTGGAGTTCCTCTGTGGTCAGTACTACCTGTGAAGCAAAACCCAACAAAGCATTCATGAATCAACCCAACAAAAGTGCATTACAATGAGAGAGAATGAGAGAGAGAGACCCTGGTAGAAGACACGGCGGTAGTTTTTGATGAAACCGAAGAGGCGATCATCATAGTTAAAGCCTGCTTTCCAAATTAGAGAACCATACCCAAATACCCACATCACCATCTTCCAACTCCCACTTCTTTTGGCTTCTTTCTCTTGAAATTCTCTCTCACCAACAAGATGATAGAGAATTACCAGAGTTTCCCTCTCCCTCTTTGAACCCAAACCCAGGAGAGAGATTTTGCGATTGACAGATTCAAGTTGAGAACGATAACATAAATCGTAGTCCTTGATTGGCTCAATAACGAGGGACACACCTTTTTTTGTTTTTTTTTGTTTTTTATAAAGCGGACCCTATTTTAGACGAAAATGATTTCCATTTTTTTCTTTATATTTAGCAAAAATTGCAAATAAATAAATAAATAATAAAAATCTCATTTTACCCTTGTACCATAATAAATCTCCACTTTTTAATTTTATTAATTTATACTTTGAATTTTAATTTATTTTTAATTTGAATTATTTATCTATTTTCGTTAAGTAAAAATGATCAAAAATGAATATTTTAGTCATTAAATTTATACATGTTAAGTTTAATATTTAAAATAATATTTTTTTTCATTGGTTTTACTTTACAAAAATAAGCAAATGGTTTAAATTAAAAATAAATTAAAAGAGTAGGGTTTAAATAGATAAAATTAAAAACTTTGAATTTATTTTATTAAAAGGAGATTCAAACCCTGGTTTTTTTAATTTTTTCTTTTTGTAATTGTCCGTTTTATTTATTTATTATTATTTGTAATTGAACCCAACATTAGTTCATATTTTAAAAAATAAAAAATAAAAATCAAGCCTTATTTGTTGTATTTGTCACAATAATTATGAGTAAAAATTAATTTTTGCTTAAAGCAAGTTAAAGTCTTGTTATATTTATGACAAAAATTATCTCCAAAAAATATTTTTTGCTGAAAGGAAGCTAAAATTTTAATTTAGGACACAAACATTGCGGGGATACGACAAACTTATATATATATATATATATTATTTGCTTTGTATAAGAACATAAATTTATGGCATAAAAATATAAGAGACATCAATGTATATAAAGGGATAAAATATTGGCTCAAACCTAAAGCAATTAGGCAAAGTAGCCTAAAGGAAAGGGAAGCCACAGATGAATTTCTAAGAAGTCCATTAGAGATAGTCGGTAGTATAATGACGCGTGGCTAAGATCATAAGGAGTAATGAAAAGTAAATATCTTTTTCTAGAAAGAGATCCGCAGAATATAAGAGGGACATCAGATTCATCTTCAGCTAATGGTAGAAACATCAAGACAACAAATATAGGAGTATAGGTCAGGCCTACTAGACGGTAAGTTTATCCGATTAACTTGATCTGACGAACACAACGCTTGGCAACTTGGCTAGTAACATCTGACATAATCTAAATCGTCCATAAGAGAATGATCCAATGATCAAAGGCAAAGATAATGTAACAACCCTGATCTGTAATTAACTACTAATTCGTAATTAAGAATGCTAATTAAGTGTTTAGAATAGAACTATGTGTTATTATTAACTGTGATATGTGCTTTGTGGTAATTTGTGTATATCTATCTGATTTGAAAATTATTTGTCATGATTTATGCTTTGAATTTGAAATTGTTAGCCTAAATGCTTTCAGAAACCGAATTTGAGTTCATGGATTGACTAACTAGAATATTTGGAACCATATGAGAAGTTTTGTTAAAAATTGATTCAGTTTAGTAAAATCGCATGTGATTAAATTGAGCCTTAAATGGGAACTATTTTGGATTAATTGAATTTTGTGCTAACCTTGATTAGGTATGGTTACTTATGTTTGATTTAAACGATGCATGATTGGTACCTAATCTAATCCTATTAATGATCCAAGATGTGATTAAGTGTATGATATGCTAAGGCATTTTTTAATGTTGGATGTGGAGGATTAAAATCCTTTAGTGTGTGTGTGTGCTGAGAAATCTGTGTGGGTGTATTGAGAAATCTAAGTTGGGCATTTGGTGATGTTGAGTGTAGGGGATTACTGCCTTTGTGTGTGTTGGAGCCTTGCATACATAACCACTTGGGCATTTTTGATGAGAAGTGAGGTGTGTGTATGTGTATATTCAGCTTGAGTGAGAGAATGTTTGTATTATACATTTTGTTCATTTGATTCTTTATGCTGAGAGAGTTCGAGCTAGAGAGGGAGAGAGAGTTTGGCTTTAGAGAGAGAGAGAGAGAGAGAGAGAGAGAGAGAGCTCAAAAGTTTGAAGAAGAAGAAGAAAACTAGGAAGATTCATCTCACATTTCTGAAATTAAAGCTTTGGGTAAGAATTCTATGACTAATTTCTATTGTAAATCCTCTATGCATTATGAGTTCATCAAGTTATTGAGCTAATTTCATGAAATTAGTAAGAGAAATGGGTCTTTGACCTTGTAGATGACTTGCGTGTACATTCTTGGAGATTAACCTTTGGTTTCATAATTTTGAGTTTGAGTTTTGAAGTCCTTGCATGCATGTGAGTTTAAATCATGTCCACTGTTTCAGAAATTCATGAGTTTGTTGATCACCATTTGCATGTTATGAAAAACTATGAGAAGAGTTGAAAAATCTTGCATGAAGAAGTTTTGGTTCAAATCTTTCAAGAATTGATGAGTTTTTGAATAAAAGATGTTTTAAGAGTCTTGTATTGGAGTTTTCTAAAGCTATTTTATGTATTTGATCAAATCATGCAAGACCCCAAGTTTTGAAGGTTGTTGGGAAGCCATTTTTGTTAAGCTTGGTGCCCAAAAATTCACAGCTGGCTCGAGCGACGAAGTGGTGGCTCGAGCCAACATCATGAGCTCCTAGTATTTTGAACTCTGCAAAAGCTGGCTCGAGCGAAGAAGTGGTGGCTTGAGCGAGCTCAGTTTTTGCCTTCAGTTGGCTCTAGCCACGAAAAGCTGGCTCTAGCCAACAACTTATTTTCAGCATGTTTTCAAAAGATGTTTTAAGTACAAATCTTTGCTCCCATCTTTTTTCAGGCATTCTTAGGCATGATTTATGAGCCATTAAGAATTAATAAGCTAAGAAATAACATACGTAAGTGAATTAGAAATTATGTGTCGAATCCGAGTATGTGGTTCAATATGAACAAGTTATGTGACATGGAATGAATAAGATGTTAAAGCAAGAAAGCTAAGGCATGTATGGCCATATGAATGAGTGATAATGAGACATGTTTTATGCTATGTACATTTGTGTTTGTAGGTCAAGACTCGACGGCTGACCAACCATTTCTAGAAGCCCACTGTGAGTAACGTTATTGTAAAGATATGCTCATATGAATTTTGTTCAAAATAAGTTATGATTTCTGAAATGATGATTATTTACATGAATGAATGTCCTATGTTTGAAATCTATTATGGCATCCATACATAGTCCCAAGTCATGGGGGACGGCATGTTAATGCGGGTCCATGACATATATGTGATTACGAGATCTCGTTAGCCACTTCATTGTGGTGATATGTGTTTGATCGGTATCTGGAACCGATTACTCTAGTCGAATGACGATGTGATATGTTCTATTGGATGTACCATTATTATATTCGGATATGAGAATTGATTATGTTATGATCTGTTTATGAATATGATATGTTTGGAATTCGTTCGCTAATCTCTTTACATTAATGTTATTCACTAGGCTTTAGCTCACTGTTTGTATATATATGTATAGGTGAGCGTTCTAGAGATCAGGCCTTAAGATATTTGTCTGGACTTCTGTTTTGTCAAGCCAACCATTGAGCCTCTCGTGGAGGTTCTGAATATGTCATGTGTTTAAGGCCTCGTGATTGACCTAACTTAAGGTTTAAGACAAGTTTTTGTATATGGGTTTAATCCCTACTTACTTTGGCTATAATGTGTGTGGGTATAATGTAAGAATGACTTTTGGACATTGTATATAAAGTTAAAAATCTCTGTTTCATATAAGTCAGCACAGCTCATTAGACGATTATATATGTGTTTTTGCGTCTGCTAGCCCCCTTATTTTGTGATTCTGTTTCAGAGGTTGTAGTTAATCTTAGGACTACTGGCCGGTTACAGCGCTAAACCTATAGGGGCGGGTTTGGGTCGTGATAGATAACTTGACTACTTGCCATACCAAAGTCAGGAACGGGCAGAACCCTCGGATCAAACATTGATTCAACGAATGAGATTCAAGTCAGAAAAACTATAAAATGCGAAGCAGATGAAGCAAAGAGGACATGCTAGAGGTAATCAAAGAATCCTCTTTTAATATAAATTCTCATGGCCAAACAGTATTCTAACTTGACCATCGGAGGGTCCTCCGTACCAATCCTGGTTAGGAGGTATCACTAACGTTTTGGTTTGTCTTGACAGAGTAAAGGAAGAGACACGTCATCTCGCTTTCCCTATGGAGAAAAATGCTACCTTCCACAGTAGATATGAGTATAATTTTGTTTTTGTTTTTTTGTTTTTTTCCACTTTCCCTATCTTTATTTTTGTATTTTGGGCCCAAATCAACTTTCTTAAATTATATATATAACTCACAAACGTGTTTTGAGACGTGTCCAAACTTATGAAGCACGGGTACAGGTACAAGTACAGGTACTGGTACGATATGGGTATGTTAATACAATAAAATTAAAAAAAATAGGGTATGGGTATGCCTTGGTACACTTGTAAAAAAATATTTATTTTTAATTTAGAGTAATGTAAAAATTAGTTAAATGGTTTAATTTGTTAAGGTCCAACTTACAATTAACATTTAATGTCAAAAGTAAAAGTACAAATCAAAATTAAATATCAATATATTAAATAACTTACAAACCATAGTTTAATTTTAAAATCATGCTAAGTATAAAACAAAAAATAAAAAAGAAATCCAGTGAAAGGAGTTTTATCTCTATAGTATAAGAAAATATTGTTTATGTTAGAAAAAATATGGTTTTACGGTGACTTTAATGTGAAATTAAAGTAGGTCCTAGTCATTGGTTTAGGTGAGATTAAGTGGGTTTAGATTCTTTGTAACAAGGTCTTTACACCACAAAAAGAATGACCAAAAACCATTAAGGATTGAATGAGAAATTGTCTCATAAAGTTGGCATCATGAATGAGGTATTGGGTGTATAACTACCAATCCCACATTGATTGTAGAGGAAAGCTTTGATGGGTATTTAAACCTCAAGATTTTGATAAGGGTATGAGCCCTTTGGGGCATCCAAATTTTCTGAAGAAAGGGAGTTATGGATGCTTCAAGGATGTGCTTGGTCCAAGTTGGTTATGGCAAAATTGCCACACAAGTGTGGCGCGTAGCTCGCCCACCGGGACCGGGCCAGGTCTGGGTCCATGATTTGTGATCCATGGATCTTGGATCTTGAGGTTTTGGCTGGGCCGGATTGGTGGTCCACCAATAGAACAACCCTGACCCATGATTAGCGTTAATCCATGCTTAGTTATGCCTAATAAGTAATTAATGTGAAATATTGCTCTGTTTAACGTTGAAAGATCTGTTCATAATTCTATTTCGGTTTGCGAATTGGAGGCCTTATCGGCATCTAATTCAGAAATTGACTTGATTTATATATTATTTGGAATTTTTAGAACATTATGGTAGGTTTAATTAAAATTCGATTTGGAACGATTAAATTAGACTAATTTAATGCCCACCTAATTAGCCTTAATTAATTATCATTAAGTGAGCCTATATAAGGCTTCTTATATGCCTTCACTCTTTCTTTTTCTTCATTTCAACACATTTGAACTCACACAGACAAGCAAAACGTGGGAGAGAGAGAGAGAGAGATAGAAGAAAATTGAGATCAAAAGTTGGGATAGAAGAGAATTGCTAGTAATTATTGGAGATTTGCAAAGAATTTGGGAATTGAAGCTTCCTCACTTGTGCAATTTAGACTGGTTGAGTAAATACTGTGCCACCATTAACTATGCAAGTAAATCTGTTGTGTTTAGACCACCTGGTATGCCTGAATTTATTTTTACTGGGAATGGGTAGTTCCCCCACCATACTTGATTTTACTTATGAAAGCTAGAAAATTACTGAGAAAAGGTTGTCAGGGCTACTTGTGTTGTGTGCTAACTGTATCTTCAGATAGTACCAGTGTGGAAACTATTCCTGTGGTTTGTGACTTTCTTGATGTGTTACCTAATGACCTACCTAGGGACCTAATTGATAGGAAAATTGAGTTTACAATTGATATAGTACCTGGAACACAACCTATTTTCAAAACTCCCTATAGAATGTCAACTTTTGAATTGAAAGAGTTGAAAGTTCAACTCCAAGAACTCTTGGACAAGAAATTTATCCGCCCAAGCACATCACCTAGGGGTGCTCCAGTCTTGTTTGTTAAGAAGAAGGATGGGTCCTTGAGACTATATATAGATTACCAGGAACTGAATAAAGTAACCGTGAAGAACAAATACCCACTACCCCGAATAGATGACCTGTTTGACTAACTCCAGGGGGAGCCAAGTATTTTCTAAAATTGACCTCAAATCCGGGTACCACCAATTGAAAGTTAAGGCAGAAGATATAGAGAAGACTGTATTCAGGACTAGATATGGACACTATGAGTTTTTGGTAATGCCGTTTGGGGTGACTAATGCACCTGCTGCCTTCATGAACCTTATGAACATGGTATTTAAACCATATTTGGATGAGTTTGTTATTGTGTTTATTGATGATATTTTGATTTACTCTAAAAGCAGGGAAGAACGTGAGAACCATTTGCGAACTACTTTACAGATTTTGAGAGAAAAGAAGTTGTATGCAAAATTGTCTAAATGTGAATTTTGGCTTGACAATGTAGCATTTTTGGGACATGTAATTAACAAAGATGATATCTCTATTGACCCTCAGAAAATTGAACCATTGTGGATTGGCCAACAACCAACAAATGTGTCAGAAGTTAGAAGTTTTCTGGGACTTGCAGGTTACTACAGAAGATTTGTGAAAGACTTCTCAAGACTTGTTAAGCCATTGACCCAGTTAACCCAGAAAAATGTCTCATTTGATTGGAACGACCAAAGAGAGTCTGCCTTCCAAGAGTTAAAGACCAGATTAGTGACTGCATCGATTTTGACTCTGTCTAATGGTACTGATGGGTTTCAGATTTACAGTGATGCATCCTACAAAGGCTTGGGGTGTGTTTTAATGCAAAATGGAAAAGTGATTGCTTATGCCTCTCAACAACTTTGTCCTCGTGAAAGAAACTACCCAACCCATGACCTTGAATTAGCCATTGTAATTTTTGCTTTAAAAATTTGGCACCATTATCTATATGGAGTGACTTCTAAAGTTTACACAGATCATAAAAGCTTCAAATATTTCTTCACCCAAAAAGAATTGAACATGAGACAGAGGAGGTGGTTAGAGTTAATCAAAGACTATGATTTACAGATTTTATACCATCTGGGAAAAGCTAATATTGTGGCAGATGCCTTGAGCCGAAGGTCAATGGGAAATTTGTCATGTTTGCTCACCGGTCAGAAAGAACGGCTATGTGATTTGGAAAAAAATGAGACTGAAGTTGTATTGCGAGAACAAGGTGGGATTTTAGCTTCTATCTCCGCCCAGCCTACAATCATTGAAGAAATTAGAGAGAAACAACTGCAAGATGAATTCTTGAAAAGGATTGTGAGTGAATTTGACTCAAAACCAAGGCCCAGGTTTGTACTTGAGAACAATGCATTGAAATTTCAAAATTGCCTCTGTGTGCCGGATTGTTCAGATTTGAGGAAACACATCATGACTGAAGCTCACAACTCAAAATTTGCCATCCATCTGGGGAATACAAAGATATATCATGATTTGAAACAAAATTTTTGGTATCCTGGGATGAAAAAGTGTATTGTAGATTTTGTGGCTTGATGTTTGCATTGCCAACAAGTCAAAGCTAAACATCAACGACCCGCTGGTTTGTTATAGCCGCTTCCAATACCGGAATGGAAATGGGAGCATATTACCATCGACTTTATCGTGGGATTGCCTCGCTCCTCTCGAGGTATGGATTCTATCTGGGTCATTACTAATCGTTTAACTAAGTCAGCCCATTTTTTGCCTGTTAAAACTATTTATAATCCAGACAAGCTAGCTAATATGTATGTAGATGAAATTGTGAGATTACATGGTGTACCTGTATCTATTGTATCTGACAGAGATTCGAAGTTTACGTCAAGATTCTGGTAGAGTTTGTAACAGGATTTGGGAACTGAATTGTGATTGAGTAGTGCCTACCATCCACAGACAGATGGTCAATCCAAAAGAACCAATTAGACTTTGGAAGATATACTGCGGATGTGTGTGCTAGACTTCCAAGAGAATTGGGAGACTTATCTTCCTTTAGCCGAGTTTGTATACAATAACAGCTACCATTTAAGTATCGATATGGCTCCTTACTGTCACGACCCAAACCCGCCCCTATGGGTTTAGCACCGTAACCGGCCAGTAATCTGAGATTACCGAAGGCCTGCTTAACAGTAGAACCGTAAAACAGAGTACAGGGGCATGGCGGAAGCCAATACAGTAAATAAACAATGTCCAATGAGCTGTGGCAGTCTGTATGCCAAAAAGATTTTTCATACATATATGCAGTCAGAGACATACAGTATGTATAATATATATACTACCAGTCAGAGTAGGGACCAAATCTCTATTAAACAGTACAATACGGACGGGGAAATAAAAACACCCCTAAGCCAAAGCTTGGCAGGCTCGGAACCTCGCAGTGAGGCACAGTGGTTGGCTTGGCAAAACTGGAGTTTACCCCGACGCTTCTAGCTGCAGTCTGGTGCCTGTACACCTACATATATATATGAGCAGTGAGCTAAAGCCCAGTGAATAACATAATGCGTAAAGAGGTTTAGAATGAATGTCCTTACAGTAATGAAAACAGTTCATTTCAATCAATATATCAGTTGCTCAGTACAGTAAACAGTCATATGTGGTACATCCATTAGCATAACAGTAGACAGTAGGTCTTAAGAGACCGAACAGTAGTGATGGCCATCAATTAGTAAACAGTAGTGGTTCCACAAGGGAACCGACAAAGATCTCTGTAACAGTAACAGTGAACGGTAGGTGCTAAGGATGCCACAGTACAGTTCAGAATATAGGACATACATTCATTCAGTAAACAATATCAGTTTAGTAAACAGTTCAATTCAGTATTCAGAAGATAGTCATTTTGAACATATCTTTACACAATTGTTACTCACAGAGTTCTGGGCTACAATAAGCTAGAGCGTCTCCTCGGAATGCCAACCCTATACAGTTAACAGATTGAACACACACTAAGTTTCACAGTTGGGAAAAGATAATAACTTAATCCCTAAATTTGCCTTGGTGTGTTCTATATCTATATCCCCTTTAAGATGCCTTAAATGTGCCCTAGGAATGCCTAGGATGGAAAGAGGATGCAAAGATGTACTTTTAAACACTTAACAAAATTTTCAGAAAACAGGGGTCTCGCTCGAACGTGGCTTTCTGCGCTCGAGCGGACATGCAGACAAAGGGTCTCCGCTCGAGCGTGACTTCCGTCGCTCGAGCGGACTGTATGCTACAGTAAAAATACTGGATGCTCAAAATTCACGCTCGATGGGCGCTCGACCCTCGCTCGAGCGTGAGACATAAGTCCTCGCTCAAGCGTGGACTCCCTCGCTCGAGCGGACTGTGAACTCATGCAAAGTACTGGATGCTCGCATTTCACGCTCGAGCGTAACTTTTCTCGCTCGAGCGGGAGGCACGATCACTGAGTGTACGCTCGAGCGTGGACTTCCTCGCTCGAGCGTAGGTCCAAAATCTGGAAATTCCAGATTTGAGTCCCAAGCTCAAAACCAAGTTTAAATGTATTAAAACCGATCCTCTTGGGCTGAAAACTTGGAAAACACTTGCAACCACCTAATATTACAAGTTTCAAAGATCAATTTGACAAATCAAAGCCCAAGGGTGTTTCAATTAAATTCATTTTCAAACCAATTTTCATGAACAACAAGAACATGCAAACATGCATGAATTCAAATCATTTCAAAGCTTCAATTTGATGCTCTAGTGAGCCAATTGCTCCAAAAACAAGTTGAAAACATGGTTCTAAGCATTATCATGAACATGATTGCAACATTTGCCATGAAATCAACCCAAAACTCTTCAATGCACACATGCATGCAAGATTCAAGCTACAATTCAACACTATATGACCAAGTCTAAACTCAAGTCACTAGAGGTTCAAGAAGCATGCAAGAATTAACTTAAATGCACAATCAAGAGGTTGAGTTCCTTACCTATGGCCTTCTATTACAAGTATGGAAGCTCAATTGCACAAATCCTCTACAATTTCTTCAAGTTCCAAGCAATTCAAGATGAAATCACTCTAACTCTCTATCCTCTCTCTCTCTAGTCGGCTATACAAGGAATTGGCTGATGAAATGTTGTGTTTTGAGTGTGATAAGGCTCAAGCTTGTTCTAAAGTAGTGGCCCACTCACAATGGCATAATTGTAATTAAACCAAACTCTTCAATTAGCTTCATTTAATCTAATTTAATCATACCAAATCACTTTTCCAATAAATATACTATAAAATCACATAAATTCTCATGAACACAGAACATCAATCAATTCCAGATTCGGCCGCCGATAAGGCCTTCAATTTGCAGTTTAAACTCAAAAACATGAACAGATAATTAAACAGTGAAACAGATAAACATGCAACTAAACAGATACAATCAATCGATTCAGCTTTAGATTCCAGTTGGTCAGTTCAGTATTCCAATTACTTCAGTTATCAATCGTAATCAGTCTCAGTTTAGCAGTAAGCAGTACAAATCATTGATCAGTGATGAGGGTTGTTACAGTCTCCCCTCCTTATAAAGAGTTTAGTCCTCTAAACTCGAATTACCTTCATTCTGGAAGAAAACAGGATCCAGTGGAAACAAATCAGGATATCTCTTAGCCATGTCATATTCCCTTTCCCAAGTGGCATACACGCCACTATGGTTTTGCCAGTCAACTTTCACTAACGGGATCTCTTTGTTTCTCAGTTTCTTGATCCGTCTATTCACAATCTGTATAGGCCGTTCCTCGTAAGTGTAGTCATCACTCAACACTACACGAGTAGGCTCAATCACGTGGAAAGGATCCCGGAGATAGTCTCTCAATATAGAAATGTGGAAAACGTTATGCATATGCTCCATTTCAGGAGGAAGCGCAACTTGATACGCCACCGGATTGATTTTCTCAATAATCTCATACGGCCCGACATATCTCGGCGCTAGCTTGCCTTTGACTCCAAAACGAGTCTGGCCTTTCATCGGTGTCACTTTCACAAAAACGTGATCACCCACTTCATATTCCCTATCTCGTCTTCTAACATCTGCATAACTTTTCTGTCTGCTCTGCGCAGTTTTCAGTCTCTGTTGTATCAGTTTTACCTTCTCAGTCGTTTCATAAACAATCTCGGGCCCGAGCAAAGGCCCATCTCTGACTTCTGCCCAGCAAATCGGAGATCTACATTTTCTGCCATACAATGCCTCGAAAGGCGCCATACCAATACTTGAATGATAACTGTTGTTGTAGGCGAATTCAGCTAATGGCAAATGGCTTTCCCAGTTTCCCTGAAAATCAAGGACACACATTCTTAATAAGTCCTCCAGAGTCTGGATGGTCCTTTCTGACTGGCCATCTGTTTGAGGATGATAGGCACTACTCAGTCTCAGTTCAGTTCCCAGTGCAGTCTGTAGGCTTTGCCAAAACCTCGATGTAAACTTCGAATCCCTGTCAGAAACAATGGACACAGGCACTCCATGCAGTCTAACAATTTCATCAATATAGAGTATAGCCAATTTGTCCGCATTATAAATTGTCTTAACAGGTAGGAAGTGAGCAGATTTAGTCAGTCTATCAACAATAACCCAAATCGAGTCCATACCTTTACTGGAGTAAGGCAATCCAACGATAAAATCCATGGTGATATGTTCCCATTTCCACTCCGGTATTGGTAAGGGCTGCAATAAACCTGCGGGTCGTTGATGTTCAGCTTTGACTTGTTGGCAATGAAGATAGTTCGATACAAAGTCGGCAACTTCTTTCTTCATTCCCGGCCACCAGAAATTCAGTTTCAAATCTTGGTACATTTTCGTATTTCCTGGATGGATAGAAAATTTTGAATTGTGGCCCTCTTGCAGAACTCTTCTTTTCAATTCCGTATCATGCGGTACACACAGTGTTCCTTGGAATTTCAGTACATTATTTTCAAATTTGAAGCCCGGTCTCGGTTTGGATTCCCTTTCTTCTATGATCTTCTTTAAGAAGTCATCCTGTTGCTGTTTCTCTTTAATTTCTTCAATCAATGCCGGTTGAGCAGAAATAGCAGCTATTGTTCCACCTTGTTCTCGCAAAACAATTTCAATTTCAGATTTTTCAAGGTCACAAAGCAATTCTTTCTGTCCGGTGAGTAAGCAGGCTAAGTTTCCAATCGATTTCCGACTCAATGCATCGGCAACGGTGTTGGCTTTTCCCGGATGATACAAAATCTGTAGGTCATAGTCTTTAATCAGTTCTAGCCATCTCCGCTGTCTCATGTTCAGTTCTTTCTGTGTGAAGAAATATTTTAAACTCTTGTGGTCGGTGTATACTTCACATGTCGCCCCATATAGGTAGTGACGCCAGATTTTCAGTGCAAATACTACTGCAGCAAGTTCCAGGTCATGGGTCGGGTAGTTCTTTTCGTGCGGTCTCAGTTGTCGGGAAGCATAAGCAATTACTCTCCCATTCTGCATTAAAACACACCCCAAACCCTTATGAGAAGCATCACTAAAAATGGTGAAACCATCCGTACCTGACGGTAGGGTAAGAACAGGTGCAGTCACTAGTCGAGTTTTCAACTCTTGGAAAGCTGATTCCCTTTGGTCAGTCCAGTCAAATGATATCCCCTTCTGAGTTAATTGAGTCAACGGTAAAGAAATTTTGGAGAAATCTTTGACAAATCTTCTGTAGTATCCAGCTAATCCCAAAAAGCTTCGGACTTCTGTCACATTTGTTGGTCTAGGCCAGTTCACTACAGCTTCAATTTTCTGTGGATCAACAGAAATTCCGTCCTTGCTAACAACATCCCCCAAAAACATAACATGATCAAGCCAAAACTCACATTTAGACAGTTTAGCATACAGTTTCTGTTCTCTTAGGGTCTGTAGGGCAAGTCTCAGATGATGTTCATGTTCTTCTACACTTTGGAGTAAATCAGTATGTCATCAATGAATACAACAATAAAGTCATCAAGGTACGGTTTAAAGATTCTATTCATAAGGTCCATAAATGCTGCAGGTGCATTGGTCACTCCAAAAGGCATAACTAAAAATTCGTAATGTCCATACCTCGTTCTAAAAGCAGTTTTATCAATGTCTTCTGGTTTGACTTTCAGTTGATGGTACCCCGATCTGAGATCAATCTTGGAAAACACTTGAGCACCCTGTAACTGATCAAATAAGTCATCAATACGCGGCAATGGGTATTTATTTTTCACAGTTACCTTGTTCAGTTCACGGTAATCAATACACAGTCTCAGTGAGCCGTCTTTCTTCTTTACAAACAAAACCGGTGCGCCCCACGGTGAAGTACTAGGCCTGATAAACTTCTTGTCTAACAGTTCTTGCAATTGTACCTTCAATTCCTTCAGTTCAGTTGGAGCCATTCTGTAAGGAGCTTTACATACTGGCTGTGTTCCCGGAATCACATCAACAGTGAATTCAATCTCCCTGTCAATCAAATCCCCTGGCAGATTATCTGGAAAAACATCTGGGAATTCCCTGACTATAGGAATGTTGTTCACATTAGCATTATCATCAGTAGATACAGTCAATACAGAACACAGATACCCTTTACACCCCTTTCTAATCAATTTAACAGCTTTCACAGATGAAATCAAGTACGGAGGAGGCACTACTCCGCTCCCATTAAACACAAATTCGGGCAAACCCGGCGGACGGAAAACTACTTGTTTCGTTACACAGTCTATGGTGGCATGATATTTTTGTAGCCAGTCCATCCCTAATATTACATCAAAGTGATCAATGTTCAATGGCAGTAAATCAATAAACAGATGCATATCCCCAACAATAATCTCACAAGCAGGATACATATATGCACATGTCATGGATCCCCCAATAGGTGATGATACAGCTAGCAGATAATTCATGGGTTCTAAGGGTCTATTCAATTTCCGTGAAAAAGCATGTGATACATATGAGTGTGTAGACCCCGAGTCAATTAGTACATATGCATTTTGAGTACAAATAGAGAGGATACCTGACACAACGGTCTCAATATTTTGCACGTCTCCCGGTACTAGGGCAAACACTTGGCCCTGCCTCACAGGCTCTTTCCCGGTAGCTTTGGGGTTCGGTTTTGGTGCAACAGTTGATGCTGCCACACTTGGTGTAGCTTTGCTATTGCCCCGTGAAGCAGAGGGGCAATCTTTCACCATGTGGCCCACCTTGCCACACCTGTAACAAGCACCAGATATTTTATAACAAACTCCCTTATGATTCTTACCACATTCAGAACAGGGTGGGATGAAACCACTCCCTTGACTGGGGCTAGTTGTTGACCCCGTATTCTGTTTCTTATTTGATGAGTTATGCTTGCCTTTCTTGAACTTGAAACCCTGCCTTTTACCACGCCATTCAGACGCCGGTGATTCAGATTGTTTCACTGCTTCGATGTTCGACTCGGCCATCAATGCTCGGTCAAGAACACCTACATAGGTCGGTAGCTTTAAAACACTTATTCTGTCGAGTATCGCAACATTAAGGCCGCCTTCAAATTTCCTGGCCTTCTTGTAATCAGTGTCCACCATATGTGGTGCATATCTAGCAAGCTCGGTGAACTTTGTCTCATATTCAGCAACGGACATTGTGCCCTGTCTCAGCTGTTCAAACTCAGTTACTTTCCTATCCCTGACACATTGGGGAAAATACTTTTCAAAGAAGGACTCCTTAAACTGAGCCCAAGTCACTACAGTGTTGGTGTCACGGACCAGCATCCACCACCTTCTGGCCTCTTCTTGCAAGGTGAAGGTAGCTAACAATACTTTATTTGCCTCCGAGCACGGAAATACCTCAAATAACTTTTCAGTCTCAAGTACCCAAGCTTCAGCTTTTAACGGTTCAAGACCTCCCTGAAAGGACGGTGGTTTCATTTTGTTGAACTTCTGGGTAAGAGCGATTATGTCCCCATCGTTAACATTCACATTCGGCTCCGGCTGTACCGGAGGAGGAGGTGGGGGCTGTTGATTCTGTTGTTGCTCTAATCTTGCAGTTAACAGTTCCATCATTCTTTCCATTCTTGCCTCAGTGGATGAGGATTCAGATTCATTTGCATTGTCCATCTCACTATAAGCAGTTATAACAATTATAAACATAAACAGTTGCATACTTAGACAGTTCAACACATTAGCATACATTCAGTCATGTTGTAACCACACACTTATCATGCTCATGCGATGCCCTAATTGCTTTTCTAGGACACCCTATAGCTCTTTTGGACATGTGTGTGTGGTATAACTCGTGGTTAAGTATCGCTCTGATACCACTCTGTCACGACCCAAACCCGCCCCTATGGGTTTAGCACCGTAACCGGCCAGTAATCCGAGATTACCGAAGGCCTGCTTAACAGTAGAACCGTAAAACAGAGTACAGGGGCATGGCGGAAGCCAATACAGTAAATAAACAATGTCCAATGAGCTGTGGCAGTCTGTATGCCAAAAAGATTTTTCATACATATATGCAGTCAGAGACAAACAGTATGTACAATATATATACTACCAGTCAGAGCAGGGACCAAATCCCTATTAAACAGTACAATACGGTCTATACAGTATTACAAAAAAAAACAGTACAAAGGCAGACGGGGAAATAAAAACACCCCTACGCCAAAGCTTGGCAGGCTCGGAACCTCGCAGTGAGGCACAGTGGTTGGCTTGGCAAAACTGGAGTTTACCCCGACGCTTCTAGCTGCGGTCTGGTGCCTGTACACCTACATATATATATGAGCAGTGAGCTAAAGCCCAGTGAATAACATAATGCGTAAAGAGGTTTAGAATGAATGTCCTTACAGTAATGAAAACAGTTCATTTCAATCAGTATATCAGTTGCTCAGTACAGTAAACAGTCATATGTGGTACATCCATTAGCATAACAGTAGACAGTAGGTCTTAAGAGACCGAACAGTAGTGATGGCCATCAATTAGTAAACAGTAGTGGTTCCACGAGGGAACCGACAAAGATCTCTGTAACAGTAACAGTGAACGGTAGGTGCTAAGGATGCCACAGTACAGTTCAGAATATAGGACATACATTCATTCAGTAAACAATATCAGTTTAGTAAACAGTTCAATTCAGTATTCAGAAGATAGTCATTTTGAACATATCTTTACACAATTGTTACTCACAGAGTTCTGGGCTACAATAAGCTAGAGCGTCTCCTCGGAATGCCAACCCTATACAGTTAACAGATTGAACACACACTAAGTTTCACAGTTGGGAAAAGATAATAACTTAATCCCTAAATTTGCCTTGGTGTGTTCTATATCTATATCCCCTTTAAGATGCCTTAAATGTGCCCTAGGAATGCCTAGGATGGAAAGAGGATGCAAAGATGTACTTTTAAACACTTAACAAAATTTTCAGAAAACAGGGGTCTCGCTCGAGCGTGGCTTTCTGCGCTCGAGCGGACATGCAGACAAAGGGTCTCCGCTCGAGCGTGACTTCCGTCGCTCGAGCGGACTGTATGCTACAGTAAAAATACTGGATGCTCAAAATTCACGCTCGATGGGCGCTCGACCCTCGCTCGAGCGTGAGACATAAGTCCTCGCTCAAGCGTGGACTCCCTCGCTCGAGCGGACTGTGAACTCATGCAAAGTACTGGATGCTCGCATTTCACGCTCGAGCGTAACTTTTCTCGCTCGAGCGGGAGGCACGATCACTGAGTGTACGCTCGAGCGTGGACTTCCTCGCTCGAGCGTAGGTCCAAAATCTGGAAATTCCAGATTTGAGTCCCAAGCTCAAAACCAAGTTTAAATGTATTAAAACCGATCCTCTTGGGCTGAAAACTTGGAAAACACTTGCAACCACCTAATATTACATGTTTCAAAGATCAATTTGACAAATCAAAGCCCAAGGGTGTTTCAATTAAATTCATTTTCAAACCAATTTTCATGAACAACAAGAACATGCAAACATGCATGAATTCAAATCATTTCAAAGCTTCAATTTGATGCTCTAGTGAGCCAATTGCTCCAAAAACAAGTTGAAAACATGGTTCTAAGCATTATCATGAACATGATTGCAACATTTGCCATGAAATCAACCCAAAACTCTTCAATGCACACATGCATGCAAGATTCAAGCTACAATTCAACACTATATGACCAAGTCTAAACTCAAGTCACTAGAGGTTCAAGAAGCATGCAAGAATTAACTTAAATGCACAATCAAGAGGTTGAGTTCCTTACCTATGGCCTTCTATTACAAGTATGGAAGCTCAATTGCACAAATCCTCTACAATTTCTTCAAGTTCCAAGCAATTCAAGATGAAATCACTCTAACTCTCTATCCTCTCTCTCTCTAGTCGGCTATACAAGGAATTGGCTGATGAAATGTTGTGTTTTGAGTGTGATAAGGCTCAAGCTTGTTCTAAAGTAGTGGCCCACTCACAATGACATAATTGTAATTAAACCTAACTCTTCAATTAGCTTCATTTAATCTAATTTAATCATACCAAATCACTTTTCCAATAAATATACTATAAAATCACATAAATTCTCATGAACACAGAACATCAATCAATTCCAGATTCGGCCGCCGATAAGGCCTTCAATTTGCAGTTTAAACTCAAAAACATGAACAGATAATTAAACAGTGAAACAGATAAACATGCAACTAAACAGATACAATCAATCGATTCAGCTTTAGATTCCAGTCGGTCAGTTCAGTATTCCAATTACTTCAGTTATCAATCGTAATCAGTCTCAGTTTAGCAGTAAGCAGTACAAATCATTGATCAGTGATGAGGGTTGTTACACTTACGAAGTATTGTATGGTAGAAAATGTCGATCTCCGATCTATTGGGCTGAGGTAGGTGATAGACCGTTGTTGGGACCAGAACTTGTGCAAAAAACAACTGAGAAGGTGAAATTGATTCAACAATGCTTAAGAACTACTCAGAGCCGTCAAAAGAGTTATGTGGATGTTCGAAGAAGAGACAAGGAGTATGAAGTCGAGGATTACGTATTTATCAAAGTAACTCCAATGAACGGACAAACGCAGTTTGGTGTTAAAGGCAAGTTAGCACTGAGGTATGTTGGGCCCTGTGAGGTTCTGGAGAAAATCAACCCGGTGACATATCGGGTAGCCTTACCGCCAGTCATGGAGCATATGCATAATGTCTTTCATGTCTCAATGTTACGTGATTACTTACGAGATCCGCACCATGTTATTGAGCCGACACATGTACTTTTAAAGGATGACTACACGTACGAAGAAAGGCCAATATAGATTGTGAATTGCCAAATTAAAAAGCTAAGGAACAAGGAAATACCGTTGGTAAAAGTTGATTGGCAAAACCACAGAGGACCTATGCCACTTGGGAAACAGAGGAAGATATGATGAGAAGATACCCTGAATTGTTTACTTTGAATCCAGTGTTTATCCAAAATGAAGGTAATTCGAGTTTGGAGGACCAAACTCTTTAAGGGGGGAAGGCTGTAACAACCCTGACCCATGATTAGCATTAATCCATGCTTAGTTATGCCTAATAAGTAATTAATGTGAAATGTTGCATCATGTGTTGCCTTATATGTGTTTATATCTGTTTAACGTAGAAAGATTTGTTTATGATTCCGTTTCGGTTTGCGAATTGAAGGCCTTATTGGCATCTAATTCAGAAATTGACTTGATTTATGTGTTATTTGTAATTTTTAGAACATTATGGTAGGTTTAATTAAAATTCGATTTGGAACGATTAAATTAGATTAATTTAATGCCCATTTAATTAGCCTTAATTAATTATCATTAAGTGAGCCTATATAAGGCTTTTTATATGCCTTCATTCTTTGTTTTTCTTCATTTCAACACATTTGAGCTCACACACAAGCAAAACGTGGGAGAGAGAGAGATAGAAGAAAATTGAGATCAAAAGTTGGGATATGAGAGAATTGCTAGGAATTATTGGAGATTTGCAAAGAATTTGGGAATTGAAGCTTCCTCACTTGTGCAATTTAGACTCTAGGTAAGAGTTTTAGTCTTTGACCCTGTAATGTAGTTGATTAATGTATGAAAACAAGTGAATTAGGTGAATTCATGTAGGAATTGAGATAGAATTGAAGAAAGTAAATTTATTCCATACATGCATGCATATTTATAGCATTTTGAAGTTGTTTTCAAAGATTTTTCCCATGCATGTTGTAATTCTAGCATGAGTTGAAGAATTTATAACATTTCTCATCAATGGACCACATTTGATCATGTTTTAGAAGCCATGAACTCAAGTGAACACATGCATGTCATGTTCATACCATGTTCTTACATTTCAAGTTGAATTTTCGCATGTTTGACATACTTTTGGGCCTTGATTTCATGAAATGATATTCAGATCTTAATGTTTTACAAGTTCTTAGATATTTTCTAGAATTTTGGCCCAAAAAGATGAGTTTTGAGGTGTGGAATTCGAATTTGGAGCTTGGGAGTGCAATCTGGAAATTCCAGATTCTGCACTTCCACTTGAGCGTGAGATTCTGCGCTCGCGCTCGAACGGAAACCTTTGTTTTTGCATTTTTGCTCGAGCAGCCAGAAGTTCGCTCAAGCGTGAAATACATGCTCCTAGAAGTTTCATGTTTTTGCAGACCGCTCGAGCGGCAAGAGTTGCGCTCGAGCGAGGACATCAGTCTCACGCTCGAGCGATCATCGAGCGTTCGTCGGGCGTAAATATCACATAACCAGTACTTTTTCCAAATTTGCAAAGTGCTCGAGCGTAGGAAGTTGCCCTCGAGAGTCCCCTCACACATTGCATATTCGCTCGAGCGGGGACCTTGTTTTCAGAAAATTTGACCAAGTGTTTTCAAATGCATTTTTGTATCCTTATTCCACCCTAGGCATTCCTAGGGCATGATCAAGACTCAATAAGAGATTAAGACCTAGAAACACACTAGGAATGAAATGAAAGAAGTTAAGTGCCAATTGAGTGTGTGTTTCTACTATGTACGTGTAGGTCACGCACCTCAAGTTATTTGATTTGCCTATTCTGGAAGTGGAGCCATCAATGAGTAATAACTCTGTAAAGTTATGTTTAACTTTAATTATTTTCTGATGCTATGAAATGATCATTTTTCTGAAATGCTATGTTTTGTATGAATGAATGGTTGTCCAAATTTTTGTAAAGTATTCATGGCATCCTTAGCACAAGGCCCTTGCCTGGGGGTAACAATACTGTGTCTTTATAAGCAAGGCCCTTGGCCAGGGGTAATAATACCATGGTCTCATGACCTTTATCCGGGGGTAACAATACCGTGGTTCAAGCAAGTTACAAGTTTCTCTGTGCCAGAGGTTCCCAATGGAACTAACAAGCAAGTTAACGCTAATGGATGTACCATGTATAACGAAGCATGAACTCTGATTTCTGTATGAAGTTGAACAAGAGAATGAATATAAATCTATTTCTATTATGAATTTTTGTTTCCGATTCTGTTATAGACATCATTCATTAGAACCCTTTACTTTGTTATTATTCACTGGGCTTCCGCTCAATATTTATATTATGTATATAGGTGACCAGGCATATGATCAGATCCAGAGTTAATGGCCTGGAATTCCGTTTTGTCAGTCACCCTTTGCGCCTCCTGAGGAGGTTCCGGACCAAGTCAAGTCATATGGCTATGTCTTTTTGAACGTTCAACACTTTGTTTTCTCTTGTTTAATAAATAGTTTGTTTTTGGTTATTTGTACATAGGGTGACGTATAATTACTGTACCAATGTGATGTCATGTATATGCTTATAAAGTTTAAGTTATTTTGTCCTATATATGTCTGCACAACTCAATGGACGTTGTATTTTGTATATTTGCTTCCGCAGCCCCTTAATTATACGTTAATCTGTTCAGAGGCCTTTGGTAATCCAAGGATTACTGGCCGGTTACGATGTTAAACCTATAGGAGCGGGTTTGGGTCGTGACAACCAACCTAATCTTTTCGGGCCAAGTCTGCTGCAGAAAATATATCTCAGATATTTTTTCCTATCAATTTTGGTCCATTACTCCAGCAGTTTTGCAGGAGTAATGGCCATTAGTTGTCAGCCTTCATGTGCATTAGTTGCTAGCCTTTATGGATGGATGCTCCTCTTCTCTCCCCCATGGTGTATAGAAGGAGACCCACCTACCTTGGTTTTTATACATAATTTTTCCCTTCCATTTATATAATCAGTTTGCTTGCTTATATAATATTCTTCCTGTGTGAGAGGGTGCTGCTATTGTCAGTTCGCCAAAGCTAACAGAAGGTGCTTCTGTGTTAGCCGGTCTAAACTATCTTATCCTGGGAGACAGAAGTAGACGTGCCTCTAGTACCCACGGTGAGACGACTAATCTATTTTAAGGAAATTGTGGTATCACACAGAATTTGGTTTGATTCCTTGTTTTCAATATTTCGGTTCCATATGTATTTTTGTTAATCATGTTTCATGTTATGTAATTTAACTGATTAAATATAAATCTATTTGTTTTATATTATTCCATAATTTATACAACAAACTTAAAAGAGATTATATATAGTTTCCCTGAAGTGGCTAAATAGATTCATATAATATTGTAGAATAACACAGTTTATATGTTTGCCTAGAATTGTTTTGCCTATTTGAATTCCGTGTTTGACCACTCAGTTTTATATGAGATAATAAAAAATACTTATGCATGCTATTGATTGCCATACCACTGAAACCAATTTTTTATGAATATGCAAACTGCATGTTTCCAGATTCAATTGGTTTATTTGAATATGCTACTGTTTCAATTTATTTAAATTAATATATTTGGTGTGCCATCAAAACATATTTTTGACTGTACATGCTGCCATGACATTCGCGCCTTGAAAGTCAAATTTAGTCTACTACATAATTTGTTGTACACACGGCTTTGCATTGAATTTACGTTTGGTTTTCATGTTTAGAATATTAAAAATAAATGTTTGGTTCTAATTTTGGAAGCACTGCTATGGTTTATTCTTGCACAACCAAGTTTGTTTTCTAGTCTACTGATTTTCTAAAATAGCAGTTTAATTAGAATTCTCTAATATAATTTTCATATTTAATTATTTTAGTATGATTTTATTTTATGGGTATGGTTCATAATTCCCTACCATGATCTGCATGACTTTTAATTTTATAATATAATTTGCATGCTTATGGGTGTTGCAAATTTTTTTTGACATGTTAAATATATTCTAGTTTTGATTTGTTACATGCTTATTATGTTAGAATTATTTACATGAGTTGTTCACGTGTACATGGTTGGTGATTTGTTAAAAAGTTTTATTTAACTCTAGACTTGTCTATAATACTTTACATGTTTATTATGTAAATAAAATTGTAAATTCATTTTATTGGTGTTATAATGTCATATAGAATTACCTCATAATTTGAATTTAATTATGTGAAGTTATAATGTCTATGTAACTCTTTCATTTTAATTTAATTTATTTATCGTTATGAATTAAATTGATTTGTAACTCATGGCTAGAATTTTAATTATTTAGGAGGTATAAGGATTTGTAACCTTCATAATTCTTGACTATTATCTTTTAATTTTAATTTCTAGAGTTATAGATTAATTTTTGTAACTCATCTAACATGATTATTGATTAGTTAATTTTATTTTTAATTAGTTTGCTAGACGATTTCAATTAATTTACTATATTTACTTTTTGCCTAGATTATTTGGTTTGGTTTTTGGTTTTCTGCTAACTTTCTCTACAAGAATACCTATGCGAAAGGGATTATAAAACAAATACAAAACCAAATGAATAGATTTGGGTTGTACAAACAAAATTTTGGACTACTAACCTTTGTGTTAAATAGGAATACCTAAGCGTGGAAATTTTTGGACTACAAAATTAAAGCAATTGTTTTGCTTGAGATTTTGTTATGATTTTTTACCATTATGTAAAAGCAAGGTTTATTTGTTTGTAATTGTTGCAGCAATTTTTTACATTGCCTGTAATTTTGGTTAGCAATTTTTAAATTGCTTGTAAGTGTTGGACCTTGGTTTGTTTTAACCTAGTTCATTCCTTGGAAAAACTTAATTCTAAAAATTGTTTCCCACGGACTAGGAGTCAACATGCTCTTAAAAGTTTTGTCAAAAAGCTAACTGGGTTTTAAGTAGGATCGATGTGACCCTTCTAGTCTTCTATTAACCATGTTCGATTCGAGATTAAGTGGTGAGACTAGTTTTGAATTAAAATTCTAACTGTGGGATTTTCTCAAAAAGTGAAAGTCTGTTGTATTTTTTAAAAAATGACAACTGTCACCGATGCTACTGCTACTGCTAATGTTGGTGGAGATCTGAACCTTGGGGCAACTAGCTTGCAAACCCCTACTACAGTGACCTCTGTGGTCAACCTTGTTATTGTTCCTGCTATTCCGGGAGGCCCGTTCAACCATCACGAGTGCTCGAAGAAGTTCACGGGAGTGAATTTCAAGAGATAGCAGCAGAAGATGCTGTTCTACCTGACTACTCTTAACCTTGCGAGGGTTTTAAGTGAGGATCCACCAGTTGTAAAGGAGAATGAGCAAGACAAACAAAAGCTCATGGCTCTAGATGTCTGGAATCAGTCAGACTTCCTTTGCCAGAACTACGTTTTGAATGGCTTGGCAGATTCACTTTTCAATGTGTTTTATGCCAAGAAGTTGGCAAAGGAGCTGTGGGATGCTTTGGACACGAAGTGCAAGACTGAGGATACTGGGGCAAACAAATTTGTTGTTGGCCGATTTTTGGACTTCAAGATGGTGGACTCAAAAACCATCATCAGTCAAGTCCAAGAGTTCCAAGTAATTCTGCACGAAATTCATGCAGAGGGAATGTTCCTGAGTGAATCATTCCAGGCCGCTGTTTGAGAAGCTGCCTAACGACTGGAAAGACTTCAAGAATTACTTAAAGCATAAACAAAAGGAGATAACAGTCGAAGAGCCCGTTGTCAGACTCCAGATTGGGGAAGACAACATGAGGAAATGGGGGAATACTTCCACTATGAAAGCAAATGTGGTTGAGCATGGCCAGTCCTTGGGGGTAAAGAAAAGCCATCGACAGGCAAAAGCTCAAAGTTGGGTGCAAGAGGCGGTGTCTCCAAAAGACCGGTCTACTAGCCATAGGAACCTACTTTTAGGTTCAATGAAAAGTGCTTCAATTGTGGAAGCGATGGGCATCGAGCAGTTGACTGCCGCAAGAAGAAAAAGCCTTACAATAAGTACCCTCAACATAACAAAAGCCAGGCTCACTTGGTTGAAATGGAGGATCAATCACCAGATGTGGACGACATGTATCTATTAGCTGTTTTCGAAGTGAACATGGTGGGGTCTAACCTGAAGGAATGGTGGGTGGACACTGGGGCCACTCGCTGCATCTATGCGGAGAAGAAAATGTTCACAACGTTTGAACTGGTTTCAAATGGTGAGAAGTTGTTCACGGGCAACTTTGTAACCTCAACTGTTGAGGGAAAGGGCAAGGTGGTCCTGAAGATGACTTTAGGGAAAGAGCTGACTCTGAACAATGTCCTATATGTACCGGACATTCATAAAAACCTTATCTCGGGGTTGTTCTTAAGCAAGCATGGCTTCCGCATGGTATTTGAATCTGATAAGGTCATGTTGACCAAAAACAGGGTCTATGTGGGGAAAGGATATATGTCGAGTGGTATGTTCAAACTAAATGTAATGACTATTATCCCAAAATTTAATGAGAAAGCTTATTCTTCTGCTTATATGCTTGAGTCCCCTAATTTATGGCATGGTAGACTGGGTCATGTAAATTTTGACTCTTTACATAGATTAATCAAAAACCTTAGTTTTTCACACCCAAAACTCCAGTTCTTCAAACCTAAACATCTTGGGACCAGCAGGCCACCTCTGGTGCCTTGCCGGCCACCACTGTGCCTTGTCGGCTAGTGGTGTGGCCTGCTGGCCACTTTAGTGGCCTGCGGGCCACTGATGCCTTTTTTTAGATATTTTCTTGACAGTTGTTCTAGCTATTAGCACAATGGGCTTGATCACCATACACGTGTATGGATTGATTTAACTCAGCCAAATGCATGTTCTTTTTTTCTCTATAAATATGGGGTGTCCTCCCTGTGGGCTCGCATTTTTTCCGTGTCCCGCCTTTCGGAAAGGTTTGAAAAGAAAAGGCCTCACAGTTTAGACTCCCGCGCTTCTGAATCTAGTCTCACAAGTGCAATGTGAAACCGATAATCACCAAAGAGTCCAAATTCGGCAAATGGTTTTGGAAAATCGATTTTAAATCAAATAATGCCAAAATTGGACTGTTTTGCTAGATACAGAGTCGCCACCTAAATATTTTTATTTTGAAAAATTTTAGGAAACCCTGACTCTTGCCGAAGGCCACGTGTCCGTCATCACCAAAGTTGCCTAGGCTGGGGAACTTGGGTATGAGGGGGGAAGGTCATGAATTGAGCACATCCGCTCGCCTGATCAAAGATCGGCCTTTACTAATCATGATATGATTTTTTATAAACATTATGTGTTCTTATTCCGATTTATTAAACTAGCTTTACTATGTGATGCGCACAAGCAAGTATAGACTAGTTTGCAAGACTTGGAACAATTTAACTCATGTTTGTTTGAGAAAATGGTTTGAATCTGCCGCCTCAAGTGGGCTTAAAGATGCGGATTTTCCACCAAACATAGTGGGCTTAAAACATGATTTGCCACTCAACAAAGTGGGCTTAAAATGCACATTTGTTGAATCGTTCCAATTCAAACAACAAGCCTTCATCCACAGGCATTCATGCAATTAATCATTGAAGCACATAGCCTCATGGCAAGCATGGTAATCATGACATCATTCACACTCAAGCAAATATGCTAAAGCGAAAAAACTTACCTAGTACTCCGAGCCAAAACAAAAACTAGTTAGAAAGGTGTATGATCCTAACTATACAAGATACCTAATGCAACACATGCAATATGCAATTAATAGGCTTGGCTACTAAAATGGCATATGATTCAATTTGATAACATGCGATTAAACACGTATTCAAAGAATTATTGAAATGACAATGCAGTTTGAATGATGCGCCGAGCCTCGGTGCATGCAATACAGATGAATGGATGCAAGCATAAGGTGTGCTAATTGAAACATGTCCCTAATCTAACCATCAAAAGCGATTAAATAAAAGGGAGAAAGACGTGGAGTTGGAAGACATACACACATGCACGCACACTTATTACAACATTATACCCTCGCGAAGGAGGGTCCGAATGAAATAAGCTAACCAACTGGCTATGCTAATTAAGCTAACTAATTATTACAAACCGAAACTAATTAACTAGTTAAACTAACTAATTAGTTACAACACTTAATTAGCTACAACTAATTAATTACAACATGCATTTGATCTAATGCTAATTAAACCAATTAGCTAATCCCGAGAAGCGATGGATATGCATGCACATGCTTGATTCGACATCCGAAAGAGCCACTGCTTTGCTGCTGCGAGCCTCTGTTTGCACATTTGATCACTGAAAGTTCTTCCAACTTCCAGAACACCTCTGCTTTATCTTACCAACACCTTGTGCAAAAATCACTGATGGTTGACAAGAGGGACAAGGGGCCAGTCGGCTAGTTGGCCATTGGTGGTGGCTGTCGGCCACTGTTGGTTTACATTTCCATGCTGCAATAGAGAGCAAAACAGAGCAAAACAGTGTATTCTCACAAGTTGTTTGTACTGTTTACCCTTCTTATCATCACACAAGCTCAAAGGAGAGAAGCTCTTGGCCCTCAAACCATCAATTAAGCAATTTCCATGCATGATGGCTAAGGGACCAAGTTTGTACAAGTTCAATAAATGCACAAACAAAACCAAAATGACCACCACTCTATCATGCATGATCAAGGGCAATGGTGACCTAGGAAAATGACACATTTCATCACTTTGAGTATGAAATGTCGCATTTTCCTTGTGTTTAAATTAACATCCGATTTGAACACATATAATGCAACACAAAGAATGCTTATTTTGCACACTTTTACTTGCCAATTTTGTTTACTCATTTTAATTACCAAGTCATTCCTTAATCCATTAGTCCATTGGTGAGTGTCCTCTAATGGAAAGAGGGCTCAAACCACAAGTTGCTTTGGGCATGAAAGAGGCATTACACTGTTAGTAATGAACCCCCTAAGGGATTAAACCATTAGGTGTAGCACCTCCATTTCACACTTAGGCAAACAAGTGGTTTGAAACCGCTTTCAAAGCAAAACAAAAGTGAAGAATTGAGGGGAATTGTAGAGATTGATTAAGTGCTAGAAATGAATGATAAAAACACTAAAACATGCAACCAACCCAAGCCAATGAGAATTAAAGCCTTAAAACACTAAGCTAGTGAAGGAATTAACACTACAACCATGCCATGCAAGGCTCAAATAACTTAACCAGCCAAAAACAGAGTTAAAACAGGTTATTTTAGAGGCTAAATCATGTTGGAATTAAGCTACAAATTGCTAGAAAAATAGGCTAACACATAGAGCTATCTAGGCTAGCAAACAAGACACAAGGAGAGGAGGGTAACCCCTCCTATTTTGAACTTCAAAACATGATTTTAGCCACTGAAATAGCTCTGAAAAATAGAGTTTAAAAGCTTTGAAAAAGATGATGCAAGGGTGGGAAACACAAGGGCAAATGCTCCAAAACAAGGTACAAAGAAGGGCTATCAACCTTTCAACCTTTAATGGCCTTCGAACCCAAGTTTCAGCCCAAAAACACAGAGTTTTTATAGCCCAAAATCAGTTGGAAAACATGCTGGAATGAAGACAAAAGTAGCTAAAACAATAAGTTCAAACATGGAGTTTTAAGCTAGTAAACAAGCCAAAGGAGTAGTGGCTAACCCCTCCATTTTTGAGACTTCAAAACCACTTTTTTAGTCTCTGAAAACCTCTGAAAATTAGTGGTAAAAAGGCTTAAAAAAAGTTGATTTGAAAGTGATGAACAAAGGCACAAAAGCTTTACAAGCAAAGAAGAAAGAAGGGTGAACCACTCTTTAATTGAAAATGGCCTCAAACCACCATTTTTAGGTCACAAAAATAGAGTTTTTTACAGTCCAAATATAGTGGAAAGAGATAGGAAAACAATTGTGCAAAATAAGCTTAAAAGGAGAGTGCTATACCTCTTGAAGTCAAGACACAATTGAGGCAATAAATCAAGATAAGACCACCTTCCAGAGCTCAAAGAGGGTCCCACGTAACCTCAGCCCAAAGATAAGCAACTTTGGTTAAGGATTGATAGGCAAACTTGAAGTGTATCTACACTTGTATGCACAAAAGTTCAAGAGAGAGAGAATTGTAGAGAGAGAGAGACTCCCCAAATTTTTTCAACCTCCAAAACAATAGAGAAGGTCCTCTATATATAGAAATATATGGCTTCAGGTCGAAAATATCAATATAGGATAGCTGGAGCAATGTAGAACAGTTGGAGGGAAAATATCTGCACAAAAATTGCCTTTTGACACCAGTGGCTGACCGACCGCCACAATTGATGGTTGCAGACCGCCCGAACTCGCTCCGCGTGCCCCTCCTTCGGAGAGGGCGCGGATTGTGTTCATAGCTACTACAGTTCAGACTCCTGTCATTGTTCTGAATCTAATCTCACAAAGTGCAATTTAAGACTGATAAATCACCAAAGAGTCCAAATTTGGCAAATCGTTTTGGAAAATCGATTTTAATCAAAAAGCGCCAAACATGGACTGCTTTGCCAGATTTCAGAGTCGCCACCTAAATATTTTGTTTTGGGAAATTTAGGAAACCCTGACTCGTGCCTAAGGCCATGTGTCCGTCATCACCGAAGTTGCCTCGGCTCGGGAACTTGGGTACGAGAGGGGAAGGTCCTGAAATGAGCACCCCCGCTTGCCCGATCAAAGATCGGCCTCTACTAACATGATATGTTGTTTTTATAAACACATGTGTTCTTATTCAGATTATTAATCTAACTTACTACGTGATGCGCACAGCACACAAGTATACACTAAATCACTCAATTTGGAACAAAACATCTCATGTTTGTTTTTCGAAAATGGTTTGAAGTTGCTACTAGCAAGTAGGCTAAAACGTGGAGTTGCCACCCTCAAGTGGGCTTAAGAAAACATGATGATTTGCCACTTCAAGTGGGCTTAAAACTCGCATTTGATGAATTGTTCCAATTCAAGCAATGAAGCCTTCATCCATAGGCATTTATGCAGTTATAGCAATTAAGCAAATAGCCTCATGGCAAGCATGCTATCATGGCAATATGCAATCACACTCATGCAATATGCTAAAGCGTAAACACTCACAGTGTACTCCGAGCCAAAAAAGAAGCTAGTTAGTAATCAATGCATGATCTTAGCTATGTTAAGAATGTCTAATGCAACACATGCAAAAATGCAACTAGAATAGGCTCGGCTATCTAAGATGTCATGTGGTGAATGCAACTTGATAACATGTATTCAAATTGGTATTGAAATACAATGCAGTTTATATGATGCGCCAAGCCCGGTGCATGCAAGACAAATGAATGATGCACACATGCAAGCATAAGGATGCTAATTGAAACATGCCCTAAAACTAACCATCAAAAGCTGATAAGTAAAAGGGAGAAAGACGTGGGGTTGGAAGACATTCACACAGACACGCACACTTATTACAACAGTTGTGCCCTCTCGACGGAGGGTCCGAATAAATCAACTAACTAGCTACGCTAAGTTAATTAATTACAATACAAATGAATTTGAACAACTAGCTAATCTAAGCTAATTAAGTACAAACCAAATTAATTAATTAAACACTTAACTAATTAATCACAAAACAACTAAGCTAATGAACTAATTTAGCTAAGCAATTTAAACAAATGGCCTCGGGAAACGAGAGAGATATGCATGCTCGGTCAGCTTCGCTCAGAAATCCATTACCGTGCCTCTAATGCCTCTGTTTGCACACTTCCGTATCTCTGAAAATTGTGCCAACTTCCAAAATGCTTCTGATCCACCTTAGGAATATTCTGAGGGGTAGTCGGCCAAGAGGGATGGCCATCGGCCAGAGTTTATGGCTATCGGCCAATTTTGATAGCCGATCGGCAGACTTGGTGGCCGGTTGGCAGCTCTGATGGCCGGTCGGCCACTGCTTCCTGCAATTTCTCCTTTCTTGCTGCAACGGAGCACAAACAGAGGCATGGCAGGGTATTTGCAAGGTATGTGTTCACAACCACCCTCCCCATCATTTCTTAAGCTCAAGGGGGTGTGGTCCTCGACTCTCGGGCCATCAACTGAGCATCGCAATGCACGATGGCTGAGAAGCCAAGATTGCACGAATCAATGTCAATGAATGCACAAATAACACATACGGGCCTTAACCTCTATCATGCTTGATCAAGAGGGTCGGCGACCGAGAAATGAGGCACGTTTCATCACTTCAAGTATGAAATGTCCCTTGTTTCTCATGTTTGGATTAATACTCTATCCAAACACAATGCAATGCAACATGATCAACCTATCAATGCTAATAGCATGCAAACACAATGCAATGCATGCACATGCAAACAACATGCAATGCAACAAAATACAAACACAATGCAATGTAACAACATGCAAGCAACATGCTCTTCTATGAATGCTAGAATGGCATACACAATATTCTACCATATGAACAATGCATGCATGGCAAGTTTAGAAGCTTAAGGCATCAAAGCTAGGAAAGAGCATCTCACAAGAGGCATGTAATACAATGCTCAATGGACTTAAACTGAATATGGACAGACCTAAATCATGCCAAAACAATGGCCAACACACCAAAACTTAAGCACAAAAGGGCCAAGAACACATGCTCATGTGATGGCTCACCAACTAGGCATAAGAGTACAACTCTCAAACATGATGAAGAAGTGACAACATGGAAGTGTGACAACACTATATGCTCTGAAATAATATGTTAAATGATGCCAAATCATGCACATGTCACAAATGAAGCATGCTAGGAGGCTCAAAGCTTAAAACTAGCATAGGCACTTGCACTATAGGCATGCACAACAAGCACCAAAAGTCCAAGAACACCCAAAACAGTCCTAGAGCATGTCAAAATAATGCTAAAACATGTATGGAGTATAGCCAAAACAAGCTAGCATGAAGGGGCAAAACATCAAGTAAGCTAGGCCAATGAGCATGGTTACACTACAAGTGTAAGAAGCAAATGAATGATGCTCTAACCAACCAAAAATAGAGTTGTATCATGGAAAAATAACACCAAAAACACACTGAAATGGTAGCCCGAAAGCTTAGGGAAGATGGCATACATAATGGCTCATGTTTAAGGCATAAAGCACCAACCCTCCAAAGCATTGAAAGAGTGAAAGATGTGAGGGCATGACAGTGAAACATGCTCTAAAATCACATATCAAATGATGCTAAATCATGCAAATAGCCCATGCAATGCATGCTAGTGGACTTAAAGCATGAAGCTAGTGAGCAGGATTGAACTATGGCTATACACAGCAAGGCATGCATGACCAAAACAACTTAAAACAGAGCTTAAGCATGACAAAATATGAACAAAAGCTTGCTGGAGTCGAGCCAAAATTGTGCTAGAATGATGGTCCAAAGCATGATGCATGTTAGGCTAGTGAGTGGAATTGCACTACAAGTGCAAGAAGCATGCAAGTGATAACCAAACCAACCCAAAATAAAGTTGTAACATGTTAGGAAAGTCACAAAAACATGCTAAGATAGAGCCTCAAGGAGGTAGAAAAACATGCTAACTTGGTGAGCCATCAACACAAGCACATAAGAGAAGAGGAGGGGGGACAACCCCCACCTATTTGAGGCCTCAAAACCACATTTCCACCACTAAAATTCCTCTAGAATTCAGTGGTGAAGAGGCCAAACAAAGGTGATCCAAAGGCCTAAAAGAGATGGCTCAAAACAAAGCCAAGTAAGGCACAAAAGGAGGTAGGCCAACCCCAACACCAAAGAGGCCTCAAACAAACACTTTAAACACTTCAAAATAGAACTTTTTTCAGTTGAAAATTAAGCCAAAAGAAGCATGCAAATAGGGCCAAATAAGCTATGAAAACAAAGCTTTAAAGAGATAAGAGACCCACCCTTGAAGAACCTCTTTAGAACAACAACTTCAAAGGAAAAAACCAAGCTTAAACCACCCAAATGCAACCTCCAAGAACCTCAGCTTAGCAGTGAAGGTGTTTCACTAGGAGCTTTAGTGCAAAAGTGTGAAGAAAACACACTTTTGAGCACAAACAAGTGCAAATATATATAGAGAGAGGGAGATATAGAGAGATATATGTATAACTCTATATCAATTTTTAGAACCTCTGGAAAGGGAGAGGGACCTCCCCTCTTATAGAAATCCAAGTCTTAAGCTTGTTGAACAAGCTAGAGGCTTGGTTCAATCCCTCCATACACGTGTATGGAGGATGAGTTCTATGCTCACCAGCTGTTACAGCTGGCAAAGAAATATTTGCAAAAGCAAATAAAAAGGTCTCAGCCAAAGAGTATGGCCGACCGGCCATCAGAGGTGTCGACTGGCCACCACTTATGGCTGATGGAGAGAGGGCATGGCCGATAGGCATGAGGCCTGGCCGATGGGTTGTAGGGCTGGCCAACAATCTATCCTCTTCCCTCAGAAACAAAACCACAAGTTCTTAGTCCACAACGAAGCACAAAATAGACAAGTTGAGAGGTTCCAAGGCAAGGCGCGCAGCTGAGACCTTTCAAAATGAACATGAGCATGGATGATCATCGAATGTTCAAACGATGACGTCCAAGTCTTGAGGACGGTCAGAAATGGGGTGTCTACAATGGCCGAAAAAAGTCACCCTTGGACGACACATGGCCGACAAAGCCCATTCATGGCCGACACATGGCCGTCAAAGCCCATCCATGGCCAGCAAACTCCACCAGTGGCCGTCCAGAAAAATCTACTCTCCAGGTCCAACTTCAAATGGGCATATCTCCTTTATCCGGACTCCTTTGCAGATCATTCTTGATTCTAAATTGAAGCCCCAGAAGTCTTGTTTCCAATGGTGGCATCCTCACATCAAAATTCCAAGTGTGCAAAAAGATATACTTATTTTAGTGAAGACTACTCAGTTTCGATCCTAACCAGATTCATGCCTAACTTCTCTTCAGCTAGGTTTCTTCCCTCTCCTCCAATTTTCTTCAACTCCAAACCTCTAAATAAGATGTTTAAAATATTTTTCAAAGAGTTAACCTCTCTTTCATTTATTTTCACTTTGTCCTTGCTCGGTTTACCAAAAAATGCAATTTTTAACGAAATGCGAGCATCGGAACATCGTAGAAGGTTTTTTCAAAAATATTTTGAAAGAGAGGGTTTTAAGGTCTAAAATAGTTTTGGTCAAAAATCATTTTGGTCCAAAATGGGGTGTAAGGTTGGGATTTAGAAGCTCTTCTTGCTGAAGAAATTGAGCGATTGCACAACACAACTTTCATCATCGAGTGATCAATCAGTAGCGGGCGGTCAAAAATGGGGTGTCTACACTCCCCCATTTTTGAGGGTTTGAAAAATTTGGAGCAAAATTCTCACACTCTCTCTTTCTCTCTCTCTCTACAAAATTCTCTCTCTCTTGAAATTTTGTGCTTATTTGCTTAGTGTCTCTACACTTTTGTCTATCAACCCTTGACCAAAGGTGCTTCTCTTTGGGCTGAGGTTACTTGAGACCCTCTTTGAGCTTTAGAAGGTGGTTGTGGCTTACTTTGTTGCCTAATTTGTGCCTTGGCTTCAAGAGGTATAACATTTGCTTTGTTAGCTTGTTTTACATACTTGCTTTGCCATCTTCTTCTACTGTTTTTGGGATGTTTTGGGGCTGATTTTGAACTATAAAAAAACTCTATTTTTGTGGCCTAAAGGTGGTGGTTTGAGGCCATTTTCAGTTAGGGGTGGTTCACCATTTTTACTTCTTTGTTTGTAAAGCTTTTGTACCTTTGTTCACCACTATCAAACCAACTTTTTTGGCCCTTTTAACCACTGAATTTTAGAGGTTTTTCAGTGGCAAAAAACTCATTTTGAAGTCCAAATTTGGAGGGGTTAGCCTCCCCTCATTATGTCTTGTTTGCATGCTTAATTAGCTTTATATGTTAGCATGTTCTTCTAGCTTAACTTAGCTCAAGTCCAACATGTTTTAGCCTCTGAAATAGCCTACTTTAGCTCTGTTTTGGGCTGGTTAGTTCATTTGAGTCTTGTTTTGCATGGTTATAGTGTAATAGTCTTCACAAGTTGGTGTTTTTGGGTCTTAGACACCTTTTGTTTGAGTTGATAGCATCTTTTGGTGTTGTTTTTCACTCCATTTCAGCACTATAAACTCTGCAACCTCCCTCTTTGCTTCACTCTTTCATTTGCTTTTGAGGGTTGTTTCAAGCTTGGGATCCTTTAAGTTTGAGATTGAGGTCATGCTTAATGGTTTAATCCCTTTTAGGGTTCATTATCAATGGCATGATCTCTCTCTTGCCTTATATTATCCCTTGGTTGACACTTATTTCATCTTAGAGGACACTCACCAATGGACAAATTGATTGAAGAATGATTTGGTAACTAAAATGTGTAAACAAAATTGGCAAGTAAAAGTGGCAAGATAAGCATTTCTTTGTGTTGCATTGCATGTGTTGAAATCGGATGTTAATTTGAACACAAGGAAAATGGGACATTTAATACTCACAAGTGATGAAATGTGCCACTTTCATAAGTCTCCGTTGCCCTTGATCATGCATGATAGGGTGATGGCATTTGAGTCTTGTTTGGCATTCATTGAACTTGTACAAATTGGTCCCTTAGCCATCATGAATGGAAATTGCTTGATTGATGGTTTGAGGGCCAAATGTATCACTCCTTTGAGCTTGTGTTGATGATAAGGGGTGATACAGGGTACAAACAACCTGTGAGACCACCTTTTTCTTCCTCTGTTTTGTCCTCTGTTGCAGCAAGGAAAGACTTGGCTTCAGTGGCCGGCAAACCCTCATCTGTGGCCAGCCGGCTAGCCACCAGTGAAAAAATTCAGTATTGTGCTTCTGAAGCAGAGTAGTGTTGATCTGGATGAGGAAAACAGTGTAAGTGTTGTGTAACAGAGGCAATTAGTGGTAGACAGTGGATGTTCTTCGAGTGAAAAATCGAGCATGCATGCATCCCTCGTTTCCCGAGGCCATTTAGTTAATTTGCTTAGTTAATTAGTTGTAGCTAATTCATGCAAATGTTGTAACTATTTAAGTAGATTAGTTAATTAATTCATGTTGTAATTAATTAGCTTAGTTGCTTTGTAATTAATTAGTTAAGTATTTAGCTAATTAGTTTTCTTTGTAATATTTAATTAACTTAGATAGTTAATTATTTAATTGTTTTACTTAATTAGTTTAGATAGTTAATTAGTTCATGTTGTGTAATTAATTAATTAAATAGCTTAGTCTAATTGATTAATTAGTTAAGTGTGTTGTAATAATTAATTAGCTTAGAGTAAGTTTTTTTTTTAAGTTTTTAATTTATTCAAAGTGTTGTAATAATTAATTAAGTAGTGTAGCTTAGCTAGTTTCATTCGGAACCTTTTTCGCGAGGGCGTAATATTGTAATAAGTGTGCATGCATGCGTGTATGTCTTCCAACCCCACGTCTTTTTTCCTTTTATTTACTTGCTTTTGATGGTTAGATTAGGGACATGTTTCAATTAGCATACCTTATGCTTGCATCCATTCATTCATATTGCATGCACCGAGGCTCGGCGCATCATTCAAACTGCATTGCCATTTCAATGATTCTTTGAAAACGTGTTTAATCACATGTTATTTAAATTGCTTCATATGCCATATTAGTTGCCGAGCCTATTAAATTGCATTCTTTGCATGTGTTGCATTGGGCATCTTGTATAGTTAGGAATCATGCATAGTTTTCTAATTCATATCTTCTTAGCTTGGAGTACTAGGTGAGTTTTTATGCTTTAGCATACTCGCATGAATGTGAATGTTGCCATGATTAGCATGCTTGCCATGAGGCTAAATGCTTATTTGCTAAATTGCATGAATGCCTGTGGATGAAGGCTTGTTGTTTGAATTGGAACGATTCAATGAATGTATGTTTTAAGCCCACTTTGTTGAGTGGCAAATCCATTTTAAGCCCACTATGTTTGGTGGCAAAATTCGCAAACTTTTAAGCCCACTTGAGGTGGCAAATTCAAACCATTTTCACAAACAAACATGAGTTGAATTGTTCCAACTTGAGCAAACTAGTCTATACTTGATTGTGCGCATCACATAGTAAAGTTAGCTTAATAACCGGAACAAGAGCACATAACGTACATAAAAATCATATCATAATTAGTAGAGGCCGATCTTTGATTGGGCGAGCGGGGGTGCTCAATTCATGACCTTCCCTTCTCGTACCTAAGTTCTCGAGCCGAGGCAACTTTGGTGATGACGGACACGTGGCCTTTGGCACGAGTCATGGGTTTCCTAAATTTTCCCAAAATAAAATATTTAGGTGGCGACTCTGTATCTGGCAAAGCAGTCCAATTTTAGCATTTTTGATCCTAAAATCAATTTTCCAAAAAGATTTGCCGGATTTAGACTCTTTGTTGTTGATCAATTTCACATTGCACTTGTGAGATTAGATTCAGAACTGCGGGAGTCCGAACTGTAGGGCTTTCTTTCAAACCATCTGAAAGGGGGTGCGAAAAAGGCGAGCTACAGTTTCTAGCGACTTTGCTGGGGATTTAGAGAACTTGATTTGAACTCATGATATGACATTTTATCTACACTTATGTGTTTCTTTGCATTTGCATTTGCATTGGTGCGCCTAAGTCATAGTGTTTGCCATCTGCTATTCTTGAACGGTTTGTCGGAGGCTTGCTTGGAAAAGCTTGCCAAAAGGTTGACCGGTTGCGGGCTCTGCCACGATGGGAACACAACCTTTGGATCTAGACTACCGCTGTACCGTTTGATCCTCCTTTCACTTCTCGGTGTTAGGTGTGAGAGGTATATTAGGTAGTCTTGCCGAGGTACCCTTTTTGAGCAATTGGCCTAGTTGCATATCGAAAGCCATAGAGACTATTCCAAACCAGGACAGGTTGTTTACCCAAATGCAGGATTGTGTGAAACACTTTCCTTGAATAGCTAACCCTAGTTTCTGACGAAACTAGGACGGGGTAACCCTACCCCCTCATAGGAGTGTTTTGGCTCTCACTTAACTAGTATGTGCTTTTAGATTGAAACTCTACAGGAATGTATGTATCAATTGCAAGTTTGGGAATCAGTTTTGGGGCAGAAATTAGTGTTGAGTACAGTTCTCCAGCTTATGATTGCAATTGCGTGTTGTTAGTGTCTGATCCGAGATGCTGTGCAGTTTCTGATTTTTGTTTTCTTTTGCTTTATTTTTTTTTGTAAGGTAGTTTTTCACCATTGCTTTAGATAGTCTTGTTACCCCCCAAGCACTCTGGACCCGAGTGAGAAGACTTTACAGATCTGGGGATCTTGTTAGGTGACAACCAGTGTTTGTTTCACTCCTACCGGTTACCAGACGGAGGAGGATCATGCATAATTCACCAGTCCAGAAGTCACCTTTTGCTTCACCCGGGCCCAGTTAGGCTTAGTCTTTTACTTCTACTCTAGAAAGAGAGTATTCGCTAGTTTTGATGGCTCAACATCCCCCAGTTAGCATGGAAGATATGCTTCGTCAGCTCTAGCAGACCATTGAGAACATGCAGCTAGATGCTGCCTGCCAAGCTGAGGTCACAACCCGCCAAGCAAAAGTGATAATTAGGCTTCAGCAATAGCAACCATAACCAGCAGTAGCCTCTGTATCCCATGCACCCCCAGCGGGTATTCCAGCACCCGGAGTTACTATCAACGTCCAGGAGAATCTGGGCATTCCAGTAGATCCGATCCCACCACAAACCTCCAAGGCACCAATGTACCAGACTGAGGTGCCATTTGAATTCGAGATTGACCCCACCACATTGAAGGTCAATAAGCTAGAAAAGCTCTTTAAGCGGGCGTAGGGTGTGAATTCAATCCCTGACATTGAGGATGGATACATAGACTTCGCAGTGACTCTACCGAATAGATTCAAGATGTCAGATATAGACCGGTTCGATAGATCCGGGGATCCTATGGTCCATTTATAGTTATTTTTTGATATCCTAGGACCAATGGGTCTCACTAGACTTCAGAAGCTGTCGCTTTTTGGCCGGACCCTGTCTGGTATAACGGCCATCTGGTATGCAAAACTTTAGGACTCTGTGAAAAGAAGTTGGGAGGAAATGGCTGAGGCCTTCATCATACAGTACTCCTACAATACCCAGATTGAGGTCACAACTCATGATCTTGAAGCGACCCGTTAGGAGCCAAAGGAGGGCTTCTCGGACTTTGTGACTCAATGGAGGGCTAAAGCCTCTATGATGACTATTAGGTCGTCTGAAAAGGACCAAATCAGAATGGTGGTCCGTAACTTGCAAGGGAGATTATTACAGAAGATGATAGTCATGCCTTTGTTTACATTTGTTGAGCCCCACGAGATAGGGGTTCAAATTAAGGATGCGATGAAGCAGAGGCTGATAAACAATGAGAAGGAATAGCCCAAGAGGCCCTTTACACGTAGCTACAAGAGGCCCTTTACTCGGCCTTCGGATGTGAGTATGGTCACCACCACACCTAAAACTGCCAATTCGTTCGCCAATACATCCAACACAACTCCACAAACCTCAACCAGCTAGGCCTGATCTCAAAGGGTCTTTATCCCGCTCTATATGCCTTTGTCCAAAGCCTTAAAGGGTCCTGATCAGAAAGGGGCATCTTAAGCCGTTAGAACAACGCCCACTACCCGATCCTCTCTCCCCGAAACACAACCCGGCCAAATACTGCGCTTTTCACCAGCAGCATGGTCATGACACTGATCAATACTATAGGCTATGTCATGAGATACAAGATCTCATTGACAATAAAGTGATAGCACCTCCCTAAAAACCCAACGTCACTACAAATCCTCTCCCACCACATAACCAAGTCCCTCCACCTCGACATATAAACCTCATCCATACACTGGCTGTCCCTTATGATCCCAATAGATATATCACCCCTTCCCACCTACCTAAACTGGTGTTGTTCATCCCCGAGAGCACGAACTTGTGCATGATGAACATGTCTATACTCCAACCCGAACCAGTGGTGGTGACAATGAAAGATAAAGGGAGGTCAGCCTTGGTGGAGAATGCCAGTCCATTGCCTGAGGGCTCTGAGGACTTATCTGAAGGGATGTACAACCCGTATTGCTATATTGTGCCAATCAATCAAGCTAAGCCGGAAGTGGTGTTGCTAGCTAGGATGGAGGTCAGTGTAGTTCAAGAGGATGGGCCAAGTTAGGGATTAGATGATCTAGCCAACCTAGAGGAGGATATAGACAATTTTCACTTCTTTGATGAGCAAGATCAAGGGGACGTGCATATTGATTGGTTTGATCTGAACGGGTTGATAGACAATTCTGGGTGGTTAAGTGATGAACCCGATAGAGATGGGGGAAGTAAATTGAAGCCAGAAGAACAGAATGTGGGAACTGCTACAATAGCCGGAATGGCCGATGAAAAGTGTAAATTGCCAGAATGTGGGAACTGGGCATTGTTAGTACTATACATACTGAACAAGAAGCTGCGTTGAAGTAGTTTGAACAAGAAATGGGCAGAGACAACCGAAAAGCTAGAAAAGCCCAACATCCTGCGGGGGAGATTTGTAATGAGAAGGTAATTCGAACGGAGCCGGACGAGTGATTGTCGGCTGCCGAAGGAGTCTGGTAGGATGACGATGACCTACACTTGGCCCATATTGATGAGGATTGGGGTGAAGATCTTCCCGACAACACTTGGTATGTGGAAGAGGTTGACCTTATGACAAGAAGTGCCCGATATTTCAAACCACCACATCTGGACCAACTTGAAGCCTCCGAAAAGGATAAAGAAGTAGAGAAACAGAAAGAAAAATTGCTGGAGGAGGAGGCTGTGCTGAAACAGTTGAAGAAGATTCAAGCTGATATATCTATCTGGGGTCTGCTTATGGCCTCGTGAGTGCACAGACAGGCTGTATTATCGGCGATGGATAAAGCTAAGTTGTCCATCGACACCACCTCAGAACAACTGGTGGGATTAGTCTTCCTGGGAGGCGCTGCGCCGACTTTGACCTTTTCAGACAAGGAACTACCGCCCGAAGGCTCTGCACACAACAAGCCTCTATACATATTAGTGGAGTGTTGGGAAAAGTGGATACCAGTGGTATTGGTCGACACCGGGTCAGCAATCAACGTCTGTCCTTGTTGCACGACTTATGCTATTGGCCTGAAACTGGCTGATTTTGTGCCTACAGGCCTGGTGATTTGGGCGTATGGCAATATAAGCAGAGAGGTGATGGGAATAGTGCAGATCAGAGTATAGGTCGGCCCAGCTCAACAGGACATCGAATTCTATGTCCTGGACGTTCCGGGCACTTTCAACTTACAACTTAGGCGACCCTAGCTGCACCAAGTGAAAGCTGTCTCTTCTATCCTCCATCAAATGCTGAAGTACCCCCATGGAAAATGGGTAGCCATAGTCTTTGGGAATTCATCTATACATCCTCAGCCAAAGGTCACTACACCTGTGCTGGAGATTGTGCATGGCGAAGAGGATGTTTTCTTTTCAGGGTTTACCTTGGCTGTTGATGAGGGTTTGTATGTTAGCGCCCAATCTGTGTACTTCATGAACAAGCTCCAACACATGCCAGGAATGGGATTATGAAGAAGTGGCTGGCAGGGCGTTACTGCATTGGCCAATGTGCCACATAACCCGCATGCCTTTGGTCTTGGCTATACGCCCACCAAAGAGGACTAGGTAAAGAAAGGGAAAGAGATGGCAGGAAGAGCCAGAGCTAACCAGACCGGGAAGCACTATGAACTTGTGCATAGACCAATCCGGGGAACCCTGAATGGCTATTTTGTCCAGGAGGGTGAAGACTTCCCATTCTGTGGTTTTCCCGAGCCCTGGTTCAACTCTGAGAGGCAGCGGGTTCCTGGCTTTGAGATTTTCTTTGGCTTGCAGCTGCAAGATAGTGATACGGAAGAAATAGTTGGACCAACTACTGAAGAGCACAAAAAGTGATTCTGATAGCAACGAGCTTGAGATAGGAACAACATTGGCATGTCTTCTTTTGGATCCTCCAATCAACTCAGAGAGCTTGGGGGATAACCTGATTGTTTCCATGATTAGGGACCAACCGGGTGCGAACCCTTCTAGCAGCATCTTGGATGCATCTGACGCACCATCCCTCATCTGGCAGCTGGAGGAGGGCTACCTGCCTAGCAGTTCTGGGTGGGGTAGTGAGCCAGAATCTGATTCCACAGAGTCTATGGAGTCGGAATCAGATTCCGATTCTTCTGAGTTTGGGTCCAATATTCCTGGGGTTGATAACCCGGATGCCGAGGTTTTGTCCAGGTCATCCTTTTCTTTTTCCTTTGAGTCAGTTGTAATCAAGGAACTGGATCAGCTTAACCTTGTGAATGAGAATGCCACTGCAGATTCTGAGTATTTCTCTGTGCCTCTTGTTTATTGCATTGATCATGATTTTCAAAATTTTAATGAAAAAGATGAGGAAGGAATTCCTCTGGTTTGAAAAATTTGATTAATCGAGAGGAGGAGAGGTTTGCAAAACCCCTCATTGATGAAATCATTGCTTTAATGTAGGCACTGAGAAGGATCCGCGTCTGGTCCAGATCGGGTCCATGTTGTCCTTGGAGGAATGCGAACGCTTAGTCACTTTATTAAAAGATTTCAAAGATGTTTTCGCGTGGTCCTACGAAGACATGCCTGGAATCGATCCTGAGATTGTACAGCATTGGATCCCTCTTGACCCTGAGGCCTGGCTCGTCAAACAGAAGTTGCGGAGAATATGCCCAGATTGGGCTTTGAAGATTAAGGAAGAGGTCACCAAGCAGATAGATGCGGGGTTCTTGCTAGTATCTGAGTATCCAACTTGGTTGGCCAACATTGATCCAATGCTAAAGAAAGACGGTAGAATTCGGGTGTGTGTCGACTTCAGGGATCTGAACAGAGCTAGTCTGAATGACGATTTTCCTCTGCCGCACATTGATGAATTAGTGGACTTCACTGCGGGCCATGCATTGCTCTTCTTCATGGATGGATTTTCCAGGTATAACCAGATTCTGATGGCACCCAAAGACAGAGAGAAAACTGCTTTCACTACGTCGTGGGGAACCTATTGCTATCGGGTGATACCGTTTAGGCTGAAGAACGCCGGGGCTACCTATCAACAGGCTGCAACCACAATTCTGCATGATATGATCCATAAAGAGGTCGAGGTGTACGTGGACAACATGATTGTCAAGTCCAAGGAAAGAGACGGTCACTACACCGCTTTGAAGAAATTCTTTCAACGGATCAAAGAATACAGACTGAGGTTGAATCCACAGAAGTGTACTTTTGACGTAACAACAGGAAAAATATTGGGTTTCTTGATCACACAGAGGGGTATCGAGGTAGATCCTTCCAAAATCAAGGCCATCCTAGAAATGCCACCACTAAGGACTGAAAAGGAGGTGCAAGGCTTTCTGGGTAAAGTGCAATTCATAAGACGGTTTATTTCTAAATTAACCTTGACTTGTGAACCACTATTTGGTCTCCTAAAGAAAGGAAAGAAGTTCCGATGGGATGATCAATGTCAATTCGCTTTTTAGCAGATCAAGCAGTACCTTCAGAATCCACCTGTGTTGTCGCTGCCAGAGCCAAGGAAGCCCTTGATTCTATATCTGTCAGTAACAGACACAACAATGGGATGCATGCTTGCTTAGGAATCAGAGGATAGGGTGGAGAAAGCCATCTATTACCTAAGCAAGAAAATGCTGGATTATGAGACCCCGTTACACCCCGCTGGAAAAAGCTTGTTTAGCCTTGGTATGGGCTACTAGGAAGTTGAGGCACTACTTGTTAGCTCACTCCATAATTCTGGTTTCGAGATTAGATCCTATCAAATATCTCTTTGAGAAACCGGCGCTTACGGGTAGGCTAGCCTGTTGGTTGCTTCTCCTCTCCGAATTTGATCTGAAGTATGTCACTCGCAAGTCGGTCAAGGGGAGAGCAGTAGTGGAGTTCCTGGCGGATCACCTAGTGGAAGGGGATGAAGCTGTAGAATACTTGTTCCCAGATGAAGCTATTTTGCAAGTCGAGGAAGAGATTTGGACAATGCACTTTGACGGAGCATCTAACCAGTACAGTTATGGGATAGGGGTGTTGCTGATAGCACCCGACAATTCCCATATACCCTTAGCCTTCAAACTCCTGTTTAAGGTATCCAATAACGAAACAGAATATGAGGCGTGTATCGCTAGTTTGGAGGCCACCTTGGAACTAGGGGCAAAAAGGTTGGACGTCATTGGGGACTTGAACCTAGTTGTGTCTCAAGCAAAAAGAGACTGGAAGGTTAAAGAAGAAAAGATGAAGATCTATCACCAGACTTTGGATGTTCTAATTCCTAGGTTTGAGAAGCTGACCTTCACGCATCTGCTAAGAGAGAACAACAAGTTCGCTGACACTTTATCAACTCTATCTTCCATGATAGACATTCCGTTTGGAGTCCGGATGAGTCTGATCATCATTGAGGAGAGGTATACGCCGGCCTACGAGTTTATTGTAGCAATAGATGAAGCGCAAGATCAAAACCCTTGGTTCTACGATATCTGGAACTTCTTGCAAAACGAGCAAATGCCAAAGATAAGAGGGCAATACAGCAGATGGCCGTTTAATTTATCATATGCGGTGGTAAACTGTACAAGAGGGGTCATCTCGGAATGCACAAGTTGTGTGTCGACGTAGAGGAATCAAAGCGTCTAATGGAGGCCATCTACGGGGGAGAGTGCAAAGCGCACATGAATGGAGTAATGTTAGTGTAGACACCCCATTTTTGACCGTCCTCAAGACTTCGACGTCATCGTTTGAACACTCGATGATCATCCATGCTCGTGTTCGTTTTGAGTTCTCGGAGGTCTTGGCTACGTGCCTTGCCTCAAGATCTCTCAACTTATCTGTTTTGTGCTTGGTCATGGACCAAACACTTGTGTTTCTGTTTCTAAGGGAAGAGGGTGGCTTGTTTGCCATCCCTTCAACCCATCGGCCATGGCATGAGGCCATCGGCCCCTTTTTCTTGTCACCGGCCAAGAGTGTTGGCCGGTCGGCACTATATTTGGTCGGCCGGCACTTGTGTTGGTCGATCGGCCGTTTTTGGTGGCCGAACCCTGTTCATCTGCTTTATGCAGATATTTTATGCCAGCTGGTGCAGCTGGCATCCACAATTACCCCCCTCCATACACGTGTATGGAGGGATTTGCTCTTTGCTTGGCTTCTCTTGGAAGTCTTAGAATTTGAGCCTCTATAAAGAGGGAGCCCCTCCTCCCTCCTAAAAGGTTTAGAGAAAATTGCCTTAGGAAAGATCGATATAGCCTTGTATCTATCTTGCCTTGTTTCTCCATTCTTGTGCTTCAAAAGTGTAATATTGTCTTGGTTTAGCACACAAACACCTAGCAATACACCTTCTCTTTGTTATTGAGGTACTAAGGGGTTGGTTTTGGTATTCTTGGGTGGGTTTGAACTCAGAAAACCTGCTGGAGCTTTGTTCTTGAAGAGGCCCTTCAAAGGTGAGAAACTACCCTCTTTATTCACCATTTTTGCACAAGCTTTTAGCCTATCTTGCATGCTGTTTTGAGCTTAACCTATAATTGATTAAAGTTCTGATTTTGCATGCTTTTGATCTTTGTTTAAGGTCCCTTTGAGGTTTGGGGTTGTTCCCCCCCTATTGGGCCTTGTTAGTCCTTATTCTTCGCCATCCATCTTGGCCTTTGTTATTAGCTTTGCATGACCTCTCTACCACTGAAATCCAGAGGATTTTCAGTGGTGGAGAGGTGGTTTTGAGGTCCTCAATAGGAGAGGGTCATCCCCTCTCCATGTTGTCTTTAATGCTTACATAAATGGCTTATGTTGGTAGCTTGTATGCTTAGCTTGTTTTAGCTTTATTTCAGTGTGTATTAGGCTTTGTTTTGCCCTAATACATCTCTGTTTCAAGTTGGTTTAGACATACCATGCATGCTTTGTATACTTGTCTTGTAATCCCATGATTTGCCTTAACATACACCATGTTGTAACATGCCATTTTAGCATGATTTTGGCTTAACTTCATGAAGCTTCTAGTCTTGTTTTACCATGCTAGAGCTCTGATTTGAGTTGTTTCAACCATGTATGCCATGCTTTGTATAGCTATCATGCATTTTAGCTTGTTAGCTTTAAGTATTCAAGTCATTAATATGCTTTACTTGGGCCATTTTAGTGATTTGGAATCATTTGTCATGTTATTTCTGTCCATATTTCATGCTTGTATGCTTGCATTTGTCATCCTTTCAATGTCTTGAAGAGTTGGTGTCTTATGCTCCATGATCTGGTCATTGTGCATGCCCCTATGCTTAGGTCATTTAGATGCCATCTAAGTGGGTTTTTGGGTTTGTTTTAACATGCCACAACTTTGTTTTTGGTTGCTTAAATCATGCCATGTTTGGTTGTCTTAGGTGTAGTGTAACACCTCTTTGGTAGCCTTGCATGTCTCATGTTTTTGCCCCTTGTTTTAGCTTGTTTTGGCTTTGGTCATTGCATGTTTTAGGCTCACTTTGGTATGCCTTAGGATTGTTTTAGGTTATGCTTGCCATATGCTCTTTGTCTTGTGTAGCGTTGGTTCAAGTCCCTTCACTAATCTTAGGCTTTAAGCCTTGTGCATGCTTTGATCATGATTTGTCTACGTAATTTGGCATCACTCCTAGCATTATTTCAGAGCATGTAATTTTGTCACATTTGCATGCTTTTCATTCCTTTTAAGTGTTCTTGAAAATTGCCTTTTACGCCTTAGTCTTTAGGCCAATTGGCATGCATGTGTGTATGCGCATTTGTCCTCATTTCCAGAGCATTTTGGCCGCTGATTTGGACCTATTTGAAAGTTGTCCATTTCGGTTTAAGACCATCCCCGCATGTTGTTGCATGCTTGCCTTGTATGTTGTCACATACTTGTTGCATATTTGGTAAATTGCATGTTGTAGCATGCCAGTTCAATTATGCCTTATTGTGTACTTAGTCCATGACATGTTGTTGCATGCTTAAGTTGTAATGCATTTGGCATGCATTCCCCATTTTTTGGTCGCTTAACATGTTGTCACATGTTTGCCTCACATGTTGTTGCATGTTTGTCATTGGCATTGTTGTTACATGCCTTGCATGCTTATTTGTTTAGGTTGTATGCCTATTGCACATTGCTTGTTTGCATGCTCATGTTGCATTAGCTTGCTTGCATGCCTAGGTTGCATAGCATTAACCATGCATCCCTTGCCCCTTGACAAACCATGATAGAGGTTGGGGATTCTTTATGTGTTTTGTGTGCATTTCATTTGACATTAAAATGCACACTTGGCTCCTTTGGCCATCATGCATTGAAATGCGTGATTGATGGACCGAGGGTCGAGAACCATACTCCTTTGAGTCTTAAGCATGATAAGGAGGGTGGTGGTGCAAACATTGCCTTGAAAATGCATTGCCATGCTTTGTCTGTCCTCTGCTGCAGCAAAACAGGTTTCTGCAAGAAGAGATGGCCGGTCGGCTATCTTCAGTGCCGGCCGGCCATGCATTGTTGGTTGAAGTCCCTACAAATGGTCGATGACCAGTTCCTCTTGGCCTGTGGCCTTGACTTTTGGCCGATGACATCCCACAGTGCTCAGAAGATGATTCAGAAGCATCCTTGAGACTTGCACAGTTTTTAGAGGTGCAGAGCAGTGTAAACAGAGGCAACATGTCATGGCAATGGATTTCCGAGTGAAACCGAGCATGCATGCATTTGACCCTCTTCCCGAGGCTGTTTTATTGTTTTCATAGCTTAATTAATGTGTTTAATTAGTTAAGTGTTGTGTAATTAATTAATTAGCTTGATTAGTTAGTTAATTTGTATTATTCTTTCGGTCCCTCCGTCGAGAGGGCACAATTGTGTAATAAGCGTGCGTGTGTGTGATGCATTTCTTCCAACCTCTACTTCTTTCTCCCTTTTACTTAACCGCTTACGATGGTTAGTTCTAGGGCATGTTTCAATTAGCATCCTTATGCTATGCATATTTGCGTCATTCATCTGTATTGCATGCACCGGGCTCGGCGCATCATACTAATTGCATAGTATTTCAATTCCAACTTGAATACGTGTATCGAGTTGTTGAATTTCGCATGCCATTCTTAGATTAGCCGAGCCTGTTCTGATTTCATTTTGAATGCGTTGCATTAGCCATCTTAACATGAACTAGGATCATGCATTGATTACTAACTAGTTTCTTGTTTTGGCTCGGAGTACACTGTGAGTGTTTATGCTTTAGCATCTTGCATATGTGTGAGTGTTAACATGACAGCATGCTTGCGATGAGGCTAATTGCTTATGTAATATAACTGCCTGAATGCTTGTGGGTGAATGTTGGATTGCTTGAATTGGAATAATTCATTGAAATCTGTGTTTTAGCCTACTTGCGAGTAGCAAAATTCAAAACCATTTCCAAACAAACGGATATGCGATGCTTTGTTCTGAATTGGGCGGTCTAGTCTATACTTGTGTGTTGTGCGCATCACCTAGTAATTCTAGCTAATTAACCGGAATAAGAACGCATGTGTTTTCAAAAACTCGATATCATGCTTAGTACAGGCCGATCTTCGGATCGAGCGAGCGAGGGTGCTCATAGCTGACCTTCCCCAATCGTACCCAAGTTCCCGAGCCGAGGCAACTTTGGTGATGACGGACACGTGGCCTTAGGCAACGAGTTAGGGTTTCCTAAATTCTCCCAAAACAAAATATTTAGGTGGCGACTCTGTATCTAGCAAAGCAGTCCATGTTTGACACTTCTTTCTTAAAAATCAGTTTTCCAAAACGATTTGCCGGATTTGGACTCTTTGGTGATTTATCAATCTTGCATTGCACTTTGCGAGGTCAGATTAAGAACCGTGACAATTTGAGTCCGAACTGTGGAAAAGCATAGGCCCTCAAGGGCCCGTCCACAGTTAGCCCATAAGATTCTCAGGCAAGGTTACTACTAGTCTACCATGGAGAAGGATTGTATCAGTTTTGTTCGGTGATGCAACAAATGCCAAATTCATGCTAATCACATGAATATCCCATCGTCGAAGCTGTATAACATGACTTCACCATGGCCTTTTTCGGTATGGGAAATCGACGTCATTAGTGCAGTCACACTGAAAGGGTCAAATGGGCATGAATACATTCTGGTGGCAATTGATTACTTTACTAAGTGGGTGAAAGCTCAGTCTTATGTAGTGTTGAAAGCAGTGCATGTGGCTAAGTTCATCCGAAACAACATCATTTGCCGTTATGGAGTCCCAAACGAGATTATCTTAGATAATGGCTCCCATTTCAAGAAAGAAGTAATCGATTTGTTGGAGAAATACAACGTGGCTTTTCATTGGTCATCTGCATACCGGCCGCAAACCAATGGAGCTGTTAAGGCTGCCAACAAGAACATTAAGCATATTTTGCAGAAAATGGTTGAGACCTATAGGGATTGGCCAGACAAATTGCAATTTGCACTCTGGGGCTATAGAACTTCGATCCGGACATTTACTGGGGCAACTCCTTACTCTCTTGTTTATGGGATGGATGCTGTTCTGCCAATTGAAATAGAAGTGCCATCGCTGCGGGTTATGGCTGAGTGTCAGATAGCAGAGGTGGATTGGCAGCAGAGCAGGTTTGAAGAACTGATGCTGTTTGATGAGAGAAGGCTGAAAGCACTGTACCATGTTCAGGGTTATCAATGCAGAATTGCCAAGGCTTTTAACAAGAAAGTTAAATCCTGAAATCTCAAAGAAAGGGATTTGGTGCTGAAAGACAACCGAGCTCCCATTCATGACCCTAGGGGTAAGTTCAGACCCAATTGGACTGGTCCTTACATTATCAAAACTATCTGGTCGGGCGGAGCTGTTATCCTTATGGACCTGGATGGCCTAGAATTTTCCCAACCGATCAACATGGACAAGTTGAAGAAATACTATCCTTGAGAGGCTCACTAGGCCGAAAATTTGAAAGGGCGACCTAGGCAAAAGCTAGGCAACAAAAAAATTGGAAATAAAGAAAAACTGAGCTCGCGAGGTTGAAAACCCTAAAGGGCGGCCTTGGCAAAAGTTAGAGCGCAAAAGGAGAGCGTTAATACTCGAGTGAACCCGAACCGAACTACGTAAGGCCTGATTAACATCTTTGGGATACATAGGCAACTTCATCCTGAAGTTCGGCCATAAACACCTCCGATTCAATTGTCCTGTCCATGTGATTGATCAGGTCATCTTTGTCTATTCTTTACCTAAAAGTTTGGTTGTGATCCTTACTCTAAGAGAAGAGCTGGTTACAGTGCTGAGTAGTGCTATTCAGACAAGGGGCAATTTGTGATCTTTGGATTCGGGGTTGTACATCTCAAGGATAGATTTCGTATGTGTCAAGTTGTGATCCTTATCAAAAATAGTTTTGAAAAGTTTTGATAAAAGTTGATTTTTGCTCAAATTTTACCTTCTACAACTTAGACCAATTTTAGACCAAAAGGAAAATTTTTAGTGCTCACAACTTTAATTTCATTGATTTCAATACAAAGTTCTTCAACTCTTAATACAAATCTAAGTTACTTTTATTACATTCATAAAACTTGAAAAGTAAGATCAAAGCAAATAAACTAGGGGCATAGATGAGTCAGGTGCTCCTGTGTCTCCCGCTTGTGCTTGTGGAATCTTCTGATGTTAAAGTAGGCCCGGTTTGCGCCTCATCTTCAAGCCAAGTCAGGCACTCGCCAGAAAGTGCGTAGCTGAAAGTAGGGGCGAGAGCCAGAAGCTCTCTCGTTCTCCAAGCAGTGAGGTACCTAGCCAAATGTGAGCCTCTGATGGGGAATGAAACCGGTTATTCTACCCCCTCCTCTAGGCAAGTCTGATCGTGTCCAAACTGACGTCTGAACCAGAATGGAAAGTAGAATACATAGTGTGTCAGGCCAATCAGCTGAATGCCAGGTTACTGAGTCATGCTGTAGCTCATTTCAATCAGATTAAGCCAGGGGCAATGCTAAGGGTATGTTTGGTAACCATTTTATTTTCAGTTTACAGTTTATATTTACAAAAATTTAAAAAACTGTGCTAAAAACTTGTTTGGTAAAAAAATTGGTTTATAAATCGACTTCTCAGTTTATAAATTCCACCCAAAAAACGGAAACAGAAAAAATGTGTTTTCGCTGATTTATTAAACTGGCACTGTAGCGGAAGTTACTGTAGCGGAGCCACAGTAACTTAATTGTTGGCAACTTGACCCTGGTTCAAATCTCCGCAGCACCCAAATTGAATTTATTTTGTCCCAACGTTAAACTAAAAGTTGTATCTCATCTTCCTCTACTTCATTCATGTTGACTTAAACTTCACAGATCAGGTTAGTCTCTCTTCTCTCTTCTCTTTCTCTCTCTCTCTCTCTCTCTCTCCCCTCTATTCTCTCTCTTTTCTCTCTCTATCTCTCCTCTCTTCTCTGTGTTCACCGACCTTGCTCTTTGTGTTCACCGAGCTTCGATTTTTTTTTTCTTTTCTAAAACATTATGTTGCAAACATGCAGACCTTTGTAGATCTGTCAACAAATTGATCTCAGGTGTCTTTCTTCTCTCTCTCTTGCTATGGTTTGTAGGTTAATAGATCTGTCATGAAATCGATTAATGATGAGACAAAGGATATGTTTGTTTGTTGACAGATCGATTTCATGTGCACTTAGGTCTCTTTCTTCTCTCTCTCTTCGATGGCAGCTTCGATTTCATGGCAGCTTTGGGATTTCAGCTGCCATCAAATTGATGGCAGCTTTGGGATTTCATGGTAGCTGAGATCAATTTGATAGCAGCTTCGATGGCAACAAATTGATATCAGATTTTTGTAGAGCTACCATGGTGGTTTTTTTTTTTTTTTCCTGAAACGACAAATCTGTTTTGCAGATCTTTTGCAAAATTTCTGAACCACATTGATCTCACTCTCAGGTCAGTCTCTCTTTCTCTGTTATGCAAAATTTTGGAACCAGAAATCTGTTCTGCCATGGTTGGTTGTAGATCTGTGCTACATTTTGTAGATCTGTACTATAATTTGTTCTGCAGTTTTTTTTCCAAATCAGAAATCTATTCTGAAGAAGAAATCTGTTAGGCCTCTTGTAACTGGTCTTCACTGTAATGAAATCTGGAGAACAAAGTTAATCAAGTTAAAAACTTGGGCATGCTTTCATAGATGTATCTATTTGGATCCCTTTAGTTAAAAATAGAGTATGGAAGTTTATATTTGGATCCCTTTAGGCTAGATCAATTTTTACATTGCTTTATTTGTGGAAAGTGACCTTTTAATTGTCTGCTTAGGTCCTTTCAAACATGTCTTGAGTTTTGATATATATATTTCTTCTTCCTTTTTTTTTATTAAAAAAAAAGAAAAACACAAAAAGAAAACAAACAAACTTAATGAAGAGCATACATCCACAACTTTTCTTTTAATTATAAAAAGGGAAAACCTAATCTCACACATTGAGGGGAGTGATCTTGGGTGTCATCTTCCTTTAATAGAGCTTTAGCTCACTTTAGTATATCCTATATTCAAAAACATTATAACATACTATGATGTAACCACTAATGTTCACAACCCTCCATGTAAAATTCAGTTGGTTTTAGCTTCAATTGGAACATGAAATCAATTGTCCTAGAGCAAAATCAAACACTTTTAACAGAATGCTAGTATGCTACTGCTGGAATATTTGACTGCTAGTAACTTTTAACAGAATGCTAGTATACTTTGTATAGATTTCGAAGATTTGACTGGTCTGTACTATTTTTTTGGTGGGCAAAAAAAAAAAAAAGAACTCTGAAAAATGAAGGAAATGGGCGAGTGAGATTCTTTTCTCTGGTGAGTTACAATGTTTAGTGTAAATATAACATGATATGTTTGCATATATGTATGTGTTTGGATTGGTTTTCCTCTTCAGTTTCTGGTTTTTTCTCTTTCATGTGTCGGTTTTATGCTTTTTTTAGGGTCCAAGTTCAGATTTTCATGTTTGTATTGATGGGTTTTGCTTGAAACTGAATTGGGTTTTGGGGAGATTTCGAATATTTGACTGGTTCTGTACTATTTTTTTGGTGGGCAAAAAAAAAAAAAAAAAACTCTGAAAAATGAAGGAAATGGGAGGGTGAGATATTTTTGTCTGGTGAGTTACAATGTTCATTGTATATATATATGACATGATATGTTCGCATATATGTATGTGTTTGGATTGGTTTTTTTCTTCAATTTCTGGTTTTTTCTTGGTATTATGTGGTTTTGAGGGTCCAAGTTCTGATTTTTCATATTTTTGTTGATGGGTTTTGCTTGAAACTGTATTGGGTTTTGAGAGATTTTGAATATTTGAATGGTTTTGTACTATTTTTTTGGGGGAAAAAAAAAACGCTGAAAAATGATGGAAATTGGAGAGTCAGATCTTCTAGTTACTAGTTAAGAGCTTTAAGTGCATTGTCTGATGAGTTAAATGTTCATTGTATATATGTAGATGATATGTTTGCACATATGTATGTGCTTGGATTGGTTATCCTCTTCAATTTCTGGTTTTTTTCTCTTTCATGTGTCAGTATTATGTGGTTTTGAGGGTCCAATTTCAGATTTTCATATTTTTATTGATGGGTTTTGCTTGAAACTGAATTGGGTTTTGGGAGATTTCGAAATCTTCGAATGCTAGTACACTTTTAACAGAATGCTAGTAATCTATACAAAGTATACAATATTTACCCCCTACTTTAAAAAGATGACTGCTATACCAACCCATAGGATATTTAAACTGTTGTTTGTTCTTCAATGTCTCTTTATTTTATTTGCTTATATTTTTTTGAAATTTGTTTATCTATGAATAAATATAAATATTTAGGCAATGGAAACAACAATACACTATGATCTCCCCATTGATGATGGTGTTGTTGAAGTTGGTAGAGGAAATAGTGGTCCATGGCCTCAGGCAAATGAAGCTCTTTTCATTACCCTCATGGATGAAGAGGTGAAAACCAAGAATAGTAAAATAACTGGAACATTCACTAAACAAGCTTGGAACAGGTTGAGAGATCAAATGAACGCAAAAACCCAATTCCAGTATAACGCACACCAGCTTCGGAACAAATACAATCAGCTGCGTATTATGTTCAACAAATTTACATCATTACTGAAGCATACTGGTGTTGGTTGGGATAGCCAGCGACTTACTATCACTACACCGGATGACGTTTGGGAAGCCCTTTACAAGGTTTAATTAATTTTTTGCATTTTCTTTGCTACATTTAATTGGAGAATTCTTCATGTTAACCTGAAATTCATTGGTTTGTAGGTTAATACCCATGCAAAGAGGTTTAGGAAGAAAGGGATGGTTTACTACCATGAGTTGTCTCGTATCTTAGGAGACACATCCCCAACTGGTAAACTAGCTTTCCCTTCCACCAAATCACCTTCTGAAAGTAGTGCCAGTTCTGATCCAGAATTTAAGGTAAAGAATGAGGAGTTAGATGCATTGCAAATTGATAGTGATAATGACAATGGAGATGGCCAAGGCAAGGACAAGGGCTAGGGCAAGGGCAAGAACAAAATGGGAGGTAAAAAGAGTAAGAAGAGGAGCTCTTTTCAAGCTAATATTTCTGAAGCACTCAAAGAAATGAGTGAAAATAGCAGGAGGAAGGTGGACCTAATGGAAAAGCGCTTCACAAGTGCTTCAGTTACTAATGTTGGCGATGACAGTGGTTCAATTGAAGGTGGCACTACTCCATCACGTTCATTACTAAAAGAGTGCATGGCACTATTGCATGGTATGGAGGAAATTCTTGCTCCTGCTTACACTAAAGCTGTGAACAAGCTTGCATCGGATCCAATAATAAGGGAGGTATTTGTTGATATGCCTGCTAGTAGGATGAGGGATTGGGTCCTTAATCTTTGAAAATTATTATGAGAGAGTGTTGCAGATTTAGTGTGGTATGTGTTTGTGTTGTTTAATTTATTACTAATGTTGGATAATATTTGGTTGTTTATTATGGAAACAGACTTATTATGGAAAGTTTATATTTGGTACTTTATTTTATATTTGGTGCTGTAACAAATTTGGTAGTGTATTGTTGGATAATATTTGGTGCTGTAACAGACTTATTCTACTTTTTATTTTAACAGACTTAGTGTATTCTGTGAACAAGCTTGTATTGTTGGATAATATTTGGTGCTGTAACAAATTTGGTGTTGTAACAGACGTATTGTACTTTTTATTTTATTTTATTTGTTTCAGAATAATTTATTATGGAAACAGAGTTAGGTGTATCCAACCTACATTTAATATTGTACTGCAAAGAGATGGGTAGATAGGTAGATATAAAATTGAAGGTGGTATGCAGGCTTCCCATTACTGCAAAGCTTCCCATTACTAATTAGTGTTACTATTGTACTGGTATGCAGGCTCTTTTTATTATGGGAGTTTATGGTTAGTTGAAGTATTGAATGATCTTCTCCTATATAATGTTTGTTAGTAGTATGCTCTTTTTACTGCATTGTCAACATTGCATGGGAAGTATTGTCAACATTGTTTTATATCACTGTATTATCAACACTGCATTGCAAGGTATGTATGATCTTCTTCTATACAAAATTCTTATGTCACTGCATTGTCAACATTGTTTTTTCCATTACCTATTCGATGAAATGTGTCAATGTGTCTGGATTATTGATACTGTTCTGTTCTAGTCAATATGTCTGGATTTCCCCAAATTTTGAAGTCATATGAAACATCACTAGATGTGGGTTTGTAGCATAGATTGGTTAAATATGGATAAAAGGAAAATATTTGGAAATATAGAAGGAAAGAGTATGTTGAAAATTTAAAAAAAGGAACCACGAGATTAAAAAAGAGATAAATGAAAGAAAGTTAAAATGATTGAATTGAAACAAAATCAGTCTTACTCACGTGCATGCATTCACTATGCACTGTGGATACATTATTGTTTGTCTACCTATATCCAGTTTATTATGTTGTTTATGCAATTGACACGAATATAACTTATGAATTGTATGCATTGAACGTGATGTGGATGTTGAGTTATGCATACTTGGCATACTGTTGGATTGTCAAATGATGTGTTGTTAGCATTGCTGTTATGTGGTTATCTTCTTCGTGTGCACTACACCATGTATAATATGGCACTACACTTTGGTGTTTCCAGAGTACTAGGCATAAGCTCACACCCTAATAGGCATTGCCAAAATAGTCAAAGCTGGGCTGAGTGTAGAGTTTGAGATGGATGACAAAAGTGCATTAGAGCAGAGAATTACCATTTTTTATTTTTGAGATGTCACTTTTTAAGCTGTAAAGTTTATTTTTGAGATTATAGTACTATTTGGTATGGTGTAGATGCTTTAATGTACCTCATGGGCTTAAGTGCATAACTTGAACAAAAATACCCTCATCTCTAATCAAGACCTCCAATGTACTAGACCAATAAAACTACTTGGGCCTATACCTAAAAAAGAATCAATTGACTTTGTAGCATATGTCACCACTCCCATATTTATTCTTTGGCTTGGGCACCATTGACAAGAGGAACAAAAGAATGACCAAGAAAAAGACATCAAAAATTATTTTAATTATTTGCATAATTGACATGAAATTATTTTTATTATTTTAAAGTGACATGAAATTAAAGTATATGGAGCCAACATTTGAATTGGACCAAACAAAATGGTTACCAAACTGAAAAAATTCAATGAAAGAAAAAATTCTTGTGTGACCATTATTTCATGTATTTTCATTATCACTAATACTTTTGTTTTTAAGGGGTCAACACAATATCACAGTGATATATATGGAGCCGATGCATGCTCTTGATTTGAGTTTTGACTCAGACAGTGACGATGAAAATATACAATTTCTGGTGTGTGTAGCACTACATGAGTATTGTAATACTTACCTTCAACCTAGACCATGCCGAACGTCCATATTACAAGGACATGACTACGTATTAGAAATATTGAATGGCCATGAAAGAAGGACCAAGGAAAATTTTAGAATGGAACCAGATGTATTTATTAATTTGTGCGAGGCACTTAAGGTATATGGTAAACTGGAACACTCACGTTATTTGACTGTCCAAGAGCAAGTTTGTATATTTTTGCTAACAATTGGTCACAACGAATGAAATCGTGTTGTCCAAGAGCGATTCCAACATTCTGGCCAGAGCATCTCCAAATACTTCAATCGAGTCTTGAAGGTAGTGTGTAGGCTTGGTAAACAAGTAATAAGGCCTCCAGATTTTGATGAGGTGCCTGCAGAAATTCGACATAATCCACGCTTCTATCCTTTTTTTAAGGTAATCACTAACAGAATATTTGAAATATAAATTTTAGTAAAATATCCTGCATTATTAAAGTCATTTGTCAAATAGGATTGTGTTGGAGCAATTGATGGTACCTACATATCTGCAAAGGTGCCAGCATCAGAGCAAATACCATATCGGGGTAAGCATACAGTTACAACACAAAATGTAATGTGTGTTTGCTCATTTGATATGCGATTTACGTATGTATTGGCCGGTTGGGAGGGCACTGCAAATGATTCAAGAGTGTTTATTGAAACCGTACATGATCCAACAAATTTATTTCCAATGCCACCAACAAGTACGTATTATATGGCATTTTGTTAATTTATAATGAATATTCTTTTATCAACCCATAATAATAGATACATACATGTTGAACAGATAAATACTATGTTGTCGACTCGGGTTATACAAATATGCTTGGCTTTTTATCACCATACCGTGGTGAGAGGTACCATCTAAATGAGTTTCGTAATCAACGTCGACAACCAAGAAACAAGAAGCAAATGTTCAATTATCGACACTCCTCACTGCGCAATGTGATTGAGAGATGCTTTGGTGTCTTGAAGGCTCGTTTTCCAATTTTGAGAGACATGCCTCCGTATTCAACTAAGACGCAGAGATACATCCCCATTGCATGTTGTACAATACATAACTAGATAAGGATACATTCTCAAAGTGACACATTGTTCGCTGAATGGGCCAATCTAGATCGTATCGTTGAAGATGATGGGCCTAGTGGAGGTGGTAGTAGCAGCTCGACACATGCAGGAAGTAGTTCTCAGCAACCAATTGACTTAGACATTAGTCAACCTCAATTACGTCACATGTCTGATGTAAGGAATCAAATTGCTGGTCAAATTTGGGAATCTGTCGGAAACAATTGAAATATTATTTATGCGTATAATAGATTGTGGAAGATGTTTTTTTATAGTTTGTGGAAGAATTGAGATGTTATTATTATGGTTTGTTAGTTGTTATGAACATTATGGTTTATTGTGGTTATTAAATTTATCTATGGTTGGTATTGTATCAATATGATTATTATGGATAATGTGTATGATCCCATTGTAAAAAAAAAATTTAAAAAAAAATTTAAAAAAATTAAAAAAATAAAATAAAATTAGGCCTTAACAAACATGTTTTTTAGTTTATGTTTTCAAAAATTTTCAAACATTTTGTCCAAACCAAACGGGTTTATTATTTATGTTTTTCTAAAAATAAACAAAAACCAGTTTATAAAATTTTTGTAAACATAAACCAAAAACATAAACGTTACCAAACGCTACCTAAGCAATGTCGGCAGTGGATCTGTTGCACATCCAATGACACCACCATCCCTCATTCGGAAAATCCACTAGCTGTTGGCGGAAAAAGTATGCACGGGTTAAGTATGTAGGGCAAGAGTCCACTACCTTCAGCCTGTCCATAAGCCATATCTGGGGAGGGATGAAAGAAAAGAAAGATTGAAGAATAGAGAGGTGTGTGTTGAGAGAAGAAGGAGAAAAGGGCTTTGAGAGAAAAGTAGAGCATGAATGCCGAGAGATGTGAGAAATACATATGAGATGGGTGGGAAACATTACCTGAAGAAGTAGTGGACTTCCCGCGAATTTGGTGGTTTCTCGCCAATAAAAGGTGTCTAAGTCTATCAAAGTCTCGGCCAACACTAAACCAATGCAATTCTTGTCCTCTTTCAAACCTTGGGCCACTTCAATTAGCCGGATGCTAGACCCTCTGAAACTGGGGGCAAGAAGGAAATGAGCCAACATGCACAAGTAGAGGGCGTGTTGCTGAAAACCCTACTAAAGAAGATTATTTCAGTCACCAACTTCAGAAAATCGATGAATTAGACTGGGAATGTCCATCTCTCCGTTGTGAACCAAGGATCGGGTCTCGTGTAGAGTAAGCTGCCACATCTATCCCAAAGCTTGGATGTGACCAAAACGGGATTGAGGTAAGATTTCCTTATCGCGCCGGGACTCCATTAGCACTTGAAATTCTTCAATTATCGAGCATATCTCTTGTCCCCTGAAGCTAAAGACGTGTAATTGGGTTCCAACACCTAGCCGCAACGTGAAGGAATGGAAAACAAAGCCGAGAACGACTCAACAGGAAAAGTGCATTTATGCCCAAACCCCGAAAATTCACCTTTTCCGAGCCATCTAAAGTTGCAATCCAATCCGAGAGGTTTTGGGCAAGAAATGGCTCCATTTGTGGCAAAAACAATAGCCAAAATGAGTTTTGGAGAAGAAATGACGAAGGTGAAGCTTTTGTAGAAGATAAGGCAGTGAGTGGAAGCCAGCTGTTAACAATTTGGAGGTTTTCCACATTGGTGGCCGGCAGGCCATTACTGATGGCCTGCAGGCCACTACTAATGGCTAGCAGGCCACTGTTGGTGGCCGGCATATTCCATCCATGGCCGGCATGTGGCCGACAAGCTCTTTAAGAGGCCGGCAGCAATCTTGTTTGTCCTGCTGTCCAGCTGTGTGCTAAGAATGCTGAAAACATGTGTTTTGTTATGTTCTTTATGCATTTTAAGGTCTTGTTTTGAGTCCTTTTAGTTTTAGCAAGTTTGTTGAGTTGTATTTGAGTTGTTTTGTTTTGTTTATCGAGTTGTTTTGTTTTGTTTATCGAGTTGTTTTGTTTTGCTTATCGAGTTGTTGCTATTTCGATTATCGAGTTCTATGTTGTGTTTAAAATTTCAGTTGTTGGTCGGTTCGTTACCTGATTAAGACTGTTGTGACAATACAAGTATTCAGTTTTCAGTATCAAATTCAATCTCCATTCCATGCTAAGTGGTGCTCATGATGCAAAATACAACACTTTTTCAAAGAAAAACTAGTTTTCATTCTGATCATGGTTGTTTTTTACAAAAGTGCAAAAACATGTTTGAAGCTGTACAATGTGCTAACACTACTAACAAAAAGAAACTACGCAAAAACATAAGAAAATCAGCGCCAGCCATCTTAGGCTCGAGAGGCCCTCTTTGTCCTCTTCCTAGGTGGGGACTCAGAGCTGTCTTCATCAGCATCGCTATCTGACTCAAATGCCGAGCTGGAACTGAAATCATCGCCACTCTCTGCCTCAGAGCCCGGCTCAGTATCACCTCCACTATTAGATCTAGAGTTGTCGTCATCTCCACTCTCAAAGGACTCAGACTGTAGACTCACTGCCTCCTCGGAGCCACTGGTCTCGGCATCGTTATCACTCAACACTGGCTCTGAAGGGCTCCTCCGGCGTTGACTACGATGTCCCTCTCAACTGTGTGCTAGGGCCTATCTCTCCCTCCCCTCTATTGCTGGAGGAGTTGGTGATGGTGCAGGCGCCGTCGCTGGTGCTCTCGGTAAGGCTGGAACCTAAAAAGGATAGGGGCAGTATTGACACATCAGATACAAAGTATAGTTGTAGATGTAATATGATGAAAGTGAAAGAATGCAATGAGCCAGATACAGTGCAAGTGCAGTACAGTACAGTATGTCGGTGCAGCATATTAGTGTGATGTGACAAGGGACAGAATGTATACTGTGGTATGAGTATCAGAGCTTCAGTGAGAATGGTGTATATAATAGTGTGGAAAATACTGAATTGAGGGCAGAGAATAGGGAAAATACCTGGATGCCATGAAGACTGAGCAGCGCCTCCCTCCTCAGTAACATGCTCTCGAATGACGCTACTAGCTCGCGCAATCCCTTAGTGTACCCTAGGGGTGCCTGCAAATGCATTGGGAATGATTAGTATCCAGAAGGAACGAATATCATAAAGAGAATGGAAAATTAGAAAAGATGTGGTACATACCGAAGGTGCGTTGCGAGCTCTGACGTATCGATGTCTGGCCTCTATCGGCTTGATCGGAATCTGGTATGACATCCCGATCGGACTCCATCATGTCAGCATGGTCAGAATCTCTGGCCAACTGGTACTCTATCTAGCGAAAGGGGCCCCTCCAGCCCTGGTCCCCGTCGCTCGGGTCCTACTCGCCAAAGGGGCATTTGCTGCTCTACCTGCACGAGCACGAGCACCCGTCAAGAGAGGCATCAGATGTGTCTGGATAAATGTCAAATAATCTCCCTCCCCAAGGAAGTAGTCGGTGTCCAAGCCCCCGGTAAACTGAATCATCTCTTGGGAGGAGAGGCTCTCTGTAGCTCTCATAGATGGCGGGGGCATCATGGGAACTACCGGCTAAGGCGAACCTATGGTCTAGCGGATGAAATGCTCGCTTAGAAACCAGGCTCGGCCAACCGGGCCCTCGAGTGGAAGCTGAAAACGGGAAGCACCTCGAGCTCTGGCATACTGGTCCCGAACTCCATCCAGCATCGTCGCCCAAGGCTGCCAAGCGATTTGCAAACAGAGAATGCGCAGATTGTTTAGTTGCCATAAGATATTGCAATATGAATCAGAGCTGAAGTAAAGCAAAAACAATTGTGAGTTTTGAGTTACCTCTGTGGCAGTCACTGTGTCGAAGTACCGACGGAAGAATGTGAAAGTCTCCCGAGTCCTCCATAGGCATCTGTCGTCATACCAGTGAGACTATGGCACAATGGGGGACATCACCACCTCCAGCTCCGGAGCAAGGGTCGGGAAATATGCATATACCCAAAGCTGCAAAGAAAAAGCAACAGTGAGTATACAACATATAAACACAGAGAATGCAATGTACAGAGAATGCAAAATGCAGAAAGCAGAATGTGTGTGCAGTGTACAGAGAATGCAGAATGCAGAAAGCAGAATGCGTGTGCAATGTACAGAGAATGCAGAATGCAGAAAGCAGAATGTGTGTGTAGTGGACAGAAAATGCAAAGTAGAAAGTACTGAAAAGGAAGGCAGAAAATGCAAAACAGAAATGTAAAGCGTACCTCCCAGGCTCGCCAGTAGCCTCCTATCCTATCTCCATTCCTGAGGGATGTCGAGCTCATATAGCCGTACAATGTGGCAAGGCCAGCTCATCCCCAATCATAGAGCCAGATTTGCGGTAAATCCACCAAGGCGCTTAGAAGATATAACCCAACAGTGTTCCACCTGTTCGCAAACAAGGTGGTACCGAGTAGGAACATCAAAAAGCCTCGGGCGTAATGCTCGATCTCCTCTGGTGTCTGCAGCTCACTCTCACAAAAATACTTTCTCAAACTAACTGTATCGCACCATGGCTAGTCGGAATAGCAGCAGGCGTGCTCCTAGTAAGTACAGCCAGGCAGCCTCCCACTCGCCCATGTCCATATTATAAGGGACCAGATGACCCCCTACTCCTATGCCAATAAGCATGGAGAAGTCATAGAGAGTCATCGTCATCTCCCCAGTGGCAGAGAAGTGGAAGGAGTTGGTGGTATCCCGCCACCTCTCTACTAATGCTCCGAGTAAAGGCCGACTCGCCATATGGCGCGATAGACCTATGCAGAATTAGCCGAAGTCGGCCTCCTCAATGATGTAGCGTACATCAGCAGGGAGCTCCATATACCAATCCCTCACTGTCGTGGCCCCACAGCTCCTAGTGGAGCGAGAGTCCTCCTGTGATCAGAATAGTGATATACAGTGACATGAGAATAGACAGATGAAAAGGCAGTGTAAGAAATACAGTGCAAAAATGTGATTAAGGTGAGAAATGCAGTAAATGACGAAGTGCAGTGTAACTGCCCAGTTGAAGCAATGAATACAGTAAAATTAAGAAGTGCAGTGTCAAAATGTAGAAAAACACGAGAGTGTAGTGTATACCTCGGTGGTGCCGCAAGACAAATAGGAGTCCGGCTCCCGTAACAAGAGGTCCTCTGGTGTACATCGCGGAAATGCTCTGAAGTGCCTGATACCCCCGAGGGGTAGCACATGCGTCTGAGGATGATATGCAACCGTATCAAAGGGTTGAATCCCGAGTGGCAATGGGTTTGGCTCAGGCTCTGTCTCGAGAACATGTGGGAATGCAGGTGGGATCTCTGGTGAAGCTCTGTCATGAGGTATGTCGTCCGCCATCTGAATAGAAGATGAGAAGATAAGTGAAAAGTGAAGAAAAACGAAGAAAAAGGGTAAACTTGGAAAAAGTCAAACCCTAGGAGAGAGGAAATAGAAGAAAAAGTCAAAGCCCGGGAAAAGGTACAAAACCCAAGAGAAATTCGAGGAGAACAAACCTCAAAAGGCGAAACTCTAAGAAGAAGCACCGAAATCAAATTTTAATCAGTTCAAAATGAAGGAAATAAAGAGGTTTTAGTGAATCAACTTTGCGTAGGGTGTTGGAAAATGCGTGGAAAGCGTAGATCTAGAGAGAAGGAGCACCTAGAGAAACAGAAGGAGCAATTTCAGGCATGGGGTAATGAGGAAATGAAACCCCATGCCCTATATTTAAAGACCCGAGCCAAAATGATCGTATTGCCTTGAATCTACCACGGTTGGCCAGCAATGATTACCAGTAGTTGGCAGGTGGCCGGCGGCCCCCTTTGGTGGCCGACAAGTGTTCTGAGGTTTCCCTTGGAGTCCTAATGCTGCTTTGTGTCTTTGGTCTTCAAGAATTGAAGGGTTTGTTCATTGTTTGGTTCAAAATGTCTCTGCGGAAGCTCGAAACTGTGTTTTCGGTGCGCAATATTTGTCACTTGTCAACGTGGATGAGGTGTATCCTTTAAATACATTACAATTCTTCCGAGAGGTGAATCAGAAGTTGCCTTTGAGTTTGTTTTCGTCAAATCATGCTTTGTTATCTTGCATAGAATATGCATTTCTTTTTCATTGTTGCATGGAACGTGCACTTCATTTTGTGGCATAGAATATGCATTTCACGTATGTTGTTGTAAAATGTGCATCTCACGGGAAGCATCTTGCATTTGCTTTTCAATTATGTATAGAATATGCTTTCTTTTTTGTTTCTTGCATAGACCATGCCATTAACGTTGTATCTCGGTTGTTTGTCTCGCATAGAACATGCATTCATATTGTATCGCACTTGTTAAGTCTCTTTCTTTCACATGAACGATATTGTATGTACGGTTCATTCAAAGGAATTCCAGGTGAAATCATTTGTGCCATATTCGGATCACTACCTCAACCCTTTTGTTAAAAACATTTGGGTGAGTCCCGGTGTTCACACCAACCCTTCGGTTAAAAACATTTGGGTGCATCCCGGTGTTCACACCACTCTTTGGTTAAAAACATTCGGGTGCGTCCCGGTGTTCACACCAACCCTTCGGTTAAAAACATTCGGGTGCGTCTCGGTGTTCACACCAACCCTTCGATTAAAAACATTCGGGTGCATCCCGGTGTTCACACCACCCTTTTCCTTCTCTCGTGTGCAACACATTAGGATCTCAGTTGAGACCTCGGGTGCACCCGACAGTTATGTCGCTCTTCGCCTTTCCTGCGCCTCGCATAGTTAAGCTTGCAAAATTTTCTTATGTCCTTTCTGCATGAAGTGTGGTTTGGCTCGTGATTCCCATGCGTGGCGTGTTTATTTGCTTACTTATTTCCATGTTTGAGATTGCTGTACCATGTTTCAGTTTGTTTGAATGTGACATTTTCATTGCATTGCATTGCATTTTCATCTAAATGTTTTATTACAGTCTCATTGCATGATCATAAGTTATGTTCTTGCATCGTGCATATCACTTGCATCTTGCCCCAGAACTACGCTGGTTTGATTCCTTGCAAAGGGATACGTAGGCAGCCTGTGGGCGCAACCATTTGTTTTTGACTTGTTTGTTTGTCCAAGTCTTCGGCTTTGTCAAAAATGGGTCGTCTCTGGGCTTTGACATTCACTCACGTCATTTCGTGACTTCCGAGTTCTGTCAAAGAGGGGCAACTGTAGACATCCCATTTTTGACCGTCCTCAAGACTTGGATGTCATCGTTTGTGCACATGATGATTGTGATTGCATATGTTCGTTTTGAGTGCTCGAAGTCCTCGGCGGAGTGCCCTGCTTTTGAGCCCTGAAACCGTGTCCGTTTTGTGCCTTGTTTTGGACCAAAAACCTTAGTTTTTCACACCCAAAACTCCAGTTCTTCAAACCTGAACATCTCTGGTGCCTTGCCGGCCCCCTTGTGTGCCTTGCCAGCCACCACTATGCCTTGTCGGCCAGTGGTGTGGCCTGTCGACCATCATTGGTGGCCTGTCGGCCACCTTAGTGGCCTGCCGGCCGCCTTAGTGGCCTGCCGGCCATTGATGCCTTTTTTCAGATATTTTCTTGATAGTTGTTCCAGCTGTTGACACAATGGGCTTGATCACCATACACGTGTGTGGATTGATTTAACTCAGCCAAATGCATGTTTTTTCTATAAATATGGGGTGTCCTCCCCCATTTTTGAGGGTTAGAAAATTTTGGAGCAAAATTCTCTCTCTCTCTACAAAATTCTCTCTGTCTTGAAATTTTATGCTTAGTTGCTTAGTGTCTCTACACTTTTGTCTATCAACCCTTGACCAAAGTTGCTTCTCTTTGGGCTGAGGTTACTTGAGACCCTCTTTGAGCTTTAGAAGGTGGCTTCCTTTGTTGCCTAATTTGTGCCTTGGCTTCAAGAGGTATAACACTTGCTTTGTTAGCTTGTTTTACATACTTGCTTTGCCATCTTCTTCTACTATTTTTGGGCCGTTTTGGGGCTGATTTTGAACTGAAAAAAAACTCTATTTTTGTGGCCTAAAGGTGGTGGTTTGAGGCCATTTTCAGTTAGGGGGTGGTTCACCCTTCTTACTTATTTGTTTGTAAAGCTTTTGTACTTTTGTTCACCACTTTCAAACCAACTTTTTTGGCCCTTTTAACCACTGAATTTCAGAGGTTTTTCCATGACAAAAAACTCATTTTGAAGTCCAAATTTGGAGGGGTTAGCCTCCCTTCCTTGTGTCTTGTTTGCATGCTTAGTTAGCTTTATATGTTAGCATGTTTTTCTAGCTTAACTTAGCTTAAGCCTATCATGTTTTAGCCTCTGAAATAGCCTGCTTTAGCTCTGTTTTGGGTTGGTTAGTTCATTTGAGTCTTGTTTTGCATAGTTGTAGTGTAATAGTCTTCACAAGTTGGTGTTTTAGGGTCTTAGACACCTCTTATTTGAGTTGATAGCATCTTTTAGTGTTGTTTTTCACTCCATTTTAGCATTATAAACTCTGCAACCTCCCTCTTTGCTTCACTCTTTCATTTGCTTTTGAGGGTTGTTTCAAGCTTGGGATCCTTTAAGCTTGAGATTGAGGCGGCATGATCTCTCTCTTGCCTTACATTATCCCTTGGTTGACACTTATTTCATCTTAGAGGATACTTACCAATGGACAAATTGATTAAAGAATGATTTGGTAACTAAAATGTGTAAACAAAATTGGTAAGATAAGCATTTCTTTGTGTTACATTGCATGTGTTCAAATTGGACGTTAATTTGAACACAAGGAAAATGGGACAATTCATACTCAAAAGTGATGAAATGTGCCACTTTCCCAGGTCTCTATTGCCCTTGATCATGCATGATAGGGTGATGGCATTTGAGTCTTGTTTTGCATTCATTGAACTTGTACAAATTGGTCCCTTAGCCATCATGCATGGAAATTGCTTGATTGATGGTTTGAGGGCCAAATGTATCACTCTTTTGAGCTTGTGATGATGATAAGGGGTGATACAGGGTACAAACAACCTGTGAGACCACCCATTTTTTGCTCTGTTTTGTCCTTTGTTGCAGCAAGGAAAGACTTGGCTTCAGTGGTTGACAAACCCTCATCAGTGGCCGGTAGGCCACCTCCAATGGCCAGCAACCCCTCAGTGTTGGCCGGCAAACCCTCATCTGTGGACGGCCGGCCACCAGTGAAAAAATTTAGTATTGTGCTTCTGAAGCAGAGCAGTGTTGATTTGGGGGAGGAAAACAGTGCAAGTGTTGTGCAACAGAGGCAATTAGTGGTAGACAGTGGATGTTTTTCAAGTGAAAAACCAAGCATGCATGCATCCCTCGTTTCCCGAGGCCACTTAGTTAATTTTCTTAGTTAATTAGTTGTAGCTAATTCATGCAAATGTTGTAACTATTTAAGTAGATTAGTTAATTAATTCATGTTGTAATTAATTAGCTTAGTTGCTTTGTAATTAATTAGTTAAGTATTTAGCTAATTAGTTTGCTTTGTAATATTTAATTAACTTAGATAGTTAATTATTTAATTGTTTTACTTAATTAGCTTAGATAGTTAATTAGTTCATGTTGTGTAATTAATTAATTAAATAGCTTAGTCTAATTGATTAATTAGTTAAGTGTGTTGTAATAATTAATTAGCTTCGAGTAATTTATTTATTTATTTATTTATTCAAAGTGTTGTAATAATTAGTTAAGTAGTGTAGCTTAGCTAGTTTTATTCGGACCTTCCTTCGCAAGGGCGTAATGTTGTAATAAGTGTGCGTGCGTGTGTGTATGTCTTCCAACCCCACATCTTTCTCCCTTTTATTTACCTGCTTTTGATGGTTAGATTAGGGGCATGTTTCAACTAGCCTACCTTTTGCTTGCATCCATTCATTCGTATTGCATGCACCGAGGCTCGGCGCATCATTCAAACTGCATTGCCATTTCAATAATTCTTTGAAAACGTGTTCAATTGCATGTTATTTAAATTGCTTCATATGCCATATTAGTAGCCGAGCCTAATAAATTGCATTCTTTGCATATGTTGCATTAGGCATCTTGTATAGTTAGGAATCATGTATAGTTTTCTAACTCATATCTTCTTAGCTTGGAATACTAGGTGAGTTTTTATGCTTTAGCATACTCGCATGAATGTGAATGTTGCCATGATTAGCATGCTTGCCATGAGGCTAAATGCTTACTTGCTAAACTGCATGAATGCCTGTGAATGAAGGCTTGTTGTTTGAATTGGAACGATTCAACGATGTATGTTTTAAGCCCACTTTGTTGAGTGGCAAATTCGTTTTAAGCCCACTATGTTTGGTGGCAAAATTCGCAAACTTTTAAGCCCAATTTTCACAAACAAATATGAGTTGAATTGTTCCAACTTAAGCAAACTAGTCTATACTTGATTGTGCGCATCACATAGTAAAGTTAGCTTAATAACCGGAACAAGAGCACATAATGTACATAAAAATCATATCATGATTAGTAGAGGCCGATCTTTGATTGGGCGAGCGGGGGTGCTCAATTCATGACCTTCCCCTCTTGTACCTAAGTTCCCGAGCCGAGACAACTTTGGTGATGACAGACACGTGGCCTTTGGCACGAGTCATGGGTTTCCTAAATTTCCTCAAAATAAAATATTTAGGTGGTGACTCTGTATCTGGAAAAGCAGTCCAATTTTGACATTTTTGATCCTAAAATCAATTTTCCAAAAAGATTTGCCGGATTTGGACTCTTTGGTAGTTATCAATTTCACATTGCACTTGTGGGATTAGATTCAGAATCGCGGGAGTCCGAACTATAGGGCTTTTTTTCAAACCTTCTGAAAGGGGGCGCAAAAAAGGCGAGCTACAGTTTGGTCATTACTTAAATTTTTTGGACCAAATTCGTTTGAATTTTGTGCGGGAAACTTTCGAATTTTTTAAATTTTGCACCAAAATTTCAAAATTCAAAATTTTTAATTCCAGTCGCCTCCTTTCCGAACCGGTACCGTTCCAGTCGTGACTTTTTGGCCATGGCCCGACCTAGGCCTACCCAAATACGTGCATTGTTGGCTATAAATAGCCTACCATTCTAGCAATTCAGAGATTTTTTTTTTCAAGTGTCTATTCCTTCTTCTTTTCGTTCTCTTGTACTCCTACATTTGTCTAGCATTTAGTGTATAGGAAGAGAAAAAGAGAGTTACAACATTGTTTGGGTTGCCAGACTTGATTTTGTAGTGCTGCAAATCAAGTAGTAGTCGTTGCATCTTAGGAAGTAGACGTCAGTAAATCTCGAAGTACTAGAGCGAGAATGAAATCTACTTTAAGGAGATTGTATCCAACACAAGCCTTGACTTAAAGTTTTTGTAAGCGATTAATTCAGAATTTAATTTATTTAATTATTTTATGAATTTTTTAATTTTTTTTGTTGTTTATTTTATTTATACATTTAAATTACACACGCACAACCACTGGGTAAAAACAATCTTAAAGTATATTTGTTGTTTATTTTTTATTTTTTATTTGTGTGTTATACAGATGAATATTTTGTTTCGAAAAATTAAATAGTAGTCATATACTGTTTAATTTCTTAAATAGTAGTAACATACTGTTTAATGATTTCTTTGGTAACATAGTAATAATATGCTATTTGTCATTGGAATTTTGTTACAGAATATTTTTCTGTTTTTTTTTTTTTTTTTTTTTAATGTGTAAAATTTATTTTGTATAAATTTGTGATTGTTGCATTATTATTTCGTAAAAAATATGACTACTAAAACAAACAGCACTGAGACTGTTCTTACTCCGACCCCCACACCCGTTGTGCCAGTAATGACTCTAGCGGTACCGGTAAATCATGGAGAGAAGCCAAAAAATTTCAATGGAACTGATTTTAAAAGATGGTAACAAAAGATGATGTTTTATCTTACTACATTAAATTTGGCTCACTTCACTCATGAAAAAATTCCGGCATTGAACAAGGAAGAAACTGACTGGTAAGTGGTTGTTGTAGTCGAAGCATAGAAGCATGGTGATTTTCTGTGTCGGAATTATATCCTCAATGGATTGGACAATACACTGTACATTATGTATAGTGTCGAAAGTACCACAAAAGAGCCGTGGAAATCTTTAGATCTGAAATATAAGACAAAGGATGCCGGTACAAAGAAATTTGTTATCGGCCGTTTTCTGGATTATAAAATGATGGATTCCAAGACGGTTATTAGCCAAGTTCAAGATCTCCAATTAATTCTCCATGACATGCATTCGGAAGGGATGATTCTCAGTGAATCTTTCCAAGTAGCGGCGATCATTGAAAAATTACCGCCATCCTAGAAAGAATTCAAGAATTATCTGAAGCATAAGTGCAAGGAGATGAAATTGGAAGAACTGATAGTGCTGCTAAGAATTGAAGAGGACAACCGTGGTACTAACAAGAAGTCAGGAAACAATATTATGCAGGCTAAAGCAAATGTTGTGGAACAAGGACAAGGGTCAGAATTCAACAACAAGAAGTGGAAGCATGATGGCAATGGTCCCAAACAAGGATCCATTAGTAAAAATCAACAACGAGTTCAACAAGAGGTTCAAAGGCAAGTGTTTTGTGTGTAGCAAAGATGGATATCGCGCCACGAATTGTCACATTCGCAAAGACGAAGGGAGTTCATGCAAAAAGCCAGCACAAGCCAACATAGCCAAGGATTTTTATCTTTCCAATGGAGTGGCAGACATCAATCTTACTACAGTAGTCTCTGGGGCTATTTTGGTGGGCAATCCAAGGAGTGGTGGGTGGATACTGGAGCAACCCGCCATATCTGTGCAGATAAGAAGATGTTCACAACCTACAAAGTTGTGGAAAATGGAGAACAACTTTTTATGGGAAACTCCTCCACATCAACTGTAGAAGGACAAGGAAAGATCGTGCTAAAAATGACCTCGGGAAAAGAGTTCACTCTTAACAATGTATTCCATGTGCCAGAGATTCGCAAGAATTTGATTTCAGGGTCATTATTGATCAAAAATAGGTTTAGATTAGTCTTTGTATCTGAAAAAGGTTATACTCTCCAAGAGTGGAATGTATGTGGGGCGAGGTTACATGAGTGATGGGCTTTTTAAGCTCAATGTACTAATTGTTGTACCCAATTTGGCTATTAATAATAAGAACGCATCTTCTGCTTATATTGCTGAGTCTTCTTTTTTTATGGCATGGTAGATTAAGACATGCAAATTTTAATTTTTTGCTTTGACTTGTTTCTTTAGAATGTTTACCAAACTTAGAGTTTGATCCTAATCATAAATGTGAGATTTGTGTTGAGGCAAAACTCACTAAGGCATCATTTAATAAAGTAGAAAGAAGTATTGAATCTCTAAGTTTAATTCACACAGATATCTGTGATTTAAAATTTGTTCAAACTAGAGGAGGTAAAAAGTACTTTATCACTTTTATTGATGATTGCACTCGATATTACTATATTTACTTATTGAGAAGTAAAGATGAAGCCTTAGAAGCTTTTAAGCAAAATATAAGCTTGAGGTTGAAAATCAACTTGGCAAACTATTAAGGTAGTGAGGAGTGACAGAGATGGTGAGTATGATGCACCATTTGAAGAATTTTGTTCTGAACATGGTGTTATTCACCAAACCACTGCCCTCTATTCTCCTTAGTCTAATGGAGTTGTTGAGAGAAAGAATTGAACTCTTAAAGAGATGATGAATGCCATGTTGATTAGTTTAGGGTTACCTTAGAACTTGTGGGGGGAGGCAATTTTGTCTGCTAACTTTATCCTTAATAGGATACCCCATAAGAAAATCAATCAAACACCTTATTAAGTATGGAAAGGTCGACGACTTACCTACAATTACCTCAAAGTGTGGGGGGTGGTTGGCCAAGGTGGCAGTCCCTAGTCCCAAAAAGACTAAGATAGGACCAAAAACCATTGATTGTGTGTTCATTGGTTATGCAAATAATAGTACTACATACAGATTCTTAGTTCATAGATCTGAAAATCTTGATATGCATGTAAATACTATTATTTAGTCAAGGAATGCGTCATTTTTTGAACACTTTTTTCCTTGCAAGGAAATTGAAGAGACAAGTTCAAATAAAAGAACTTTTGATACTGCTATGGGTAGTAGTGAAAACCAAAATGATAATGAAGAAGATGAACCTAGACGTAGCAAGCGAGTTAGGATCTCTAAATCATTTGGTTTAGATTTTTTGACATACATAATAGAAAATGAGCCTCAAAACTTCAAGAAAGCAATGTCAGGTCCTGAAGCTCCATTATGGAAAGAGGCTGTTAATAGTGAAATAGAATTTATTTTGCAAAATCATACTTGGGAACTGGTGGATCTTCCACCAGGTTGTAAACTTCTTGGATATAAGTGGATATTCAAGAGAAAAATAAAAACATATGGTTCAATAGATAAATACAAGGCTAGGTTTGTTGTTAAGGATATAGGTAGAAGGAAGGCCTTGATTATTTTGATACCTATTCACCTGTGACAAGAATAATATTTATTCGCATGCTAATAGCAATTGCAACATTGTATAATCTGGAGATACATCAAATGGATGTTAAAACAGCATTTTTAAATGGTGAGTTAGATAAGGAAATCTATATGGAACAACCAAAAAGGTTTCAAATTCCTGGCCAAGAGAAAAAAGGTTTGTAAACTTGTCAAATCCCTTTATGGATTAAAACAAGCTCTGAAACAATGGCATGAAAAGTTTGATCACGCTATGCTTTCAGATAGTTTTGAGATAAATGAATGTGACAAATGGGTCTATGTTAAAAGCATAGACAAATGCTATGTCATATTTGTCTTTATGTGGATGACATGCTCATTATTGGAAGCAATAATGATATGATTAAATCCACAAAGAAAATGTTGAACAAAAAGTTTGACATGAAAGATCTGAGAGTAGCAAATGTAATTCTAGGAATAAAAATTACTAGAACATCTGAAGGATATGCTTTATCTCAGTCTTATTATGTTGAGAAGATTTTGAAGAAATTTGGAAAGCATGATGGCTGTCCTACTAAAACACCTGTTGACATTAGTCTTCATTTGTCAAAGAATACAGGTGTAGGCATATCACAATTAGAGTACTCTCGGATAATCAGAAGCTTGATGTACTTAATGAATTACACTATGTCACGCCTCGACATTTATTACCTGAGTTCATTACCAAATCCTTTATACTATTATCCTTTTAAATCATCCCATCCATTTAAGAATATGAGCAAGAATAAATAATAACGTTCTCTCACGACAATGATGATGATACATAATTAAAACATGGTTTAATGCCCTGAGGCTTACATTTAATAAAAATAAATGGATACAAAAAGGATTTACCCTTATACAATACATGACACTCGGCCAACAAGTAAAGGGCCTCGTGGCCAATAAATAGAAGACTTCAAGTCACGAACAATCCTCCAACCTTGTACTTGAAAAGTTTGTCAACACGTGGGATGAGAACTATAGCTTGCTTTTCGTGCTCCTTTCAGATACGATAGCCCTACAGTTCGGACTCCCGTTGTTCTAAATCTGATTTCACAAGTGCAATGTGAAATAGATAAATACTAATGAGTCAAAATCCAACAATTTTTTTGGAAAATTGATTTTTGAATCAAAAATGCCAAAAATGGACTGCATTGCTAGATTTCAGAATCGCCACCTAAATGTTTTTTGGGAAATTTAGGAAACTCAAGACTCGTGCCAAAGGCCACTTATCCGTCATCACCAAAGTGTCTCGGCTTGGGAACTTAGGTATGAGAGGGGAAGGTCATGAATTGAGCACCCCACTCACCCGATCAAAGATCAGCCTCTACTAATCATGATGTGATTCTTATTTACATTATATGCTCTTGTTCTGATTATTAGGTTATCTTTACTAGGTGATGTACACAAGTATAGACTAATTCGCCCACTTTGAAATGTTTTGATTTCATGCTTGTTGAAAAAGAGTTTTGAATATGTATTACTTGAAAAAGTAAGCTCATATATGCATTAATCGAATTATCCCAATTTAAGCACTTAGCCTTCATCCATAGGCATTCAAACAGGTATATCAAATAAGCACTTAGCCTCATGAATATGCTAGATATGGCAACAATCACATGCATACATATGCTAAAGCAAAAAATGCTCACCTAGTACTCCAAGGCAAGCCAAAGAAGATAACATAATTAGAAGAGATGCATGCTTCTAACAATGCAAATGACTAATGCAACACATGCAAAGATGCAACTACTAGGCTCGGCTACTAGCATGGCTTGTGGATTAATTTGATAGCATGCAATTAAGCACATATTCAAATGAAGAATGTGAGATAACCAGAAAGTTAGAATGATGCGCCGAACCCAATGCATGCAAGACAAATGGATGCAAATCATGGAAAATGCTAATTCAAGACATGATGCTCTATGCTATCTATCATAAGCGAGTAAATAAAATGGAGAAAGAAATGGGGTTGGAAGACATACACATATTATTACAATTTGCCCTCATACGAGAGGGTTCGAATAAATGTCATAGCTAATTACCGAATTAACAAACTATTACAATACTAGAATGAATTGACTACACTAGCTAATTATTACAAATTAGAATTGAACTAACTAATTAGTTACAATACAGAATTAATTAACTAAGTAATTAATTATTACAAGTTCACTACTTTAAGTACAACATACTACTATTAAAAATAATTTGAACGGGCCCCGAGAAACGAGGGATGGTTCATGCATGAATGCAAATTTTCGCCTGAAAATGCCTCTGTTCTACTACCAAAATGGTTCTGTTGTGCAGTCAGAAAATTTAACTGTTTTTACCCCAGCCTCTATTTTGTTCTGCCTTGAAAATGGCACTGCTAGTCTAAAATGAGGTGGCCGGCTGGCCAGTAAAAGTGGTCGGCCGTACAGTGAGGTGGCAGGCCGGCCACTAGTTTTGGGTTCTCCCCTGCTGCAACAAAAAAGAAACAGAGCACAAGCAGAGCATTTTCAGGGGATGTTTGTCCACCCTATCTCTTCTTATCATCAAACAGATCAAAGAAAGGGTAGGCTTGCTTCACAAACCATCAATCGATGGAAACTCATTGCATGACGGTGTATGAATCAAGGGACACAAGCTCAATAAATGACGATGAAAGACCCAATAACCTTCTCCCTATCATGGAACTGATCAAGGGAAACCTTGAGCCATTATCATCACTAAAGAGTATGAAACGGCTCAAGACTCAATGGGTTCAACTAACGTCCGATTGAACCTAAACTTGATTTTATTATCTTATTTCATTTTAATCCAATTTTATTGCCTCTTTTAATTACCTTTCTATTCATTAGTCATTTTAGTCCAAGAATGATAGTTTAAGTCCACTAAATGGAGAGGAGTGTCAAATAAGAAGTTGTTTTGGGTATGAGAGAGATGTAATGCCTTGGTAATGAACCTTTGAAGAGATTAAACCATTATGCATGGAAGGGTCTCCTTCTCAAGCTTAAACAACACTCAGTTGAAACAACTCTCAAAGAAATAAAAATCCAAGAAAGGAGGGAGGTTGCAGAGGTAAATATGTGAACACAGGTATGAAAAGCATGAAATAAATGCTATAAACTCAAATATGTTAGTGTCTAATGCCTAAACCACCAAACCTATGAGGACCACTACACTACAAGCCTACTATACAAAGCATAAACCAAATGAACAACCTAAAACAATCCTAAAATAGATAAAAACAGTGCTGAAATTCTCATGGAAAAGCTTGAAAAAGTTAGCAAAAATAATAAGGAAATGAAGCTAGTAAACAAGCGTAAGGAAGGGTGGCTAATCCCTTCATTTTTGGGACCTCAAAACAACATTTTCAGCCTTTGAAAACCTCGAAAAATTAGTGGTAAAAAGTTGAGAAAAAGATGGGAAACACAAGGGAAAAAGCTTGGGAAATAAGGTTCAAAGAAGGTTGATTAACCCCCTACCTTTAATAGCTTTAAGCCACAAGTTTCAGCCTATAAAAACAGTTGAAAAATAGTCCAAAGATAGCAAGTAATGATAAGGAAAAAGTAGAGGAAAGAAGGCTAGAAGTTATACGTCTTGAAGATGAGTAACACTTTGAGTTTCAAACCAACAAATTCCCACCCTCAAGAGCTAAAATTTAAGCTCAATAACCTCAGCAAAGAGCCCTAAAAATTTGGTTTAGGGAGTCTAGGTAAGGTGTATATAAGTTGCAAGATAGACAGAGAGAAATATTTTTCTGGCATTTTGCTTCAGAAAATTTTTCTAACCTAATTTCAAGAGGGGTGGTCAATTATTTATAGAAAAACATGTTACTATCTCGAAAATATCTGTATAGAGACAGTTGGTGCAGTGTATGCACCTGTGGGAACAGCTGGTAGCAAAATATCTGTTCTACCAGAACAACTGGCCGGTCGGTCACTAGGGGGACGACCGACCACTTATTTCTGGCCAGCCGGCCACTAGTTGGCCTGCAGGCCTTTGAATGGTCACGCTTGAAAAAATTATGTTTTGGTCTAAAAGTGGTGCAAAGTTTTTAGGCTTTTGAAACTCCAAACTAAGGCTTCCTACTGAGGAAATCGAGCGTTTGCACAACGTATAAATTCATCATTGGGTGATCAATCTGAGGTGCCCAAGTCTTAAGGACGGTCAAAAATGGGGTGTCTACAATTATCCCTCTTTGACAGAGCTCGAAGTTGTGAAATGACATGAGTGAATGTCAAAGCCCAGAGACGACCCATTTTGACAAGGCCGTAAGACTTGGGCAAACAATCAAGAGATAAAAGTAAATTGGTTGAACTCGAAAGTTGCGTACGTATCCCTTTGCAAGGAATCAAAGCAGCGTAGTTCAGGGGTATAATGCAATATGAGAAATAATACAATGCAACAGTTGAGAATACAAACGAGCATACCGCCTGAAAATTACAACGATGAGATAATAATGCAATGCAACTTGAAATCAATAAACGAGAAACAATCTTAACTACGCTTCCGCGTACAAGAACCACAGAAAGGTTAACAAGAGACAAACCAAACTATGTGTAGACACCCCATTTTTGACCGACCCCAAGACTTAGACGTCATCGCTTGTGCACTCGATGATTACGATTGCATTTGTTCGCTTTGAGTGCCCGAAGTCCTCGATGGAATGCCCTATCTTTGAGCCTTTAAAGCTTGTCCATTTTGTGCCTTGTTTTGGACCAAAACTTTGTTCTTTCAAGCTTGTCCACCAATGCAAATTCAACATTGTGCTTTTGAGACAAAACAGAGTTGATTTGGAGAAGGAGAAAGTGAAAGTGCTTCTGTGCAACAGAGGCTTGCAGTAGCAAAATAGTGGCCTTTCGGGTGAAAAATCGAGCATTCATGGTTCAAATTTAGACAGTGGTGCCGATGGAACTTTGGTTCAGATTTGGACAGTGGCTTGCATGGTTCAGATTCGGACAGTGGGGCCGACGTATACAGTGCCCCAGAGTCCCTTCCTTCGAGGAAGAGGATGAAGAGGGCATCACGAGCCTGAGACGACTGGCGCTGATTTCTTTTGTTAGTAGTGTTACCATATATATAGCTTCAGACATGTTTTATTTGCTTTAAAAACTTATATTACACTTTTGTAAAAGAATACAACCATGATCAGAATGAAAATCAGCTTTCATTTGAAAAAGTGTTGTATTTTGCATCATGAGCACCGCATTGCATGAAAACGAGATTGATTTTGATAATGAAAACTGAACACTTGTACTGCCACAACAATCTTAATCGGGTAATAAACCAACCAACACTTGAAATTCTAAACACAACACACAACTCGATAATCAGAATAGCAACAATTCGAAAAACAAAACAAGACAACTCGATAAACAACAAAACAACTCGATAAACAAAACAAAACAACTCAAATATAACTCAACAAACTTGCTAAAACTAAAAGGACTCAAAACAAGACCATAAAATACATAAAGAACAGAACCGAGACACACGCTTTCAGCATTCTCAGCACACAGGTGGACGACAAGCTTCTCGGTCACCAGTGGTGGCCGGTCGGGTACCAAAGTGGCCTGTTGGCCATCACTAATGGCCGGTCAGCCATCAAAGTGAGGAACCTCCAGATTGTTGCCACTTAGCTTCCACTCACTGCCTTATCTTCTACAAAAGGTTGAGCTTCGTAGTTTCTTCATTTCAGATGCAAATTCTTTACAAAATGGAGCCATTCTTTATCGAAAAACTCTCAAATTGGATTGCAACTTTAGATGGCTCAAAAAAGATGAATTTTTGAGGTTTCGGCATAAATGCACTATTCCCACTGAGTCGTTCTCTGCTTTGTTTTTCGTTCCTACATACCGCGGCTAGATGTAGGAATCCGATTACACACGTCTTTAGCTTCGGGGGACAAGAGCTATGCCCGAGAATTGAAGAATTTCAAGCGCTAATGGAGTCTCGGCGTGATGAGGAAATCTTGCCTCAGCCCCATTTTAGTCACATCCAAGCTTTGGGACGGATGTTTGGGCTCACTTTACACGAGGCCCGATCCTTGGTTCAGAATGGAGAGCTGGACATTCCCAGTCTAATTCATCGATTTTCTGACGTCAGTGACCACGGCGACCTTCTTTGGTGGGGTTTTTGACAACACGCCCTTTGTTTGTGCATGCTAGCACATTTCCTCCTTGCCCCTAGTTTCGGCGGGTCTAGCATTCGATTAAGTGAAGTGGCGCAAGGCCTGAAAGAGGGAAAGAGTTGCATTGGCTTGAGATTCGCCAAGACTTTGATGGGCTTAGATGGCTTTTATCGCGAGAGATGAGCAAATTCGCGGGAAGTCCACTACTTCTTCAGGTAATGTTTCCCACTCTTTCTAATATGTGTTTCTCACATCTCTCAGTATTCATCCTCTGTTTTTTCTCTCAAAGCCCTTTTCTTACTTTTCTCTTAACATACACCTCTCTTTTCTTTAATCTCTCTTTTTTTTCATCCCTTCCCAGATATGGCTTATGGACAAGCTGAAGGTAGTGAACTCTTGCCCTGCATACTTAGCCCGAGCATACTTTTTCCATCAACAGCTAGTTGATTTTCTGAATGAAGGATGGTGGTGCCATTGGATGTGCAACAAGTCTGCTACTGACATTACTTGGTGTTGCCCCTGGCTTAATCTGACCGAAATGAGCTACAACATGGCTTGACAACCTGGCATTCAGCTGATTGGCCTTGCACACTGTGTATTCTACTTTCTGTTCCGGTTCAGGCATCAATTTGAACATGATCAGACTTGCCCAGGAGAGGGGGTAGAATACCCGGTTTCATTCCTCGTCCGAGGCTCACATTTGGCTAGGTACCTCAAGGCTTGGAGGACGAGAGAGCTTCTGGCTCTTGCCCCTAGTTTCAGTTGCGCACTTTCTGGTGAATGCTTGACCTGGCTTGAAGATGAGGTGCAATCCGAGCCCATTTTAGCATCAGAAGCTTCCACAAGCACAAGGGGGGGACGCAGGAACACTTGACTCATCTATGCCCCTAGTTTATTTGCTTTCATCTTTACTTTTCAAGTTTTATGCATGTAATAAAAGCAACTTTGATTTGTATCGAGAGTTGGAGAACTTTCTATTGAAATCAATGAAATTGAAGTTGTGAGCACTGGAAATTTTCCTTTTGGTCCAAAATGGTCTAAGTTGTAAAAGGTAAAATTTGAACAAAGTCAACTTTTATGAAAACTTTTCAAAACCATTTTCGATAAGGGTCACAACTTGACATGCACGAAATCTATCCTCAAGGTGTACAACCTCAAATCCAAAGATGGAAAATTGTCCCTTGTCTGAATAGCGCTGCTTAGCACTGTAACCAGCTCCTAGAGAGGATCACAACCAAACATCCAGATAAAGAACGGACAAAGATGACCTGATCAAACACATGGATAGGACAGTTGAGTTGGAGGTGTTTACGGCCGAACTTCAAGATGAAGTTGGCTACGTATCCCAAAGATAGGAATTAGGCCTTACGTAGTTCGGTTCGGGTTCACTCAAGTATTAACGCTTTCCTTTTGCGCTCTAACTTTTGCCAAGGCCGCCCTTTAGCATTTTCAATCTTGCAAGCTCAATTTTTCTTTATTTCCATTTTTTGTGCTCTAACTTTTGCCTAGGTCACCCTTCCGGGTTTTCGGCCTAGCGAGCCTCTCAGGGATAGTATTTCTTCAACTTGTCCATGTTGATTGGTTGGGAAAATTCTAGGTTATCTAGGTCCATAAGAATAACAGTTCCACTAGACCAGATAGTTTTGATGATGTAAGGACCAGTCCAATTGGGTCTGAACTTGCCCTTAGGGTCATAGATGGAGGCTCGGTTGTCTTTCAGCACCAAATCCCCTTCTTTGAGATTCTGAGACTTAACCTTCTTGTTAAAAGCCTTGGCAATCATGCGTTGATAACCCTGAACATGGTACAGTGCTTTCAGTCTTCTTTCATCGAATAGCATCAGTTCTTCGAACCTGTTCTGTTGCCAATCCGCCTCTGCTATTTGACATTCAGCCATAACCCGCAGTGACGAAACTTGTATTTCAATCGGCAGAACAACCTTCATACTGTAGACAAGAGAGTAAGTGGTTGCCTCAGTAGACGTCCGAATTAAAGTTCTATAGCCCCAAAGTGCAAATGGCAATTTGTCTGGCCAGTCCCTGTAGGTCTCAACCATCTTCTGCAAAATATGCTTGATGTTCTTGTTGGCGGCCTCAAAAGCTCTGTTGGTTTGCGGCCGATATGTGGATGACTTATGAAAAGCCACGTTGTATTTCTCCAACAAGTCGATCACTTCTTTCTTGAAATGGGAGCCATTATCTAAAATGATCTCATTTGGGACTCCATAACGGCAAATGATGTTGTTTCGGATGAACTTAGCCACATGCACTGCTTTTAACACCGCATAAGACTGAGCTTCCACCCACTTTGTGAAATAATCAGTTGCCACTAAAATGTATTCATGCCCATTTGACCCTTTCGGTGTGACTGCGCCAATGACGTCGATTCCCCAGACTAAGAAAGGCCATGGTGAAGTCATGTTGTACAGCTTCGATGGCGGGATATTCATGCAATTGGCATGAATTTGGCATTTGTGGCATCGCCGAACAAAACCAATACAATCCTCCTCTATGGTAGACTAGTAGTAACCTTACCTGAGAATCTTCTGGGTTAACATTACTCTGTTCATGTGCGCTCCGCACTCTTTCCCATGAATGGCCTCCATTAGGCGTTTTGACTCCTCTGCGTCGACACACAGCTTGTGCATTCCCAGATGACCCCTCTTGTAGAGTTTACCTCCACAGATGATAAATTGAACGACCATTTACCGTACTACTCTCTTATCTTTGGCATTTGTCCCTGGTGGATAAACCTCATTTTCCAAGAAGTTCCAGATATCATAGTACCAAGGGTTTTGATCTTGCACTTCATCTATTGCGACGATAAACTCGTAGGCCGACGTATATCTCTGCTAAAAAATGATTGGACGCATCCGGACTGCAAAAGGGATGTCTATCATGGAAGATAGAGTTGATAAGGCATCAGCGAACTTGTTGTTCTCTCTTAGTAGATGCGTGAATGTCAGTTTCTCAAACCTAGGAATCAAAATGTCTAGGGTTTGGTGATAGATCTTCATCTTTTCTTCTCTGACCTTCCATTCTCCTTTTGTTTGAGACACAACTAGGTTCGAGTCCCCAATGACGTTCAATCTTTTTGCCCCTAGTTCTAGTGCGGCTTCCAAACCAGTGATACATGCCTTGTATTCTGCTTCATTATTAGATACCTTGAATCGGAGTTTGAAGGCTAAGGGTATATGGGAATTGTCGGGTGTTATTAGCAACACCCCTATCCCATAACTGTACTGATTAGACACTCCATCAAAGTACATTGTCCAAATCTCTTCCTCGACTTGCATAATAGCTTCACCTGGGAACAGGTATTCTACTGCTTTATCCCCTTCCACTGGGTGATCTGCCAGGAACTCAGCTACCGCTCTCCCTTTGACAGACTTGCGAGTAACATACTTCAAATCAAATTCGGAGAGGAGAAGTGACCAATGAGCTAGCCTACCCGTAAGCGTTGGTTTCTCGAAGAGATATTTGATGGGATCTAATCTTGAAACTAGAATTACAGAGTGAGCTAATAGGTAGTGCCTCAACTTATTAGTAGCCCATACCAAGGCTAAGCAAGCTTTCTTCAGCAGGGTGTAATGGGTCTCATAATCTAGCATTTTCTTGCTTAGGTAATAAATGGCTTTCTCCACCTTATCCTCAGATTCCTGAGCAAACATACATCCCATCGTTGTGTCCGTTACTGATAGATACAAAATCAAAGGCTTCCCCAGCTCTGGCGGCGACAACACAGGTGGATTCTGAAGGTACTGCTTGATCTGCTCAAAAGTGAACTGTAGACACCCCATTTTTGACCGACCTTAAGACTCAGACGTCACCGGTTGAGCGCTTGGTGATGTTGCATACTGTGCTCGTTCAGAAGTCTCAGAGTCGCGGCCGCGTGCCCTGCCTCCGGACCTCCGAACTATCTTCCCTACCTTGTCTCGGTTTGCGAACCAGGCTCGGTTTTCTCTGTTTTCTTCCCTAAGGGAAGGGAGTGGTCCCGCAGATTATCTCCCGGTGGCCGTAAGCTACTTTTCGTGGCCGTAGGCCATTTTGCCCATTTCGGAGCCCGGTTCCCGGTTTTCGGAGCCGTTAGGCCGTGTGCCTCGGCTCGGGACCGCCCAACCATCTCCGCTTTCTCCGATTTTTGGCGGAGACCCCTGTTTTAATGTTCCGAGGAACACTGGGGGCCCCTGATGCCCACTTCGCAGCCGAACACCACTTCCGGTGCCCGGCGACCCATTTTCGGGACCCCAAACTGCGTGTCTTGGTCCCGAGCATTCATTTCACATCCATTTTCTCCAGTTTTTGGCAGGTATCTCTATTTCGTCATTCCAGAGGACACTGGGGTCGCAGATACCCACTTCGCTGCTGAACACCACTCCCGGCACCCGCAGCCCATTTTCGGGATCCCGATTTGCTCGGTTTTGGCCCCGAACATTCGTTTCTCATTAGTTTTTGTTCAAACTTGGCAGGTACATCTGTTTCAACATCAGGAAGATCACTGGGGGGGGGAGAAGCCAGCAATTATCCCAGGTAACCAGTTTCGCTCCTCCGGAGCCCGTTTTGCTCACTTCCGGGCCAATGTTGAACACCCTAGGGGCATTCTCTTCCAACCAAAGCTACATATCTGTGATGAGGGCATCCAGGAGGACACTTTGGCATAGTGGTCGGCCAGAAATTCATGGTTTCATTTTTGGGCCTCTCCTTCAAGCTCTATGTTGTGACTCTTGGTTCAATGTTGTCAAATTCAAACCTTGGATTCTTGTTCTACACATCTTGGAGGACACTTTGGCATAGTGGTCGGCCAGAAATTCATGGTTTCATTTTTGGGCCTCTCCTTCAAGCTCTATGTTGTGGCTCCTGCTTCAGAGTTGCCAGATTTCAACCATGGGGCCTTGTTCTACACACCTTGGAGGACACCTTTCTATACTGGTCGGCCAGAAAATCTTCTGTTCATTTTCTTGGGGTGGCCGGCCGGCCATGTAGGGTGGCTGGCCGGCCATGGAGGGTGGCTGGCCGGCCACCTTGCAAAAAAATACCTGGCCGGCCAGATTCTTGCTTTCCAGCCTGTCCCAGCTGTCCGGATATCTTTCAGCATATCCCGGGGCATCCGGGGATATTTCGGGAGGGAAAGATTGGGTGCTTTCCCTCCCCTTTTACACCCCATTTCTTGCCTATTTGAAGGGCCCTCCCTCTCCTTCTTCAAGGTTGGAAAAATTGGTCTCAAGGAATCATCTTCAAAAACCTCCATGTCCTTGGCTTAAAACCTCAAAAAAGCTTCAAGTGTCAAGGTCTTCTCTTCATCAACACCTAGCCTCACCATCCCTACCACCACTCCAGCAGCTAGGAAGTGAATTTCAGAGGTTGAGAAGCTACAAATCAAGGCCAAGAATCAAAGAAAGACAAGTCTTCAAAGGTAAGCCTTCAAAACCAACTTTTAGGGCTTTTCCTTGGTTCATTTTTATACTCTAATTGGTTGAGAATTGGGGCTCCGACCCATACTGCTTTTGTGCTTAAAATGAGCCCCTCTACAACTTTGTAGAAGGGCTCAACCTCATTTGGTGTTTGTATACACTAGTTCCTTCAATATTCTTCAAGTTGGTAACATTTTTGCATGCTAAAATTGACCTACTTGTGTTGGTTTTTGGGGGTCCGACCCCTACTGCTTTTGTGCTTAAAATGAGCCCCTCTACAACATTGTAGATAGGCTCAGCTTCATTTGGCCTTTGTATATACCACTTCCTTCAATGTTCATCAAGTGTGCCACTTTTTGCATGCAATTTTGACCTATCTCTATTTGTTTTTGGGGCTTCGACCCCTACTGACTTTGGTCTTATTTTGACCCCCTTTACATATTTCATGAAGGAAGTTTGGTCATTTGATGTATATTTTGGCATGTCTCTTGCTATAGCATATTTGGAGCCTATTTTGCATAGATCTTTTAGCATGTTTGTGTTCTGATTTTGAGGATTCCATCTTCTGCAATTGTGCTTATTTTTAGCTCATCTTCAATGTTGTAGAAGAAAGTTTGTCCATTTGGGGTTTGCATATATCACTCGTCTCAATACCCCTCTTTTGGCCACTAACTTTGCATGCTTTGTTTGATCTATCTATGCTTGCATTTAGGCCATGTTTACTACTGAAAAAATGCCATTTTTGGGACTGTCTTGCTACTGTTCTTGCTGCCATGATCATATTTTGCACGTGTAGCATGGCTATAGGCCATTTCGGGGCTTAATTTCGCATTTTCGGGATGAATGCATATTTCGAGTATCTTTTCGAATTGTTTCGGGGCTGTTTTCCCCTTTGCTTAAGTGCTGAAATTCCATTGCCATGCTTGCATATCATTTCCCATGCCATTTGTGTCATTTTTGCATTGCCTCGGTTTGCGTGCCAATGGGCACGCACTTCGAGGCACCTCATTTCTAGCATTCCGGCAGCCTATGTGAGCGTGGCTGAGGCTATCTCATGTTGGCGTAAGCCCAATTTGCATTTTTCATGTTTCTACATCATTGCCTCGATTTGCGTGTCCGCGGACACGCGTTTCGAGGCAGCTTTGTTTTATCCGACGGCCTCCTATGTGAGTGAGCTGAGGCTCTCCCATGTTGGTATAAGCCCATCGTTGCATTCCGTATGCCATTGCATCGCATATCATCGCCTCGGTTTGCGTGCCTGTGGGCGCGCATTTCGAGGCACTCTGTTTTATCCGATTTGCATTTCATTATTGCCTCGATTTGCGTGCCAATGGGCACGCATTTCGAGGCATCTCATTCTTATCATTCCGGCAGCCTATGTGAGCGTGGCTGAGGCTATCTCATGTTGGCGTAAGCCCAATTTGCATTTTAATGTTTGCACATCATCGCCTCGGTTTGCGTATCCGCGGGTACACATTTCGAGGCACTTCGGTTTTATCCGATTTTCTCATTTCATCATCGCCTCGGTTTGCGTGTCTGTGGGCGCGCATTTCGAGGCACTTCGGTTTTATCCGATTTTGCATCGCACATCATCGCCTCGGTTTGCGTGCCTGTGTGCACGCATTTCGAGGCACTTTGGTTTTATTTGATTTTCTCATTTCATCATCGCCTCGGTTTGCGTGTCCGCGGGTACGCATTTCGAGGCACTTCAGTTCTATCCGATTTGCATTTCATATCATCGCCTCGGTTTGCGTGCCTATGGGCACGCATTTCGAGGCATTTCATTTTAGTCTCATTATATATCATATTTCATGTCATTTCATACTTGTATGCTATCTTCTCGGTTCACGTGCCAGTGGGCACGCATTTCGAGGCATCTCATTTGCATCAGCATTGCGCATGCTAGGGTTGTATCTTAGTTGCATTTCATGCATATCATGCATATTGCACGGGAAACGAGGCGCGTTCACACTCCGAGTGGCGGAGCATGTCTCAATTCCCCAGTCACCGACACTCCGGATAACCCATGATGGAGTTAGGTTTTCATTGTAGCATTCATCTGCATTCATCCCATATTGAGTTGTGCAATTCGGCTCCTCGGCCACCATGCATCGATGTGCGTGATTGGTGGCACGAGGATCGAGACATGCATATATTTGTGAAATACATTGCTATGCCCTTTTCCTGCTCTCTGTTGCAGCAAAATCAAGAATCAACAACTTTTCGGAGCCTGGCACGCATTTCGAGAAAATTGCAAACAGAGGCTAATTAGGGCATCCCAGTGGATTTCCGCACCAAAGCAGCCCAACATACACCATTCATCAGGAGCGAGGCAGTCCCTGGCTTGCATGCCAGTTTTACTTTTCTGTAATTAATTTGTTAATTAATTAGAAATTTGTATATTTCGGACTGTAATATTCTTTTATTTTGGGTCTGTATTATTATTTATTCGGACCCTCTGCGCGAGGGCAAATGTTGTAATAAGGGTGGGTGAGTGTGATGTATGTCTTCCAACCCCCATTTCTTTCTCCCTTTTATTTACCCGCTTTGGATGGTTAGATATAGGGCATATTTCAATTAGCATACAGTATGACAGCATGTTTGCATCATTCATCTGTCCTGCATGCATCGGGCTCGGCGCATCATACAAACTGCATTGTATTTCAATTACAAGATGAATACATGTTAGTTGTTGCATTTCACATGCCATGTTTAGAATAGCCGAGCCTGCTATAGTTTGCATCTTTGCATGTGTTGCATTAGACATTTCAGTATATTTAGGATCATGCATGATTTCTAATGTAGTTTTTGTTTTGGCTTGGAGTACTCGGTGAGTTTTATGCTTTAGCATCCTTGCATGCGTGTGAGTGTTGCCATGATAGCATGCTTACCATGAGGCTACGTGCTTATGTGATATAACTGCCTTGAATGCCTGTGGGTGGAGGTTGAGTTATCCGAATTGGAGCAATTCATCAATTGTTTGTTAAGCCCACCAGATTGTGGCAAAATCCGTGTTTTAAGCCTACCTGCGGGTAGCAAACCATCTTTCAAACAAACAAACATGAAATGTTTTGTTCCAATTCAGACGGCCCAGTCTATACTTGTTTGCTGCGAGCATCACATAGTAACCTAGGCTTAATAACCGGAATAAGAGCATACAATGTTTTCAAAATCAGATATCATGGTTAGTAGAGGCCGGTCTTTGACCGGGCGAGCGGGGGTGCTCACGATGTGACCTTCCCCAATCGTACCCAAGTTCCCGAGCCAACTTTGGTGATGACGGACACGTGGCCTTTTGGCACCGAGTCAGGGTTTCCTAAATTTCCCATTTTAAAATATTTAGGTGGCGACTCTGTTATCTGGCAAAGCAGTCCATGTTTGGCACTTCTTTCAAAAAATCTGTTTTTCTCAAAACGATTTGCCGGATTTGGACTCTTTGGTTCGAGATTTGGAACCGCAACAAAAATCGAGCCCGAGCTGTAGCGAGGTCCCCCCGCGGGCGTTGTTACAGTTTCTGGCGACTCTGCTGGGGAGTTAGAGAACTTGACTCGAACTCGTGATATCTATTTTTGACTACACTTGTGTGTTTCTTTGCATTGCATTTGCATTGGTGCGCCTAGGACACCGTGTTTGCCATATGCCATTCCCGAACGATTTGCCGGAGGCTTGTCTTGTCAAGTCATGTCCGTAAGGCTGATCGGCTCTGGGCTCTGACAGCATGGGAACACAAACCCCGGTTTTACCGGGGCACCCTTTTTGACCATTCGACCTAGTGCATATTCGGATCCATAGTGACCATTCCAAACTAGGACAGGTTGCTTACCCGTTTATAGGTTGTTTGTAACCGCTGCGTGCGTAGTGAAACCCTAGTTCCTGACAAAATAGGACAGGGAAACCCTACCCCAACATAGGGGTGTTTTGGCTCTCACTTATCTGTTATGTGCTTGTTAGAGTGTGCCTCTGCAGGGAATGCATGTATCAGTATGAGTTTGGGCATCAGGCCTGCGGGCATCAGTTTTTGAATTTGGGAATCAGGCCTGCGGGCATTATCCAGTATTTGGGAATCAGTTGTCCGCGGATATCAGATTCAGTTTATCAGAACAGTGATACAGGAATATTGACCAGTATTTGAGGACAGTGTATAGCCAGCTTACCAACTGTGTGTTGATTGTATACCCGACTGTGTGTGGTGTATTCAATTTAAGCCGTTATGCTGCCCGTTTTATTTCTGGTTATTTATTTCTTTTTCGCTTTATTTATCTTTTTGCAAGGGCAGTCTGTAGCACAATTGCTTCTGAACCAGTCGATACTCCCCAAGCAATTTGGACACGCGGTCGCCGACTCAACCGATCCGAGGATCTAGTTGACGGACATCCAGTGTTTCACTCGCTACCCCCTGTTATCAGAAGAAGGCCGAGGAGGCGCAGTCCGTCAGAACAAAGATTACTGAGACAGCAGTCTGTTTTAGTAGCAAATAGTCGGGTTGAGCTTCCTGTTTCTGCTATAGAGATACGCCTGCCGGTTCTTCAAATGGAACAACAGAATACAGCTATGGAGGCGATGATGCGCCAAATGACTGAAAGCATGAAGCAAATGCAAGATGATGCTCTCCGCCAGGCGGAATTTTCCAGACAACAGGCCGCTGTCATGGCCCAACAGTCTGAGTTGATCACCAGATTACAACAGCAGAACGCAGCGTCTGCCTCAAATCAGGCTCCCCCTCCACCCGGGGCCCCATTACCTGAACAACTACCTGCTGGCCAGAATGCCCCCTCCAAACCCGCAAAATGCCCAGGCTGCCCAGAATACCCTCCCGAATCAACAGAACATTCTGCCAAACCCCCCAAACATGCAAGAGGACACGGGTCTTCCAACGGGGCTGGCTCCGCCCCCGCTTCTACCACAACTGTCCAAAAACATTACACCTAACCACCCGGACTCTCCATTTGAGTTCGAGGTAGACCAGACAGCTTTGAAATTGAGCAAGTTGGAGAAGCTCTTTAAGAAGTCACAGGGAGTGAAGGCCATCCCAGATATTGAAGACGGTTATACTGATGTAGCCGTGACATTGCCGGACAGATTTAAGATGCCCCAGATCGATCGCTTTGATGGATCCGGGGACCCTATGGTTCACCTCCGGCTATTCTCAGACGTTCTAAGACCAATGGGCCTAACCCGACCGCAAAAGCTTTCCTTGTTCGGTCGAACCCTGTCGGGTGTGGCATCTACTTGGTATTCAAAACTGGAAGATCAGGTGAAAATAAACTGGGATGAGATGGCTGAGGCCTTCCTTGCACAATATTCATACAACACGCAGATCGAGATCACAACTCGTGATCTCGAGACAACGAGGCAGGAGCCCAAGGAATCTTTCTCTGACTTTGTGACCCGGTGGAGGGCGAAGGCATCGATGATGACCTTAAGGCCAACGGACAGAGACCAAATACGGATGATTGTGCGCAATCTCCAGCCGGCGTTAATGAAGAAGATGATTGTAGTTCCCTTCCCCACTTTCGCAGATCTGCATGATATGGGGATGCAAATAGAGGATGCGATGAAACAGGGTCTGTTTGACCAAGATCGGGATCAGCCCCGGAGAACATTCAACCGTGGTAATAATGCGGGCCCGAGTGGCTCTTCCAATACCAGAACTTCAGAGGTCGGAATGGTCACCACCACTCCCCTTCCCCAACCAAGGTCCGCAGCGGCCACACCTTTTTCTGATGCCTCTGGGAGCAGTAATCAAGGCCCAAGATACCAACCCAGGGGTCAACGAACCTTCTCCCCGCTCTATATGCCATTGTCCAAGGTCCTCGGGGTCCTAGTCAGAAAGGGGCACCTGAAACCCTTGGAACCGAGGCCTCTACCGAATCCACTCCCCCCTTCCCATAACCCAGCCAAATATTGCCAATACCACCAACAGCATGGTCATGACACCGACCAATGCTACAGGCTGCGTCATGAGGTTCAAGATCTCATTGACAAAAACATCATCCTACCTCCCCAAGGACCCAACGTCACAAACAACCCACTCCCCAAACACAACCAAGATCCACCAAAAAGAGTCAACCTCATCCACACTGGGGTCGCTTCATATGATCCCAGTATCTATATCACTCCCTCCCACCTACCCAAGCCAGAGGTGATCCTCCCTGATAGCACGGACTTGTGCATGATGGACACCTCTACACCCCAACCTGAACTAAAGGTGGTGACCACCGAGAATGGAACGGGGCAGGCTTCTGAGGAGAGCAAAACAGTTGAGTCTGGGATGGAGCAAACTGAGAATTTAGCTGGCAGAGCTTATGATCCGAGTGGGTATATCTTGTCAACGAGCCAGTCTAAGCTGAGTATGGGGTTGCCGGAAGAAACTGAGTTGTGCATGATCAGGGGGGACAAGCTTGAATCAGCGAGGGATGATCTAACTACGGTGGAAGAGGACTTCGCCAACCTTCAAATCTACGAGCAGGAATCAGGGGATGCATCGATTAACTGGTTCGAAGATGAGGAGTCAGCAGAAGTCGTCGGGTGGTTGGATGATCAGCCTGATATTGTACCATTTGTGGCCGGAAGGGCCGAGGATCAGATTACATTGCCGGAGAGCGCCGGTACGAAGAATTTCGCTCAGGAACAGAACATTTTGAGAACCGCACAGTTGCTACTGGAGGAACAAGAAAGGAGATGGGACTCTGAGAGAGCCCGAAAAGCAAAAAACCATGAGGAAGTTGAGAGTGCTGCGAGCACGAAAATTGAACATGCTGTGAGCATGAGGGGGGAAAATGCTGAGAGCATAAACAAGCCGGAACCAGACAGATGTTTGCTAGATGCTAATGGAATGTGGTGGGAAGATGACGACTTGTATCTTGCCCACACAGACGAAGACTGGGCAGGTGGCCAACCAGACAGTACCTGGTACCTCGAAGAGGTGGACCATATGACGAGAAGCGGGCGGTATTTCAAGCCCCCACACCTTGATCAACCCGAGGCATCAGGGAAAGATAAGGAGGCAGAAAAACAGAAAGAGAAGCAAGTGGAAGAAGAGGCTGTACTGAAGCAGCTAAAGAAAATACAAGCAGACATCTCCATCTGGGGACTGCTTATGGCTTCAAGGGTGCACCGGCAGGCTGTTTTATCTGCCATGGACAGAGCTAAACTCTCCATTGAAACTACGCCAGAACAGTTAGTTGGGTTGGTCTTTCCGGGAGGAGGTTCCCCGGCGTTGACCTTTTCGGACAAAGAACTGCCGCCTGAGGGCGTGGATCATAACAGACCTCTCTACATCTCTGTAGAATGCAGGGACAAGTGGATTCCGGTGGTGCTTGTTGACACCGGGTCCGCTATCAATGTTTGTCCGGCCAGAACGGCGTATGCAATTGGGTTAAAGCCTGCGGACTTCACACCGACTACTCAAGTAATCAGAGCTTACGACAACACAAGCAGGGATGTCCTGGGGACAGTGAAAATCCAAACCAAGATTGGGCCTGGACAACACGAAGTAGATTTTCATGTCTTGGAGGTCCCTGCATCTTTCAACATGCTTTTGGGGCGACCCTGGTTGCATCAGGTGAAGGCCGTCTCATCTACTCTACATCAAATGGTGAAGTACCCCTACGGAAAGGGAGTAGCCATTGTTTTTGGGAATTCGTCAATCCATCCCCCTCCGGAGGTATCTACGCCAGTCCTTGAGATTGAACACGGCATGGAGGAGCTGTTCATATCAGGATTTACTTTGGCTGAGGCCCGGGTAGTACAGAATATCATGGCTGTGAATGAGGGTTTGTATGTCAGCGCTCAAGCCGTATACCTCATGAACAAGCTACAGCATATCCCTGGGATGGGATTGGGAAGAAGCGGCCGGAAAGGCGTTGCAGCGTTGGCCGAAGTGCCACATAATCCACATACCTTTGGATTGGGTTATCTGCCCACCAAAGAAGATTGGGCAAGGAAAGGAAAGGAAATGGCTAGCAGAGCCAGAGCAAAGCAGGCTGGGAAGCCTTTTGATTTAATGCACAGGCCCATCTGGGGTACCCTGAACGGACGCTTTGTCCGGGAGGGGGAAGATTTTCCATTCTGTGGCTTCCCAGAGCCATGGTTAAACGCGGAGAGGAAGCGCGTACCAGGCTTCGAAATCTTCTTCGACCTGCAACTATCCGGGGATGACGTTGCCACAGAGCAGACAGACCCAACAACTGAGGCTGAGCAGAATAAGGCAGGGGAGCCTGAGGGCACTGAATTGGAAATGGGGGGTAGCACTGGCAAGTCTCCTCTCTGATCCTCTGATCGACCAAGATTGCTTGGGGAATAACGCCGTGGTTTCCATGATTGGAGATGAAATGGCCGTGAGCCAACCAGCGGCTATTTTGGACGCATCGATCGCACCTTCCCTCACTTGGCAGTATGAAGAGGGATTCTTATCCAGCAGTTCCGGGTCAGGTAGTGAGCCGGAATCTGATTCCACCGAGTTTTCTGAGTCGGAATCAGGTTCCAGCTCGACTGAGTCTGAGTCTGGTACTCCTGGGGGTGTCAACCCGGATGCCAAAGTCCTGTCCAGGTCGTCTTTTTCCTTTTCTTTTGAGTCTGTTGTAACAGAAGATTTGGACGATTTGGATGAACTTAATGAGAATGAGGTGAATGTGGTTTCCGAGTACTTCTCTGTGCCCCTAATTTATTGCTTAAATCAGGACTTTCAAAATTTTGATCAAAACGACGAGGACGAAGTTCCTCCGGTTTTACAACGACTAATTGAGCAAGAGCAAGAGAGGTTTGTTAAGCCCTTAACGGATGAAATCATTTCTGTAAATATTGGTACTGAGGAGGACCCGCGGCTGGTCCAGATCGGGTCCACGCTGTCTTCAGAGGAACGCGAGCGCTTAGTCGCTTTATTAAAAGATTTCAAAGATGTTTTCGCGTGGTCCTACGAAGACATGCCTGGGATCGATCCTGAGATTGTACAGCATCGGATCCCCCTTGACCCCGAGGCCCGACCTGTCAAACAGAAGCTCAGAAGGATCCGCCCGGATTGGGCTCTTAAGATCAAGGAAGAGGTCACCAAGCAAATTGACGCAGGCTTCCTGCTAGTCTCTGAATATCCGACTTGGCTGGCCAATATAGTTCCGGTGCCAAAGAAAGATGGCAAGATCCGGGTGTGCGTAGACTTCAGGAATTTAAACCGAGCCAGTCCGAAGGACGATTTTCCCCTACCGCACATCGATGAGTTAGTGGACTTCACAGCAGGGCACGCTTTGCTCTCATTCATGGATGGCTTTTCAGGATATAATCAGATAGTGATGGCGCCGGAGGACAGAGAAAAGACTGCATTCACCACCCCGTGGGGGACATACTGCTATCGGGTCATGCCGTTTGGGTTGAAGAATGCTGGGGCTACTTATCAACGGGCCGCGACCACAATACTACATGATATGATCCACAAAGAGGTTGAGGTGTATGTGGACGACATGATTGTCAAGTCCAAGGAAAGAGAGGGCCACTACGCCGCCTTGCGCAAGTTTTTCCAAAGGATCAGAGAATTCAGGTTGCGGTTAAACCCTCAGAAATGTACATTTGGTGTTACAGCGGGAAAAATGCTGGGGTTTCTGATTACACAAAGGGGCATCGAGGTCGACCCTTCCAAAATTAAGGCCATCTTAGAAATGCCACCACCAAGGACTGAAAAGGAGGTGCGAGGCTTTCTGGGTAAAGTGCAATTCATAAGACGGTTTATTTCAAAACTAACCTTGACTTGTGAACCACTTTTTGGCCTCCTGAAGAAAGGAAAGAAGTTCCAATGGGACGGCCGATGTCAAGCTGCATTTGAACAGATTAAAGAGTATCTACAGAACCCGCCCGTTTTATCACCACCAGAACCGGGGAAACCGTTGATTTTGTATCTGTCAGTGACTGAGACCACGATGGGCTGCATGCTTGCACAAGAATCAGAAGATAAGGTGGAGAAAGCCATCTATTATTTGAGCAAGAAAATGCTGGAATATGAGACCCGATATACACCACTGGAAAAGGCTTGCTTAGCTCTGGTATGGGCTACCAGGAAGCTGCGGCACTACCTGTTAGCTCACTCTGTAATGTTGGTTTCACGTCTCGATCCCATCAAATATCTTTTCGAGAAACCAGCGCTTACGGGTAGGCTAGCTCGTTGGTTGCTGTTGCTCTCCGAATTTGATCTTACATATGTCACGCGCAAGTCAGTGAAGGGAAGAGCAGTGGCAGAGTTCCTTGCCGACCACCCGGTTGAGGGGGATGAAGCAGTTGAGTATTTATTCCCAGATGAATCAATTTTGCATATCGACGAGGAAACTTGGACAATGTACTTTGACGGAGCGTCAAATCAACATGGGTATGGGATAGGAGTGTTGCTGATAGCACCCGACAATTCCCGTATCCCTCTAGCCTTCAAACTCCGGTTCAAAGTCTCAAATAATGAAGCAGAATATGAGGCGTGCATCGCTGGTTTAGAAGCAGCCCTGGAACTAGGGGCAAGACGGCTGGACGTCATTGGGGACTCGAATCTTGTTGTGTCTCAAGCTAAAGGAGACTGGAAAGTAAAAGAAGAAAATATGATAATGTATCACCAAACCTTGGATTTGCTGATTCCTCGGTTTGAAAAGTTAAATTTCGCTCATCTGCTAAGAGAGAACAACAAGTTCGCAGATGCCTTAGCAACTCTATCATCTATGATAGACATCCCGTGTGGAGTCCGAATGCGTCCAGTCATCATCGACCAGAAATTTGTACCTGCTTATGAGTCGATTGCAACCATAGATGAAGTTCAGGACGAACACCCTTGGTACTACGATATCTGGAACTTTTTAGAGAAAGAAGCATACCCGCCAGGGGTAAATGCCAAAGACAAGAGGGCAATCAGAAGAATGTCGGTTCAGTTCATCATCTGTGGGGGTAAGCTGTATAGAAGAGGCCATCTGGGAATGCATAAACTGTGTGTGGATGCAGAAGAGTCAAGGCGTCTGATGGAAGCCATCCACGGGGGTGAATGTGGTGCACATATGAATGGGGTGATGTTGGCACGGAAGATCCTTAGACAAGGTTATTATTGGTCCACCATGGAGGAGGATTGTATTGGTTTCGTCCGGCGATGCCATAAATGCCAGATTCATGCAAATCGCATGAACATTCCGCCGTCAAAGCTGTACAACATGACTTCACCATGGCCATTTTCTGTCTGGGGAATTGATGTAATTGGAGCTGTTACGCCGAAGGGGTCGAATGGGCATGAGTTCATCTTGGTAGCGATAGATTATTTTACAAAGTGGGTTGAGGCCCAATCTTATGCAGTGTTGAAGGCTTCACACGTCGCAAAATTCATCAGAAACAACATTATCTGTCGCTACGGAGTCCCAAATGAGATAGTTTCTGACAATGGTTCCCACTTCAAGAAGGAGGTGATTGATTTGTTGGAGAAATACAATGTGGCTTTTCATAAGTCGTCTACTTACCGGCCACAAACCAACGGGGCAGTTGAGGCCGCCAACAAGAACATCAAGCGCATACTACAGAAGATGGTGGAAACCTATCGGGATTGGCCAGATAAGCTGCCGTTTGCTCTGTGGGGCTACAGGACTTCGATCAGAACTTCTACCGGGGCGACTCCGTACTCATTAGTCTATGGGATGGAGGCCGTCCTGCCTATTGAGATTGAAGTCCCGTCTTTGAGAGTATTGGCCGAGTGCCAGATAGCCGAAGCAGATTGGCAGCAGAATAGATTTGAGGAACTCATGCTCTTTGATGAAAGAAGATTGAAAGCACTGTACCACGTCCAAGGCTATCAACGCAGAATCGCCCGGGCTTTTAACAAGAAGGTTAAGTCCAGGAATTTGAAAGAAGGAGATTTAGTGCTCAAGGACAACCGAGCTCCCATCCACGACCCAAGGGGCAAGTTCAGACCTAATTGGACTGGTCCTTACATCATCAAGTCAATCTGGTCAGGTGGAGCTGTGGTTCTGATGGATCTAGATGGCTTCGAGTTTTCCCAACCGATCAATATGGACAAGTTGAAGAAATACTACCCCTGAGAGGCTCGTTGGGCCGAAAACCCGAAAGGGCGACCTAGGCAAAACTCAGAGCACAAAAAAAAAATTTTGAAATTATAAAAACTGAGCTCGCAAGGTTGAAAACCCGCAAAGGGCGGCCTTGGCAAAAGTTAGAGCGCAAAAGGAGAGTAAAAATACCCGAGCGAACCTAAGCCTGAACTACGTAAGGCTTGATTCCCATCTTTGGGATACGTAGGCAGCTTCATCTTGAAGTTCAGTCACAATCTTTTCCCCGATCAACTTTGTCCATTTTGATCATCTCAGTCATCTTTATTCATCAGCATTTGTTGTGATCTCTGGTACAGTGCCATTCAAACTAGGGGCAACTTTCCAGTTGCTAGGATCCGGGGTTGTGCATCTCAGTGACAGATCTCAGGCGTGTCCAGTTCTGATCCATATCGAAAATAGTTTTGAAAAGTTTTAATAAAAGTTGGCTTCGTTCAAATTAATCTTCTTACAACTAAGACCATTTTTGGACCAAAAGTGGAGAATTTTCAGTACCACAACCTTCAATTTCATTGATTTCAAAAACAGAGTTCTGTTGCTCTTGCATACAATTGAAGTTGCTTTTTTATTACATTCATAACGAAAACTTGAAAGTACTAATAAAGCAATAAATCTGGGGCACAGTCCAGTCAGGTGTCCCTGCGCCCCCTCCCAGAGCTAGTTGAAGCCTCTGATGCCAACTTGGACCCAACTTGTGCTCCTTCGTTGAGCCAATCCCAGCGCTCATCAGACCAAGTGCAACTGAAGACAGGGGCAGGGGCCAGAAGCCCTCTAACTCTCCAAGCAATGCGGTCTGCTGATAAATTGCACATCCGTTCAAACCACCAGCTCCCATCAGGAGCATTGACTAGGTGTTGCCGAAAGAAGTAGCTGCGGGCTGAATAAGCAGGGCAAGAGTCCACAACTTGCAACTTATCCATCAACCTTATCTGGGGAGGGATGAAAAAATGAGAGATTAAAGAATAGAGAGATGTGCGATGAGAGAAAAGTGAGATAGGGGTTTTGTGAGAAAAATCGAGCCCGAGGGCCGAGTGATGTGAGTGAACATATATGTGAGCTTGGATGGGAAACATTACCTGTAGCAGTAGTGGACTCCCTGCAAATCTGGTTGTCTCCCGGCAGTAGAAGGCATCCAGGCCTATCAATTTTGGATACATTCCATTCTTCAGGAAGTCCATCCAAAGTACATCGTGTTGTATTTTCGCTTATCGAGTTGTTGTTTTTGCTTATTGAGTTGTAAGTTTTGTCGAGCTGTCGCATTTTGTGTTTTGAGTTGTTACCCTTTTGATTACACAATTTTTGTTAAGTCTTGTCGATTGAGTCGTTAACATTGTTGTACTTTGTTTATCGAGTTGTAAACTTGCTAAGATTCTGTTTTATTTCTTAGTGAGCCAATTTGTTTTCATTTGTTGCGTCGGTTCACTACCTGACCCGGTAATACATGAGGCACATTTTCATTCAATTCCACTTGGTGCAAAATAATGCGATGCGATGCTAAGAATTTCAAATACAACGTCTTTTCAAAAGCTGTTTCATTTCATCATGTTTTACAACAAAGTAAAGGTACAAGTTTTACAGAAAATAAAACTGCCTAACAATGTGCAAAGTGCTACAAACTACTAGCTAAAAAGTAGAATAAAGCAGGAAATAACATCAGTGCCCTCGGGAGCGGGAATGGGGAGGCCCTCTCATCCTCTTCTGCGGGATAATCTCTACCTCATCATCACCATTTGAATCGGAGCTGTCGTCCTCCGGATCCCCCTCAGGCTCGTCTCCACTCCCGGAACCAAGACCGGAGCCTCCCCCTCCAGGAGATGTGTCTGACACATGATCTGCGACCTCCTCCTCGTCGTCCTCAACAATGGGTGCCCTGCGTCTGCGAGACGACCCTCCTCCTCGAGCTCCTCGGTGAGGCCGAGATGGCCCAGCTCCTCGAGGCCCAGTACCTCTACCTCTCTGAAAAGGCCCGGGAGGCCCACCTTGTGTCGGAGCATAGACTGGAGGCATCTGAAAATGCAAAGTGCAATACATCAGTTCAAACATAAAAAGCAGGTGCAAGTACAGTATGGGAGTGGGGTGTGTGCTAGATGTGTTCTACACAGCCTATCAGTGCAATGGAATGTTTAAAGCCAGAGCGTTAACAGAAATATGATAAGTGCAAGAAAGATGAAGGGTACCTGGAAGCCCATGATGGACATCTGTGCTTCTCTGCGCAGGACCATCCCCTCGAGTGAGGCCACCACTCCGAGCATCTGATCTATGTAATCCCGAGGTGGCTGCAGATACAAGCTCAATTCATCAATTGATAAGCAACTGTCAAAATGTCTGTGTGACAAATGAAAAATGGCAGAACATACCGGTGGTGAGTCAGGATCACTGACGTATCTGTGACCAGGCGCCGGAGGCTCCATGGGGATCGGAATCGGGGAGGTAGCCCCATACTGCCAACACGTCAACTCAGTCGGCATCTCTGGCCATCCAGGGTGATCAAGAGTCGGAGGGATCGGAGGAATCGAACTGCCTCTACCTCTAGATGTGCCAGCCCTGCTAGAAGAAGGGATGTCTGTAGCACGAGCGTGACTCGAAGATGGTGCGCCAGCGGGCCTCCGTGCCGGAGCCCGTACTCCCGTCAAGGGGGGCATCAAATATATGCGGCGGTAGGTGGAGTAGCTCCCATCAACAAGATGTAATAACGCATCACTGCCCTGCATAGCACTACTGACCTCCTCAGGAGATAATCTATCAGCAGTCCGCATGGTGTCTGGAGGCACAGCAGGAGGGTCCTGAGAATTCCCCCCCCATAGCTGGCGCTGGAAGCGTTCCCCCAGGAACCAGACTCTACCCACTGGTCCCTCGAGCAGGAACCTATACTGGGAACTAGTCGACCCCCCGGGGTACTGATCCTCGAGGTCATCGCCGAAGATTGCCCAAGGTTGCCAAGTGATCTGCGGATAACCAGTGCATAAGTCAATCAGAAATCAGAACATACAAAGCAGATCAAAGATGAAAATGGAAAAAGAACTGAGAGTTCTAAAATACCTCTGTCGCTCGAACAGTGTCGAAGTACTGCCGCAGAGAGAAGAGAGTCTCTCGAGGCCTCGACAAGTGCTCGCCCTCAAACATCAGTGAATATGGGGTCATAGGAGGCCCTGTCACCTCCATCTCCGGGGCTAATGTGGGAAAATATGCATATACCCATAGCTGAGAAAAGCAGTGCGGGATGTGAATACAAGGTGCTGAAGGCAGAATATAGAGTGCAAAGTGCGCCGTGTGCGCAGTGAACAAGCAATGAGAAGCAAAAAATGTAAATCAAAAGGACAGAATGTACCTCCCAGGTTCTCCAGTAGCCGCCGAGTAAATCTCCCCGTCCGCGAGAAACTGCGCTCATATAACAGTACAGGGTAGCCAGGCTAGCGCCGCCCCAATCATACTGGCTGACCTGTGATAGGTCTACCAAAGCACTCAGGAGATATAATCCTACCATGTTCCCTCTATCGGCGAACAAGGTGGTGCCGAGGAGATACATGAGAAAACCGCGGGCATACTGCTCCGCCTCCTCGGGAGTACCGGGCTCCATCTGTGGCCGCCGGAAGTGCAAAGCAAACCAGGAGTATCGGACTCTCCCCGAACCTCTGTCTACAGGCGGGTGTGTCCCCAATAGGTGCATCCAAGCAGCCTCCCACTGGCCCATATCCTCGTCATAGGGAATGGGTACACCGCCTACGTCTAGGCCAGTGAGTATAGCGAAGTCCAGTGGGGTCATGGTCATATCCCCGGCTGCAGAAAAATGGAAAGAATTGGTGGTGTCCCACCACCTCTCTGCTAGAGCCGCGAATAAAGTCCTACTGATGAGGCAACGAGATAATCCCCTGCAGAATGGTCCAAAACCTGCAAGGTCGACCAAGCCCCGGACAGCTTCCGGAAGCTCAAAATACCACTCCCTCGCGGTGACGGAACCATATCCTCGCACTGTGCGAGAATGAACCTGCATTTAGAATGAATGCATAGATCAGCAAATGAAGTGAAATTGAGCTGTGTGCAAGTGAAGTGAAAATGAGCTGTGTGCAAATGAAGTGAAAATGAGCTGTGTGCAAATGAAGTGAAATTGAGCTGTGTGCAAGTGAAGTGAAAATGAGCTGTGTGCAAGTGAAGTGAAAATGAGCTGTGTGCAAGTGAAGTGAAAATGAGCTGTGTGCAAATGAAGTGAAAATGAGCTGTGTGCAAATGAAGTGAAAACGGGCTGCGTGTTCAGTAAATTTGGTATTTGGGCTGCGTGTTCAAAGTTTCAGTACATCTGAGTTTGGGACTGTGTGTTCTACTCAACATCAGTGGGCTGCGTGTTCACCTCAAATTGGGACTGTGTGTTCTACTCAACATCAGTGGGCTGCGTGTTCACCTCAAATTGGGACTGTGTGTTCTACTCAACATCAGTGGGCTGCGTGTTCACCTCAAATTGGGACTGTGTGTTCTACTCAACATCAGTGGGCTGCGTGTTCACCTCAAACTGGGACTGTGTGTTCTACTCAACATCAGTGGGCTGCGTGTTCACCTCAAATTGGGACTGTGTGTTCTACTCAACATCAGTGAGCTGCGTGTTCACCTCAAATTGGGACTGTGTGTTCTACTCAACATCAGTGGGCTGCGTGTTCACCTCAAATTGGGACTGTGTGTTCTACTCAACATCAGTGGGCTGCGTGTTCACCTCAAATTGGGACTGTGTGTTCTACTCAACATCAGTGGGCTGCGTGTTCACCTCAAATTGGGACTGTGTGTTCTACTCAACATCAGTGGGCTGCGTGTTCACCTCAAATTGGGACTGTGTGTTCTACTCAACATCAGTGAGCTGCGTGTTCACCTCAAATTGGGACTGTGTGTTCTACTCAACATCAGTGGGCTGCGTGTTCACCTCAAATTGGGACTGTGTGTTCTACTCAACATCAGTGGGCTGCGTGTTCACCTCAAATTGGGACTGTGTGTTCTACTCAACATCAGTGGGCTGCGTGTTCACCTCAAATTGGGACTGTGTGTTCTACTCTTAGTCAGTATGTGCTGTGTGCTCATTTTCAACTTCGGGCTGTGTGTTTGGCGAATCAATGTTTGAGCCGTGTGTTCAATTCCTAACTAATGTATACTACGCGCTCACAATTGTTCAATGAGCTGTGTTCACGAAATTCAAGTGGCTAAGTCACATGCTCAGGATGCAAGTACTATGTCATAAGCTAAACTATGTGTCTAAGCATGGCAGGGGAATGAAATGCACGAGGAATACAGAGACTAAAGTAAAATACCTCTGCATCATAAGAGAGGTGCTGCTCTGGCTCTCGTAGGAGAAGATCCCTTGGTACTCGGTCGTTAAACTCAGTGAAATGACGAAAAGTGGCCCGCGGAAGCCTATGAACCGCTGGGGCATATCGATCGGGAATGAAAGGGCGAACTCTCGGAGGCAATGCCATAATGTCAAAGTCATCTCCGGCGCCGGGAAAACCTCCGCCGTGAGGGAAATGGCCCGCCATGTCAAGAAATCTGCAAAGAGGAGCAAAAATGAGCAAAATGGGCCAAAGTTGGAAAAAGTCAACAAAAGTCAACTCTCGGGAAACAAAAAGTCAACAAAAGTCAACCCCCGGGAAAATTTTCCAAATAGTGAAACAAAATTACCTCAAGTGGTGAAAATGAGAAGAGAAGCTCCAAAGTCGAAATTTAGTCGCTTCAAAGTGCTTAAATCTGAAAGATTTCGCAAAAACAACTTGCGTGGGAGGCCGAGGGGCGCGTATAGAATGCAGATCTGAGAGAGAGAATGGCTTAGAGAGCAAGAGGAGAGAATTCCACACTTGGGGGTGTGATTTCGGATTGAATGGAGGTGCATATATATAGAAAAGTGGAAAATGACCATTTTGCCCCTGCTTTTGGCAGGTGGCCGGCCGGCCACCTAACCTGGCTGGCCGGCCCCTCTACTTTTTGGCCCTGGCCGATGGCCTCTCCAAGGGCAACCACCTGGCCGACCATGCTCCCCACCCCCTCCCCTACCTCTCTGCAAATTTTGAGGAAAATCGGAGTTCCCGGGACCTGAAAAAGTTGAAGAAAAGTACACTTTCTGGCGCCGAATTGCTCCGCCGGAACTTTGTTTGCAATTTCTGATATGCGTCTCCTCATTATTCATCAAAATCAGAGTGTCTCCTTTTTAAACATATTGTGAACTCTCCGGGAGTTGAATCAGAGGCCGCGATTGAGTTGCCGTCACCGAACTGCGCATTTTCCGGTTCATCATTTCATGACAAACGGGCATCCTGATTTGTGCTCATTTTGCATTGACATGCATGTAACTTGCATTCTCATGAATATTTTGCATTGTCATGCATGATTTCTTAGTGTGCCATACTTCTGTGTTTGAACATGCGTTGTCGCGCATTATCTTTTCGCACGTTATGTTGCATTCGTCCACCGACACTGTGTGTGTCAAGCTTTTGGAACTACAGGAGTCACATGGAATATATGTTGTTGCATATTGTTCTTGTTGAATTTCTCTATTTTGCAGGCACGATATTGTATGTACGGTTCATTTGAGGCTGGTGCGACCAGACGAATCGCGCAGGTATCGTATCTTCTCCGTGTGAGACGCGACGAGAATTGAATGATTCTCCGCATTCTTAACTGCATGAAATGTAGTTGTTCGCCTTGCATTCTAGCTTAAAACTGTTGCATCTATTTGTCAATACCTGCTTCATTACAGCTTGTTGCACTTGCATGATCATCTGGCTCCGCGCCTATCATTCTGCATTTTGCCCCTGCCTGCGGGCGCGCCTGCGGGCACATATCATCTCTGTTTGTCTTGTATGACTGTCTAAGTCTTCGGCCTTGTCAAAAATGGGTCGTCTCTGGGCTTTGACATTCACTCCCGTCAATTCTTGACTTCCGAGTTCTGTCAAAGAGGGGCAACTGTAGACACCCCATTTTTGACCGACCTTAAGACTCAGACGTCACCGGTTGAGCGCTTGGTGATGTTGCATACTGTGCTCGTTCAGAAGTCTCAGAGTCGCGGCCGCGTGCCCTGCCTCCGGACCTCCGAACTATCTTCCCTACCTTGTCTCGGTTTGCGAACCAGGCTCGGTTTTCTCTGTTTTCTTCCCTAAGGGAAGGGAGTGGTCCCGCAGATTATCTCCCGGTGGCCGTAAGCTACTTTTCGTGGCCGTAGGCCATTTTGCCCATTTCGGAGCCCGGTTCCCGGTTTTCGGAGCCGTTAGGCCGTGTGCCTCGGCTCGGGACCGCCCAACCATCTCCGCTTTCTCCGATTTTTGGCGGAGACCCCTGTTTTAATGTTCCGAGGAACACTGGGGGCCCCTGATGCCCACTTCGCAGCCGAACACCACTTCCGGTGCCCGGCGACCCATTTTCGGGACCCCAAACTGCGTGTCTTGGTCCCGAGCATTCATTTCACATCCATTTTCTCCGGTTTTTGGCAGGTATCTCTATTTCGTCATTCCAGAGGACACTGGGGTCGCAGATACCCACTTCGCTGCTGAACACCACTCCCGGCACCCGCAGCCCATTTTCGGGATCCCGATTTGCTCGGTTTTGGCCCCGAACATTCGTTTCTCATTAGTTTTTGTTCAAACTTGGCAGGTACATCTGTTTCAACATCAGGAAGATCACTGGGGGGGGGAGAAGCCAGCAATTATCCCAGGTAACCAGTTTCGCTCCTCCGGAGCCCGTTTTGCTCACTTCCGGGCCAATGTTGAACACCCTAGGGGCATTCTCTTCCAACCAAAGCTACATATCTGTGATGAGGGCATCCAGGAGGACACTTTGGCATAGTGGTCGGCCAGAAATTCATGGTTTCATTTTTGGGCCTCTCCTTCAAGCTCTATGTTGTGACTCTTGGTTCAATGTTGTCAAATTCAAACCTTGGATTCTTGTTCTACACATCTTGGAGGACACTTTGGCATAGTGGTCGGCCAGAAATTCATGGTTTCATTTTTGGGCCTCTCCTTCAAGCTCTATGTTGTGGCTCCTGCTTCAGAGTTGCCAGATTTCAACCATGGGGCCTTGTTCTACACACCTTGGAGGACACCTTTCTATACTGGTCGGCCAGAAAATCTTCTGTTCATTTTCTTGGGGTGGCCGGCCGGCCATGTAGGGTGGCTGGCCGGCCATGGAGGGTGGCTGGCCGGCCACCTTGCAAAAAAATACCTGGCCGGCCAGATTCTTGCTTTCCAGCCTGTCCCAGCTGTCCGGATATCTTTCAGCATATCCCGGGGCATCCGGGGATATTTCGGGAGGGAAAGATTGGGTGCTTTCCCTCCCCTTTTACACCCCATTTCTTGCCTATTTGAAGGGCCCTCCCTCTCCTTCTTCAAGGTTGGAAAAATTGGTCTCAAGGAATCATCTTCAAAAACCTCCATGTCCTTGGCTTAAAACCTCAAAAAAGCTTCAAGTGTCAAGGTCTTCTCTTCATCAACACCTAGCCTCACCATCCCTACCACCACTCCAGCAGCTAGGAAGTGAATTTCAGAGGTTGAGAAGCTACAAATCAAGGCCAAGAATCAAAGAAAGACAAGTCTTCAAAGGTAAGCCTTCAAAACCAACTTTTAGGGCTTTTCCTTGGTTCATTTTTATACTCTAATTGGTTGAGAATTGGGGCTCCGACCCCTACTGCTTTTGTGCTTAAAATGAGCCCCTCTACAACTTTGTAGAAGGGCTCAACCTCATTTGGTGTTTGTATACACTAGTTCCTTCAATATTCTTCAAGTTGGTAACATTTTTGCATGCTAAAATTGACCTACTTGTGTTGGTTTTTGGGGGTCCGACCCCTACTGCTTTTGTGCTTAAAATGAGCCCCTCTACAACATTGTAGATAGGCTCAGCTTCATTTGGCCTTTGTATATACCACTTCCTTCAATGTTCATCAAGTGTGCCACTTTTTGCATGCAATTTTGACCTATCTCTATTTGTTTTTGGGGCTTCGACCCCTACTGACTTTGGTCTTATTTTGACCCCCTTTACATATTTCATGAAGGAAGTTTGGTCATTTGATGTATATTTTGGCATGTCTCTTGCTATAGCATATTTGGAGCCTATTTTGCATAGATCTTTTAGCATGTTTGTGTTCTGATTTTGAGGATTCCATCTTCTGCAATTGTGCTTATTTTTAGCTCATCTTCAATGTTGTAGAAGAAAGTTTGTCCATTTGGGGTTTGCATATATCACTCGTCTCAATACCCCTCTTTTGGCCACTAACTTTGCATGCTTTGTTTGATCTATCTATGCTTGCATTTAGGCCATGTTTACTACTGAAAAAATGCCATTTTTGGGACTGTCTTGCTACTGTTCTTGCTGCCATGATCATATTTTGCACGTGTAGCATGGCTATAGGCCATTTCGGGGCTTAATTTCGCATTTTCGGGATGAATGCATATTTCGAGTATCTTTTCGAATTGTTTCGGGGCTGTTTTCCCCTTTGCTTAAGTGCTGAAATTCCATTGCCATGCTTGCATATCATTTCCCATGCCATTTGTGTCATTTTTGCATTGCCTCGGTTTGCGTGCCAATGGGCACGCACTTCGAGGCACCTCATTTCTAGCATTCCGGCAGCCTATGTGAGCGTGGCTGAGGCTATCTCATGTTGGCGTAAGCCCAATTTGCATTTTTCATGTTTCTACATCATTGCCTCGATTTGCGTGTCCGCGGACACGCGTTTCGAGGCAGCTTTGTTTTATCCGACGGCCTCCTATGTGAGTGAGCTGAGGCTCTCCCATGTTGGTATAAGCCCATCGTTGCATTCCGTATGCCATTGCATCGCATATCATCGCCTCGGTTTGCGTGCCTGTGGGCGCGCATTTCGAGGCACTCTGTTTTATCCGATTTGCATTTCATTATTGCCTCGATTTGCATGCCAATGGGCACGCATTTCGAGGCATCTCATTCTTATCATTCCGGCAGCCTATGTGAGCGTGGCTGAGGCTATCTCATGTTGGCGTAAGCCCAATTTGCATTTTAATGTTTGCACATCATCGCCTCGGTTTGCGTATCCGCGGGTACACATTTCGAGGCACTTCGGTTTTATCCGATTTTCTCATTTCATCATCGCCTCGGTTTGCGTGTCTGTGGGCGCGCATTTCGAGGCACTTCGGTTTTATCCGATTTTGCATCGCATATCATCGCCTCGGTTTGCGTGTCCGCGGGTACGCACTTCGAGGCACTTTGGTTTTATCCGATTTTCTCATTTCATCATCGCCTCGGTTTGCGTGTCCGCGGGTACGCATTTCGAGGCACTTCGATTTTATCCGATTTTGCATCGCACATCATCGCCTCGGTTTGCGTGCCCGTGTGCACGCATTTCGAGGCACTTTGGTTTTATTTGATTTTCTCATTTCATCATCGCCTCGGTTTGCGTGTCCGCGGGTACGCATTTCGAGGCACTTCAGTTCTATCCGATTTGCATTTCATATCATCGCCTCGGTTTGCGTGCATATGGGCACGCATTTCGAGGCATTTCATTTTAGTCTCATTATATATCATATTTCATGTCATTTCATACTTGTATGCTATCTTCTCGGTTCACGTGCCAGTGGGCACGCATTTCGAGGCATCTCATTTGCATCAGCATTGCGCATGCTAGGGTTGTATCTTAGTTGCATTTCATGCATATCATGCATATTGCACGGGAAACGAGGCGCGTTCACACTCCGAGTGGCGGAGCATGTCTCAATTCCCCAGTCACCGACACTCCGGATAACCCATGATGGAGTTAGGTTTTCATTGTAGCATTCATCTGCATTCATCCCATATTGAGTTGTGCAATTCGGCTCCTCGGCCACCATGCATCGATGTGCGTGATTGGTGGCACGAGGATCGAGACATGCATATATTTGTGAAATACATTGCTATGCCCTTTTCCTGCTCTCTGTTGCAGCAAAATCAAGAATCAACAACTTTTCGGAGCCTGGCACGCATTTCGAGAAAATTGCAAACAGAGGCTAATTAGGGCATCCCAGTGGATTTCCGCACCAAAGCAGCCCAACATACACCATTCATCAGGAGCGAGGCAGTCCCTGGCTTGCATGCCAGTTTTACTTTTCTGTAATTAATTTGTTAATTAATTAGAAATTTGTATATTTCGGACTGTAATATTCTTTTATTTTGGGTCTGTATTATTATTTATTCGGACCCTCTGCGCGAGGGCAAATGTTGTAATAAGGGTGGGTGAGTGTGATGTATGTCTTCCAACCCCCATTTCTTTCTCCCTTTTATTTACCCGCTTTGGATGGTTAGATATAGGGCATATATCAATTAGCATACAGTATGACAGCATGTTTGCATCATTCATCTGTCCTGCATGCATCGGGCTCGGCGCATCATACAAACTGCATTGTATTTCAATTACAAGATGAATACATGTTAGTTGTTGCATTTCACATGCCATGTTTAGAATAGCCGAGCCTGCTATAGTTTGCATCTTTGCATGTGTTGCATTAGACATTTCAGTATATTTAGGATCATGCATGATTTCTAATGTAGTTTTTGTTTTGGCTTGGAGTACTCGGTGAGTTTTATGCTTTAGCATCCTTGCATGCGTGTGAGTGTTGCCATGATAGCATGCTTACCATGAGGCTACGTGCTTATGTGATATAACTGCCTTGAATGCCTGTGGGTGGAGGTTGAGTTATCCGAATTGGAGCAATTCATCAATTGTTTGTTAAGCCCACCAGATTGTGGCAAAATCCGCGTTTTAAGCCTACCTGCGGGTAGCAAACCATCTTTCAAACAAACAAACATGAAATGTTTTGTTCCAATTCAGACGGCCCAGTTTATACTTGTTTGCTGCGAGCATCACATAGTAACCTAGGCTTAATAACCGGAATAAGAGCATACAATGTTTTCAAAATCAGATATCATGGTTAGTAGAGGCCGGTCTTTGACCGGGCGAGCGGGGGTGCTCACGATGTGACCTTCCCCAATCGTACCCAAGTTCCCGAGCCAACTTTGGTGATGACGGACACGTGGCCTTTTGGCACCGAGTCAGGGTTTCCTAAATTTCCCATTTTAAAATATTTAGGTGGCGACTCTGTTATCTGGCAAAGCAGTCCATGTTTGGCACTTCTTTCAAAAAATCTGTTTTTCTCAAAACGATTTGCCGGATTTGGACTCTTTGGTTCGAGATTTGGAACCGCAACAAAAATCGAGCCCGAGCTGTAGCGAGGTCCCCCCGCGGGCGTTGTTACACACACTCTTTTGAGCTTGAGAAATGATAAGGAGGGTGGTTGTACACACATACCTTGCAAATACCTTGCTTTGCCCCTTTTGTACTCTATTTGCAGCAAAATTGGAGTGTGCAGAAGCAAGTGGCCGACCGGCCACTTTAAGTGGCCTACAGCCTCCTTAAGTGGCCGACAGTTCTCAGGCTCAGAGGTGGCCCAAAGTTATTCTGGTTCTGGAGCAGAAACAACCTGGAGATTGGTTCGGTGTTCAGGAATCAAGGCAAATGCAAATAGAGGCAACCGGTGGCAAGGTGACGGATTTCTGGGAGGAAGCCGATCAAGCATGCATGCATCCCTCGTACCGAGGCCTTTTAACTGTTTTGCTTAAGCTGGTTAATTCGTTGGTTCTGTACTTAAATAGTTAATGTGCGTAGCTAGTTATTCAATTTGTGTTGTAATTAATTATCTAGAATAGTTAGTTAATTAGTTGGTTTGTAATAGTTAGCTTAATTAGCGTAGCTAGTTAGCTCTCTTTCATTCGGACCCTCCGTCGAGAGGGAAAATGTTGTAATAAGTGTGCGTGTGTGTGTGAATGTCTTCCAACCCCACGTCTTTCTCCTTTTTACTTAACCGCTTTCGATGGTTAGTTTAGGGTCATTTTCAATTAGCATACCTTATGCTTTGCATGTTTGCATTTATTCATCTGTATTGTATGCACCAGGCTCGGCGCATCATACAAACTGTATTGTATTTCAATACACCTATTTGAATATGTGTTTCAAAGCATGTTATCAAGTGCTGCATTCATATGCCATTTTAGATAGCCAAGCCTATTTAGCTACATTTTGCATGTGTTGCATTAGGCATCTTGTATAGCTAGGATCATGCATTGATTTCTAATTAGCTTCTGTTTTGGCTCAGAGTATACTGTAAGTGTTTATGCTTTAGCATCCTTGCATGTGTGTAAGTGACTGCCATGATAACATGCTTGCCATGAGGCTATTTGCTTAATTGCTATAACTGTATGAATGCCTGTGGATGAAGGCTTCATTACTTGAATAGGAACAATTCATCAAAATGCGAGTTTTAAGCCACTTGGAGTGGCAAATCATCATGTTTTAAGCCCACCTTGTTTGGTGGCAAATCCGCGCTTTAGCCTACTTGCGAGTAGCACTTCCAAACCATTTTCGAAAACAAACATGAGTTGTTTTGTTCCAATTCTCGTGATTGAGTCTATACTTGTGTGTTATGTGCATCACATAGTAAAGCTAGATTAACAATCAGAATAAGAACACATGTGTTTTCAAAACAACATATCATGATTAGTAGAGGCCGATCCTTTGATCGGGCGAGCGGGGGTGCTCATTTCATGACCTTCTCCCATCGTACCCAAGTTCCTGAGCCGAGGCAACTTTGGTGATGACGGACACGTGGCCTTAGGCACGAGTTAGGGTTTCCTAAATTTTCCAAAGCAAAATATTTAGGTGGTGACTCTGTAATCTGGCAAAGCAGTCCATGTTTGGCACTTCTTGATTAAAATCGATTTGTCAAAACGACTTGCCAGATTTGGACTCTTTGGTGATTTATCAGTCTTACATTGCACTTTGTGAGATTAGATTCAGAACCGTGACAGGAGTCCGAACTGTAGTAGCTAGGACCAAATCCGCGCCCTCTCCAAGAAGGGGGGTGCACGGAGGAAGTTCGGGCGGTCTACACAAACTGACATCGATCATCTCATCAGAATTTCTTTCCTTTTTTTAGAAGACCAAAAAGTGGTTCACAAGTCAAGGTTAATTTTGAAATAAACCGTCTAATGAATTGCACTTTATCCAGAAAGCCTCGCACCTCCTTTTTTAGTCCTTGGTGGTGGCATTTCTAGGATGGCTTTGATTTTGGAAGGATCTACCTTGATGCCCCTTTGTGTGATCAAGAAACCCAGCTTTTTCCTGCTGTTACACCGAAAGTACATTTCTGCAAATTCAACCTCAATCTGTATTCTCTGATTTGTTGAAAGAATTTCTTCAAGGCAGTGTAGTGGCCCTCTCTTTCCTTGGACTTGATAATCATGTTGTCCACGTACACCTCGACCTCTTTATGGATCATATCATGCAGAATTGTGGTTGCAGCCCGTTGATAGGTAGCCCCAGCATTCTTCAACCTAAATGGCATTGCCCTATAGCAGTAGGTTCCCAACGGCGTAGTGAAGGCAGTTTTCTCTCTATCCTCAGGTACCATTAGAATTTGGTATACTTGGAAAATCCATCTATGAAGAAGAGCAATGCATGGCTTGCGGTGAAGTCCACCAATTCATTGATGCGCGGTAGAGGAAAGTCGTCATTCGGACTGGCCTTATTCAAATCTCTAAAATCCACACACACCCGAATTCTGCCATCTTTCTTTGGCACTGGAACAATGTTGGCCAACCAAGTTGGATACTCAGATACTAGCAAGAACCCTGCGTCTATTTGCTTGGTGACCTCTGCCTTAATCTTCAGAGCCCAATTCGGGCATATTCTTCGCAACTTCTGTTTGATGGGTCGGGCCTCGGGGTCAAGAGGGATCCGATACTGTATAATCTCAGGGTCGATTCCAATCATGTCTTCGTAGGACCATACGAAAACATTTTTGAAATCTTTTAATAAAGCGACTAAGCGTTCGCGCTCCTTCGAAGACAACGTGGACCTGATTTGGACCAGACGCAGATCCTTCTCAGTACCTACATTAACATCAATGATTTTATCAGCGAGGGTTTTTGCAAACTTCTCCTCCTCTCGATTAATCAAATGTTTCAAAACTAGAGGAATTCCTTCCTCATCGTTTTCATCAAAAATTTGAAAATCATGATCAATGCAATAAACAAGAGGCACAGAGAAATACTCAGAATCTGCAGTGGCATTCTCATTCAAAAGGTCCAGCGCATCTAATTCCTCGATTACAACTGACTCAAAAGAAAAAGAAAATGACGACCTTGACAAAACCTCGACATTCGGGTTATCAATCCCAAGAATGCCAGACCTAGACTCAGAAGAACCAGAATCTGATTCTGACTCCACAGATTTTGTGGAATTAGATTCTGGTTCACTACCTGACTTAGAACTGCTAGGCAAGTAGCCCTCCTCCAGCTGAGGGATGGTGTGTCAGATGCATCCAAGATACCGCTAGAAGGGTTATCACCTGGTTGGTCCTCGATCATGGAAATGGTCAGGTTATCCCCCAACCTCTCTGAGTTGATCGAAGGATCTGAAAGGAGACATGCCAGTGCTGCTCCTACTTCAAGTTCATTGCTGCCAGAATCATTTCCTGCACTCTTTGCAGCCTCAGTGGTTAGTTCAGTCTGTTCCTCTGTATCACTCTCTTGCAGCTGCAAGTTAAAAAGAATCTCAAAACCAGGAACCCGCTGCCTCTCAGAGTTGAACCAGGACTCAGGGAAACCACAGAATGGGAAGTCTTTACCCTCCCGAACAAAATAGCCATTCAAGGTTCCCCGAATTGGTCGGTGCACATGCTCGTAGCGCTTCCCGGTCTGTTTAGCTCTGGCTCTTCCAGCCATTTCTTTCCCTTTCCTCACCCAGTCCTCTTTGGTGGGCGTATAGACCAGACCAAAGGCATGTGGGTTATGTGGCACATCGGCCAACGTAGTAACGCCCTTCCAGCCGCTTCTCCCTAGCCTATTCCTAGCATGTGTTGGAGTTTGTTCATGAAGTACACAGATTGGGCGCTGACATACAAGCCCTCATCGATGGCCAAGATATTCTGCACCACCCGGGCCTCAGCTAAGGTAAACCCAGAAAGGAAAACATCCTCTTCGCTTTACACAATCTCGAGTACAGGTGTAGTGACCTTTGGAGGTGGATGTATAGATGAATTCCTGAAAACTATGGCTACCCCTTTCCCATGGGGGTACTTCATCATTTGGTGGAGGGTGGAAGAGATAGCTTTCACTTAGTGCAGCCAGGGTCGCCCAAGTAGTAAGTTGAAAGTGGCCGAAACATCCAAGACATGGAACTCGATGTCCTGTTGAGCGGGGCCAACCTGTACTCTAATCTGCACTATTCCCATCACCTCTCTGCTTGTATTGTCATATGCCCGGATCACCTAGGCTGTAGGCATAAATTCGGCTAGTTTTAGGCCAATAGCATAAGCCGTACGATAAGGACAGACGTTGATTGTTGACCCGGTGTCGACCAATACCACTGGTATCCACTTTTCTTGGCACTCTACGGATATATATGAAGGCTTGTTGTGTGCAGAACCTTTTGGCGGTAATTCCTTGTCTGAAAAGGTCAAAGTTGGTGCAGTGCCTCCCGGGAAGACTAATCCCACCAGTTGTTCCAGGGTGGTGTCGATGGATACCTTAGCTTTATCCATCACCGTCAGTACAACCTATCGTGCACTCACGAAGCCATAAGCAGACCCCAGATATATATGTCAGCTTGAATCCTTTTTAACTGTTTCAACACAGCCTCTTCTTCTAACTGCTTTTCCTTCTATTTCTCAACTTCTTTATCCTTCCCGGATGCCTTGGGTTGGTCCAGATGCGGTGGTTTGAAATATCGGCTACTTCTTGTCATATGGTCGACTTCTTCCACATACCAAGTTTTGTTAGGAAGGTCTTCACCCTAATCCTCATCGGTATGGGCCAAGTGTAGGTCGTTGTCATCCCACTAGACCCTTTCGGTAGCCAACAAGCACTCGTCCGGCTCCGTTCAGATCATTCTGTTATCACAAACATTCCTCACAGGGTGTTATGCTTTTCCAGCTTTCAGATCGTTTTCACTCATTTCTCGGCCAAATCACTCCAGCGCGGCTTCTTCTTCTGTATGTACAGTACTAACAATGCCCAGTTCTTGAGCCAATTGTTTTTCACCGGTGTTTTCTAGCAACTTACCCTTTCCATCGGCCGTTCCGGCCATTATAGCGGTTCCCGCTTTCTGTTTTTTTAGCTTCAATTTGGTTCCCTCATCTATATCGGGTTCATCACTTAGCCACCCAAAATTGTCTATTGACCCGTTCAGATCAAACCAATCAATATGCACGTCCCCTTGATCTTGCTCATCAAAGAACTGCAAATTGTCTATATCCTCCTCCAGGTCAGCTAGATCATCTAATCCTTGACTTCGCCCATCTTCTCGAACTACAATGACCTCCATCCCTGCTGGCTACACCACTTCTGGTTTAGCTTGATTGATTGGCATAATATAGCAACCTGGGTTGTACACCTTGTCAGATAAGTCCTTAGAGCCCTCGGGCAATGAACTGACATTCTTCACCAAAGTTGACCTCTCTTTATCTTCCACTGTCACCACCATTGGCTCGGGTTGGAGTGAAGACGTGCTCATCATGCATAAGTCTATGCTCTCAGGGATGAACAATGCCGGTTTAGGTAGGTGGGAAGGGGTGATGTATATACTGGGGTTATAAGGGACGGCCAGTGTATGGATGAGGTTTATATGCTAGGGTGGAGGGACTTGGTTATGTGGTGGGAGAGAATTTGTAGTGACGTTTAGCTTTTGGGGAGGCGCTATCACCTTATTGTCAATGAGATCTTGAATCTCATGGTGCAGTCTATAGCATTAATCAGTGTCATGACCATGCTGCTGATGAAAAGCGCAGTATTTGGCCGGGTTGTCTCTTGGGGGGAGAGGATCAGGTAGAGGGCGAGGCTTTAGTGGTTTTAGATGCCCCTTTTTGATCAGGACCCCTAAGGCTTTGGATAAAGGCATATGGAGCGGGGTAAAGACCCTTTGAGATTGGGCCTGACTGGTTGAGGTTTGTGGAGCTGTGTTGGAGGTGTTGGCGAATGGGTTGGCAGTTTTGCGTGTGGTGGTGACCATGCTCATATCCGAAGGCTGTGCAGAGGTACTACCGCTCGTGTTTGCATTGGAGCTGCGTGTAAAGGGCCTCTTGGGCTGTTCCTTCTCATGGTCTATCAGCCACTACTTCATCGCATCCTCAATTTGAACCCCTATTTCATGGAGCTCAGCAAATGTAAACAAAGGCAAGACTATCATTTTTTGTAATAATCTTCCTTGCAAGTTACAGACCACCATTCTGATTTGGTTCTTTTTAGACGGCCAGATGGTCATCATAGAGACCTTAGCCCTCCATCGGGTCACAAAATCCGAGAAACCCTCATTCAGCTCCTGGCGGGTCGTTTCAAGATCATGGGTTGTGACCTCAATCTGGGTATTGTAGGAGTACTGCGCGATGAAGGCTTCAGCCATTTCCTCCCAGTTCTCTTCACAGAGTCTTCCAACTTTGCATACCTGATGGCCGCCATGCCCGACAGGGTCTGGCCAAAAAGCAACAACTTCTGCAATCTGGTGAGACCCATTGGTCGTAGGATATCAGAGAATAGCTGTAGATGGACCATAGGATCCCCGAAACTGTCAAACCGGTTCATGTGCGGCATCTTGAATCTGTCTGGTAAAGTCACTGTGGCGTCTGTGTATCCATTCTCAATGTCAGGGATTGAATTCACACCCTGCGCCCGCTTGAAGAGTTTTTCTAACTTGTTGACCTTCAATACAGTGGGGTCAACCTCGAATTCAAATGGCGCCTCCATTTGGTAAACTGGTGCCTTGGAGGTTTGAGGTGGGATTGGATCTGCCGGAATGCCTATATTCTCTTGAACATTGACTGTGACCCCGGGTGCCAGAATTCCTGCTGGGGGTGCACGGGATGTAGAGGCTACTGCCTGCTATGGTTGCTGTTGCTGAAGCCTATCTATCACTTTTGCTCGGAGGGCCACGACCTTAGCTTGGTGGGCTATGACCTCAGCTTGGTAGGCGGCATCTAGCTGCATATTGTCAATAGTCTGCTGGAGCTGTTGAAGCATATCTTCCATGCTGATTGGGGGATGTTGAGCTATCAGAACTGGCAAATACTCTCTTTCTGGAGTAGAAGTAGAAGACTGGGCCTGACTGGGCGCAGGTGAAGCAAAAGCTAACTGCTGGATTGGTGAATTCTACCTGATCCTCCTCCATCTAGTAATCGGTGGGAGTGAAACAAACACTGATTGTCCCCTGACAAGATCCCCGAATCTGCAAATCCTTCTTACATGGGTCCAGAGTGCTTGGGAGGTAACAGAATCGCCTGAAGCAATGATGAAAAACTACCTTGCAAAAAGAAAGAAAGCAAAAATCAGAAATCGCACAGCACCTCGGCTCAGACACAAACAACATGCAGTTGCAATCATAAGTTGGAGAATTGTACTCAACACTGATTTTGCCCTAAAACTGATGCCCAAACTTACTACTGATATGCACGTTCCTGTAGAGTTTCACTCTAAAAGCACATAACAGTTAAGTGAGAGCCAAAACACTCCTATGAGGGGATAAGGTTTCACTATGCACAACAAGTGGCTTCACACAATCCTGCATTCGGGTAAGCAACCTGTCCTAGTTTGGAATAGTCTTTATAGTTTCCGATATGCAACTAGGCTGATTGGTCAAAAAGGGGTACCTTAGCAAGACTACCTAATATACCTCTCGCACCTAACACCGAGAAGTGAAAAGAGGATCAAACGGTGCAGCGGTAGTCTAGATCCAAGGGTGGTGTTCCCATCATGGCAGAGTCAGCCTTTTGGCAAGCTTTTCCAAGCAAGCCTCCGGCAAACCATTTAGGAATAGAAGATGGCAAACATTGTGACTTAAGTGCATCGATGGAAATGCAAATGCAAAGAAACGCATAAGTGTAGATAAAAAAGTCATATCATGAGTTCGAGTCAAGTTCTCTAAGTCCCTAGTGGAGTTGCTAGAAACTGTAGCTCGACTTTTTCGTGCCCCCTTTTGGAAGGTTTGAAAGAAAGCCCTACAGTTCGAACTCCTGTGGTTCTGAATCTAATCTCACAAGTATAATGTGAAATTGATAATCACCAAAGAGTCCAAATCCGACAAATCTTTTGGAAAATTGATTTTAGGATCAAAAATGCCAAAATTGGACTGCTTTGCCAGATACAGAGTCGCCACTTAAATATTTTATTTTGGGGAAATTTAGGAAACGAATGACTCGTGCCAAAGGCCACGTGTCCGTTATCACCAAAGTTTCCTCGGCTCGGGAACTTAGGTACGAGAGGGGAAGGTCATGAATTGAGAACCCCCGCTCGCCCGATCAAAGATTGGCCTCTACTAATCATGATATGATATTTTATAAACATTATGTGTTCTTATTCCGGTTATTAGGCTAGCTTTACTATGTGATGCGTACAATCAAGTATAGACTAGTTTGCTCAATTTGGAGCAATTCAACTCATGTTTGTTTGCGAAAATGGTTTGAATTTGCCACCTCAAGTGGACTTAAAGTTTGCGGATTTGTCACCAAACATAGTGGGCTTAAAACATGATTTGCCACTCAACAAAGTGGGCTTAAAACACACATTCGTTGAATAGTTCCAATTCAAACAACAAGCCTTTATCCACAAACATTCATGCAGTTTAGCATTTAAGCACATAGCCTCATGGCAAGCATGCTAATCATGGCAACATTCACACTTATGCAAGTATGCTAAAGCATAAAAACTAACCTAGTACTCCATGCTAGGAAAACATGAGTTAGAAAATAATGCATGAGTCCTAACAATACAAAGATGTCTAATGCAACATATGCAATATGCAATTAATAGGCTTGGTTACTAATATGGCATATGAATCGATTTGAACAACATGCTGTTAAACACGTATTCAAATAAGGTATCGAAGAAAGGTTAACAAGAGACAAACCAAACTATGCTTCCTTGTAGAGAGGTGCAAAACAACCCAAACTACACTACCGCGTAGAGAGGATAACAAAACAAACCAAGCTACGCTTCCGTGTAGCAAGGTGATCCTAACTACACTTCCGCGTAGTGAGGACCGAGAATAACCAAGCTACACTTCCGCGTAGTGAGGAACGAAAACAACCAAGCTACACTTCCATGTAGCGAGGTGATCCAAACTACACTTCCGTGTAGAGAGGACACAAGAAATAAACCTAACTACACTTCCGCGTAGTGAGGTACAAGAATGAACCAAGCTACACTTCCGCGTAGCGAGGAACAAGAACAACCAAGCTACAATACCGTGTAGCGAGGTACAAGAACAACCAAGCTACACTTCCGCGTAGCATGGTGATCTTAACTAGACTTTCGCGTAGAGAGGACACAAGAACAACCCAAACTACACTACCGCATAGAGAGGTGATCCTAACTACACTTCCACGTGCAAGACATAATTCAAACTACACTTCCGCGCAAAAAAGGGAACAAGAGACAAGCCACACTGCACTTTCGTGTAGAAAGGTGAGAAACAATCCTAACTTTGCTTTCGCATAGAGAGGAACCAAAACAACTCAAACTACACTACCGCTTAGAGAGGACATAAGAACAATCAAACTACACTACCGCGTAGAGAGGTTATCCTAACTACACTTCCGCGTAGAGAGGACACAAGAACGACCAAACTACACTACCGCATAGAGAGGTGATCCTAACTACACTTCCGCATAGAGAGGATAACGAGAAACAAACCTGACCACATTTCCACGTAGCAAGGTACAAAAACAAACCAAGCCACACTTCCGCGTAGTAAGGTGATCGTAACTACACTTTTGTGTAGAGAGGACATAAGAACAACCAAAACTACTACCACATAGAGAGGTGATCCTAACTACACTTCCGCGTAGAGAGGACACAAGAACAAGCCAAGCTACACTACCACGTAGCAAGGTATAAGAACAAACCAAGCCACACTTTCGCATAGCAAGGTGATCCTAACTACACTTCCACGTAGAGAGGATAACAAAAAAAAAACCAAGCTACACTACCGCGTAGCAAGGTGTAAGAACTAAACCAAACTACACTACTGCGTAGAGAGGTCAACAAGAAACAATCCTAACTACACTTCCATGTAGAGAGGAACAAAACAACCCGAACTACACTACCGCGTAGAGGGGTACAAGAATGAACCAAGATGCACTTTCGTGTAGCAAGGAACGAAAACAACGAAGCTACACTTCCATGTAGCGAGGTAACAAGAACAGACCAAGCCACACTTCTGCGTAGCGAGGTTAAGGGGAGAAAAACCCAAATCACAGTCATGTGACAAGGGTGGACACAAGAACTGAAAAGCACGACGCACATGAATACGACACAATGCGATATAATTGATGCGAGTACAATGACAGTGCATGCTCCATACAATAAAATAGATAACAAAAAATGCATGTTCTATGCAAACAGGTATACAAAATTGAAAAGATAAGCAGAAAGCGGTGTTTGAAGACACCCTGCAACAATCTCCATTTTATTGCTCAGAGGCTCCTCAACATGCTCAAAAAGAATACAACTCGCTCTGTCTTGAGATCCGGACACGTTCATGCACCGGAGAAATAGCGGGAATTGGAACGGTGCAACCAGAACACAATTTTGAGATCCTCGAAATCCAAACCAGCCTCAAATACCTCAATTCTCCTTCCCTAGATGAAAAAAGGATCTCTTATACACTGTTTGGACGAGAGAGCAACAAAAACCAGCTCTGGACCACAAAAGGGGCTAGCCGGCCACAAAGGGGATGGTCGGCCACCCGTGCTCATTTCAGGGGCACTTTTGTCCTGTCGGCTAGGGTCTCTTTAAATACACCACCAAACTTCATTTTGCACATACACACACACACACACATAAACAAAATCACTACCTCTCTCTCTCTAGGTGTTTCCTCTCTCTAGATTCACGCTTTATACATGTTTTCTAACGCCCCACGCAAATTTTTTTCCGCAAAACCTCTTTGGCCCTCTTCACTTTGAACTGATCAGATTTTGTTTTTGTTGATTTGTTTTTGGATTTTCATCACTTTGGGCTTATTTCCCTTGGGTTTTTCTTGGGCTTGACACTTTTTCCGGGTTTTGACTTTTTATCTCATTTTCTTTCTCCTAGGGTTGACTTTTTCGGGTTTTCTACCCTTTTTCCTCAATTTCTCTATTTTTTACTACCTTTTCACTCACTTTCCACATGGTGGATGATATCCCATATGACGATGTCCCTCCTGAGCTACCCGTACATCCACCTACTGCAGAGGTCGAGGAGCCGATAGTTGATGAGGCCGACGGAACAGCGGAGGACATTCTGTAGATTTGAGGCAGAGGACGTCTTTCCTCCTGGGCCTGAGCCAGAGCTATTGCCACTGAGGTTGAGGCCATATAACTTGGCTACTTATCACCCACGCACACATGCGATGGCGCCTGGAGGTCTGCTGTAATTCGAGGACTTTATTGGCAGCATACTTGAGGATGTTTTGTTGAGGAAGCAGGTCTCCCACATTTCTTACGGTGCTACTAAGGTACGCTTTCTTTGCTTTCATACACTTTACTTATTTTTCCATTTCATTACTACCTTTCATTGTTGTCCTTCCATTTGATTTACTCTTTCCTTGTCACAGGGTGACTCGCACTCTTGAAGAGGATACAGGGCAGTGACAGCCAGAGACTGGTACCAGGAGCTCCCTGCTCGGGTCCGTAAGCTGGCCGACGAGGTGGGCTTCGGCCTATTCTGCTCTAGGCTCTAACGACATTTGGCCAGCCAGGCCTTACTCGGATCCTTGATGGAGTGGTGGTGGGACACCACCAACTCCTTCCACTTTTCCTCCATCGGGGAGATGACGATGACCCCCTATGATTTTTCGATGATCACTAGCTTGAGAGTAGGGGGTGATTCGATCCCTTTTAACATAGATATGGGCTGATGGGAGGCGATATGGATACATTTGCTCAGGGCATGCCCTCCGCTGGATAGACTGGCTATGGTGCGCTATAGCTAGTTTTATGACCGCTTCCATGGGAGCTAGCCGGAGATACATGAGGAGGTGGAGCAGTATACCCGACGATTCTTGATCTATCTTCTCGGTACCACCTTGTTTGCAAACATGTGTACTACTGTAGGGCTGTACCTTCTGAGCGCCCTCGTGACATTGCCCCGGGTGCGATTCTATGATTGAGGTGGAGCAGGTCTCACCACACTCTACGGATACATGAGCTCCAGTTCTCGCATGAAGGGGAACAAGGTCGGCAGCTATTGGAGAGCCTGGAAGGTACACACTGCACTTTCCATCTGAGTTTCTATTTTTTGTTCATACATTGTACTCTACCTTCATCATATATTGTGGTTTCTGCTTTTCCCTTTCTGCCTTTTATCAATGTTTACACATGTGCTTTTTAACTTGCACTTTATGTCTTTATACTGTTCACACACGTTGACTTACACAACTGATCTCTTCTTGCAGTTATGGGTTTACGCTTATTTCCCTGCCTTGGCCCTGGTGCCAGTAGACGAGATAGCGCAGGTTAAACCCTACTCTTGGTGGTACGAGGAGCCGCGATCACATGACCTTCACTTATTATCGTTGATATTTCAACACGGTGGTGGCTCGCGAGGTAATCTGAAACTCATAGTCGTTTCTGCTTTATTTCCATTGCTACTATTCTGATCCATACCCTAACACCTGACAGCAACTAACAACTTGTAAATTCTCCATTTACAGATCACACGGCAGCCGTGGGCGATAATGTCGGCCGGAGTACGGGACCAGTACGCTGGATCTTGGGCTACCTCCTGGTATCGGATCCTGTTAGAGGGCCCATTTTGCCCGGCTTGGTTTTTGGGAGAGCGTTTCGTACACCAGACCATGGGCCTACTTGCACTAGTTGTTCCTACTCCACCCTCGGCATCCATGTTGACAGCCGATAACCTTCCAGTTGAGGCTATCGTTCAGTATATGGCAGGGTTGGATGCCGATTTCTTCAAAGGGGATGGAGATTATACGACCTTCATCCATACGCATCTCATGCCGCCCCTGACCGGAGTTCGTGCAAGTGACGCAACAGGTGTCCCCTTGGCTGGAGAGGCTGTGCATGAGGCCAAGGTTAATATTGGAGGGGCCTCTCTTACTGTGCATGCAACTGTTGGCCAGCAATTTCTACCATGAGTCCCTATTGGTGGCTGAGTGGGACAACCTATCAGATCCCGATAGAGCCGCCGAAGGTGGAACATGGGTATGTTAGGGCTTTGGGCTTATATGGATCGTGCTTTATAGCTTATATCCCACATTTTTCCTTTTTAGATACTGATTGTTCAACTTTACTTGCAGGCGCCTACTGAGTATATGGATGGTCTCCATCAGTTGGTTGCCTCTCTGATTCACATGGTGCAGAGGAGAGAGACATTGCTTGCTTTTCACGGTATTCAGGTAGCTTCCCTTCTTCTTGTGCATTTCATTGCTTATCCATACTGTTCTGCACCACACTGCATTGAAGTGCCACGGTAACACTGATATGTGATACTCACACTGTATACTGACATGCATTTTAATACTGCCTTACACTGTACTAACACACCGCACTTATACTGAATCTGCCTTCTACATTATACTCATACTGCATACTACACTCTACAACATACTCATACTGCCTACTACACTCTATAACACGCTTATACTGTAACTGATACTCTGATGCTTGTTTTCAGATTCCACCTGTACCAATGGCACCAGTAGCATCGGTGACACCTCCTTCACCAATGGGGAGGAGAGGTAGACAGGCCCCAGCAAGTGGCTGAGATAAACGTCGAGGTCCGGGCAGAGGTAGAGGTGCTCGGGGTCGGAGCAGCGAGTCTCAGACAGAGGAGACTTCCTTATCTTTGGAGCCGATTTTGAGTGGAGACGATACTGAGACTAACAGCTTTGAGGAGGTAGTGAGCCGACGCTCTGAGTCGTCTGAGAGTAAGGATTATGATGCTGACCCGGGGTTAGGGAGCGAGGAGGCTGCCGAGACCAGCTCTGAGGTAGGGAGTGGAGATGACGATACTGGCTCTGGCTTGAAGTCTCATTCTTCTGATGACAGCAGCGCCAACGGAGACAGTGCCCCTGAGTCCCCTTCGAGGAAGAGGACGAAGAGGGCCTCTCGAGCTTGATACAACCGTCGCGGATTTTTGTACTCTTTTTCTTATTTTTTTTTGGGGGTAGCTTAGCACTTGTATAGCTTCAGATAGGTCTTTACTTTTGCTTTTGAAAAACTTGTATTCCTTTTTTTTTTGTAAAAACTATGATCGGGGTAAAACCCTCCAGTTTTATAAAAAATGTTTTAATTTGCATCATGAGCACCACACTTGCACAGAATGAAAATGGAATGGTATTTGAAACAGAAAATGCTTGTATTGGAATAATGTTCTTAATCGGGTATTGAGCCGACCAATGACTAAAATACCAAATACAACTCGATAAATGGAAAACAAAGTAAAAATAACTTAAACACAACTATTTAAACTTGCTAAGAACAAAAGACTCAAAACAAGACCTTAAAGCACAAAGACTGGAACAAAACCAGACTGCCGAACTGCCGGGCCAACAAAAGGGGAGGGTCGGCCACAAAAGGGGCCGGTCGGCTAAAAGAGGTGGCCGGTCGGCTAGGTGTCATGGCTGAACAGCTAGTTGACAGCTGGCATGCACTCACACAGCCTTATCCTCTATAAGAGGTCTTCCTGCGCTGCTTCTTCGATAGAACCTCATTTTTGCTGCTATCTTTTCTGAAAATAGAGATATTTCTTGCTGAGAGGCTCAAGGATTAGATAGCCACTTTGGACGGCACGGAAAAGGTAAATTTCTAGGGTTTCGGCATAAACGCACTTTTCCTATTGAGCCGTACTTCACTTTGTTTTCCATTCCTTCATGCCACGGTTCGATGTTGAAACCTAGTTATATATGTATTTCACTTCAGAGCACAAGAAATATGTCCGACTCTTGAAGAGTTTGAAGCATTGATGGAATCCTGGTGCGAGGAGGAGATCATGCCCCAGCCCCGTTTTGGCCATGCACGGGCTTTGGAACGGATATGTGGACTCACTTTGCACGAGGCTCGATCCTTGGCTCATGATAGGGAGCTAGATATACTTGGCTTGGTTCATCAATTTTTCGATATTGGGGATAGAGGTGACCTTCTCTTGCGAGGTTGTCACCAACATGCCCTCTTTTTATGTATGCTTGCGCACTTTCTTCTTGCCCCTAGTTGTGGCGTAGCCAGTATTAGGGTGATCGAAGTGGCCCAATGCCTGAAAGAGGGTAAGAGCTGTATTGGTTTGGCACTGGCTGAGACCCTGATGGGTTTAGATGCTTTTCATTTGTGAGAGACTACTCGATTCGCGAGGAGTCTGCTGCTTCTCTAGGTATTGTTTCCCACCCTTTCTTATTTATGCTCACATCACTTGATATTCACACCTATCCCATAACCGTATTGATTGGACGCTCCATCGAAGTACATTGTCCATGTTTCCTCTTCTACCTACAGAATTTATTCATTTGGGAATAGATACTCCACTGCCTCACCTCCTTCTATTGGGTGGTCTGCCAAGAATTCTGCTATAGCTCTCCCTTTAACTGATTTGCGCGTGGCATACTTGAGATCAAATTCGGAGAGAAGAGGGAACCAACGAGCTAGCCTACCCGTAAGTGCTGATTTCTCAAAGAGATATTTGATGGGATCTAATCTCAAAACCAAGATTACAGAGTGAGCTAACAAGTAGTGCCTCAACTTCTTGGTAGCCCATACCAAGGCTAAGCAAGTTTTTTCTAGGAGAGTGTAACAGGTATCATAGTCCAGTATCTTCTTGCTCAAATAGTAGATGGCTTTCTCCACTTTATCTTTAGATTCTTGAGCTAGCATGCACCCCATGGTCAAGTCTGTTACCGAAAATACCGAAAATATATAATCAAAGGCTTTCCTGCCTTTGGCGGCGACAACACGGGGGAATTCTAGAGGTTCTGCTTGACCTGCTCAAAGGCGAATTGACATCGATTATCCTATCAGAACTACTTCACTTTCTTTAGGAGACCAAACAGTGGTTCACAAGTCCAGGTTAATCTTGAGATAAACTGCCTTATGAATTGCACTTTACCCAGAAAATCACCGTACACACCCCATTTTTTACTGCCATTAAGACTTAGGTGCCTCAGGTTGATCACTCGATGATGAAAAGTTACGTTGTACAATCGCTCAAGTTCTTCAGCAAGAAGCTTCGATTTTTGAGCTTCTAATCCCAACCTTACACCCCATTTTTGACCAAAACTATTTTAGACCTTAAGACCCTCTCTTTCAAAACATTTTTCCAAATGTTTCTACGATGTTCTGAGGCTCGCCTTTTGATTAAAATATTACACTTTTCGGTAAACCGAGTAACGACAAAGTGGAAATAATTGGAAGGGAGGTGAACTCTTTGAAAAATATTTCAAAACATCTTATTTATAGGTTTGGAGTTGAAGGAAATAGGAGTGGAGGGATGAAAACTAGTTGGGTGAAATGTTGGGCATCAAATCGTTAAGATAGAAATGAGCAGCCTTCACTAAATTTGGCATCTCTCTTTGTACACTTATAAATTAGATGTGAGGTCCCCACCATTGGAAAGAAGACTTCTGGAGGTTCAATTTAGACTCAAGAATCACCTAAAACTGATTCTGGATGAGGCATATATGTCCGTTTGATGTTGGGCTTAAAAAGAGTTTTTTGTATATGGCAGGGCACTTTTTGTGGACCGCCGTACAAGTACTTGGCCGGCCGGCCAGGTGTCCCGAGAGGCATATTTTTACAGCCAAGTGTCCCCGCTAGTGGCTGGTTGGCCAGTTGTGCTAGAAAATAGATATTTTGCTGCCAGCTGTGCCAGTTGTCCCCACAGGTGCATGCACTGCACCAGCTGTCTCTATACTGATATTTCCAACTGAGGCACATGTTTTTCTATATATAGATGACCACCCCTCTTGAAATTAGGTTAGAAAAAATTCCTAAAGCTCCAATACTTGTATAGCACTCTCTCTCTCTATATCTTGCAACGTACACACTCTCTCTATACACTTCCTAAACCAAAAATTTGGCTCTTCTTGCTGAGGTTCTTGAGCTCAAATCTCAGCTCTTGAGAGTGAGAACTTGTTGATTTGTGAACAAAAGTGTTACTTCTCTTCAAGAGGTATAACTACCAGCTCCTTTGCATTACTTCTTTCCTATCTTTTCTTACTATTTTTGGGCTATTTTTTCAACTGTGTTTATGGTCTAAAGGTTGTGGTTTAAGGCTATTAAAGGTGGAGGGGTTAATCACCCTTCTTTGTACCTTGTCTCCCAAGCCTTTCCCCTTGTGTTTTCCATCTCTTCATCAATTTTTTTTTTTCAACTTTTTACCACTGATTTTCAGAGGTTCTCAGAGGCTAAAAATGTAGTTTTGAAGTCCCAAAAATGAAGGGGTTAGTCACCCCTCCTTATGCTTGTTTACTAGCTCAATTTCTCCATTGTTTTAGCTAACTTTTTCAAGCTTTTCCATGTTATTTCCAGCATTGTTTTTAGCTATTTTAGGTTTTTTAATTCATTTATGCTTTGTATAGCATGCTTGTAGTGTGGTCCTCATAGGTTTGGTGGTTTAGGCCTTAGCCACCAACGTATTTGAGTTGATAGCATTTATTTCATGCTTTTCATACTTGTGTTCACATATAATCATCTCTACAACCTCCCTTCTTTCTTGGCTTTTTATTTCTTTGAGAATTGTTTCAACCGAGTGTTGATTAAGCTTGAGAAAGAGACCCTTCAATGCTAAATGGTTTAATCTCTTCGGAGGTTCATTACAAGGGCATTACTTCTCTCTCATGCCCAAAACAACTTCTTGTTTGACATTCCCCTCTATTTAGTGGACTTAATGCTCATTTTGGACTAAAATGACTAATGAATGGAAAGGTAATTAAAAGAGGCAATAAAACTTGGACTAAAATGGAACAAGATAATAAAATCAAGTTTGGGGTTCAATCGGATGTTAATTGAACCCATTGAGTCTAGAGTCATTTCGTACTTTCAGTGATGAAAATGGTTCAAGATTTAATGTCAACCACCTCCTTGATGAATTCCATGATAGGGAGAAGGTTTGTGGGTCTTTCATTGTCATTTATTAATCTTTTGTCCCTTGATCCATAAATCATCACACAATGAATTTGTGTCAATTGATGGTTTGTGAATCAAGCCTATCCCTCGTTTGATCTGTTTGATGATAAGGAGAGGCAGGGTAGATAGACATCCCCTGAAAATACTCTATTTCTGCTTTGTTCCTTTTGTGTAGCAGCAGGGGAGAACCCAAAACTAGTGGCCGGCCGACCACCTCTTTTCAGCATGGCAGTGTCATTTTTCTTGCAAAACTGAGCAGAGGCTGGGGTAAAAACAGTTCTATTTTCTAAGAACAGAGGCATTATGGCAGTAGAACAGAGGCATTTTTGGGTGAAAATCTGCATTCATGCATGAGCCATCCCTCGCATCTAGGGGCCCGTTTAAATTATGTTTTATAGTAGCATGTTGTACTTAAAGTAGTGAACTTGTAATAATTAATTAGTTAGTTAGTTCATTACATATTGTAACTAATTAGCTAGTGTAATAATTATTTTATTGCCTTGGACTTGTCGTTTGTTTTTTCAAATTATGGCAAGATTTCACTCCTATAATTACTTATTCATTTTCATTGAGGAAATATCCCATGGGAAGGACGGATTTGAGGATGAGGAATTAGCATACCGATTCGCTTTTGTCCTTTCCCTATTCATCCAAGGGAAAGAGGAAGTGTTGCAACAAACAAGGTAGTTCACAATTTCGAACTAAAATATCTTTTTGACACTATTTTATTTAGAAATTGGAAAATTACTTAGTTAGTTCAAATCTCATTTGTAATAATTAGCTAGTGTAGTTAATTTATTTCATTTGGTTTGTAAGAGTTAGTTAATTAGCACTAGCTAGGACATTTATTCAGATCCTCCTGCATGAGGGTAAAATTGTAATAATGTGTATATCTTCCAACCCCACATCTTTCTCCCTTTTATTTAGCTGCTTATGATGGATAGTGTAGAGCATCATGTTCCTTTTAGCATTTTTCATGATTTGCATCCATTTGTCTTGCATGCATAAGGTTCGGTTCATCATTCTAACGGCATTGTCATTTATTATTTCCTTGACTACTTGCTTCACTGCATGCTATCAAAGTGATTTACATGACATAATAGACAACCGAACCTATTAGTTGCATTTTTGCATGTTTTGCATTAGTCATTTTGCATCATTAGGATCATGCATTTTTCCTAACAATTTTCCTTTTGGCTTGCCTTAGAGTACTAGGTGAGGGTTTTCGCTTCAGCATATTGCATATGTGTGATTGATGCCATGTTGGGCATGCTTTCCATGAGGCTAAGTGCTTAAATGATATACCTGTTTGAATTCCTATGGATGAAGGCTAATTGCTTAAGTTGGGATGATTTGTTTAAATGTACATATGAGATCACTTTTTCAAGTGGTACATACTCAAAACACTTTTCAAACCAAACATGAAATCAAAGTGTTCCAAAATTTGCAAATTTGTCTATACTTGTGTGCAACACATAGTAACGATAGCCTAATAATCAGAACAAGAGCATAAAATGTAAATAAGAATCACATCATGATTAGTAGAGGCCGATCTTTGATCAGGCGAGTGGGGTGCTCAATTCATGACCTTCCTCTCTCATACCTAAGTTCCTGAGCCGAGACACTTTGGTGATGATGGATAAGTGGCCTTTGGCACGAGTCTCAAGTTTCCTAAATTTTTCAAAAATATTTAGGTGGCGACTCTGTAATCTGGTAAAGCAGTCCATTTTTGGCATTTTGATTCAAAATCAAATTTTCAAAAGATTTGCCGGATTTGGACTCATTTGTGTTTATGTATTTCACATTGCACTTGTAAATCAGATTCAGAACCGTGGGAGTCCGAACTGTAGGGCTAATCGTATCCGAAAGGAGCACGGAAATCAAGCTATAGTTTCTAGCGACTATGTTGGGGATTTAGAGAACTTAACTTGAACTTCATGATGTGAAATTTTATCTACATTCATATGTTCTTTGCATTGCATTTGCAGTCGTGCTTTAAGTCACTATGTTTTCCATCTGCTATTCCTGGACGGCTTGCTGGAGGCTTGCCTAGAAGGCTTGCCAAAAGGCTGGCCGGTCGTGGGCTCTGCCATGTTGGAAACACAACCCTCAGATCTGGACTACTGCTGTACCGTTTGATCCTCCTTTCACTTCTTGGTATTAGGTGTGAGAGCTATATTAGGTAATCTTGCTGAGGTCCCATTTTGACCAATCAGCCTAGCTGCATAGAGTAAAGCCATAGTGACTATTCCAACTTAGGACGGGATGCTCACCCATATGCAGAATTTTGTGAAACTACTTGCTTAAAGTAGTAAAACCCTAGACCATGACAAAGCTAGGACAAGGTAACCCTACCCCCTCATAGGTGTGCTTTGGCTCTCTTTAATCGGTATGTGCTTTACAGTGAAACTGTACAGGAATGTTCATATCAGTGGTATAATTGGTATCTGTTTTGGGGTAGAATTCAGTGGGAAGTATAGTCACTCAGTTGTGATCATATCTGTTCTAGTGAAATTGGGCTGAGGTGCTGTCTGTTTTCTCTTTTGTAAGGTAGTCTTGAAACCATAGCTTCAGAAGGCTCTGATATCCCCTAAGTACTCTGGACTCATGTCGATAGACTTCGTCAGGTCAAAAAATTAGTTTAGAGGCAGCCAGTGTTTGATTCACTTTCACCGGTGGTAAGACAAAGGAGGGCCAGGCATGGTTCACCAGTTCCACTATTCCGACATTCACCAGTTAGATCACCTTTGTTCAGCTCATCCTAGGCATCTACTCCTATCATGGCTCAGCCTCTAACAAATCTAGAGGATTTACTGATTCGTCTTCAGCAAACAATAGATTCGCTCCAGTAGGATATGACTTGACAAATTGAGGTCACTAATAGGTTGCAACAACAACAACAGCAGCCGCGTGGCTCGGCTTTTTCGCGCCCCCTTTCGGAAACTCGAAAAGAAAGCTCTACAGTTCGGACTGCTGTGGTTTTGAATCTAATCTCACAAGTGCAATGTGAAATTGATAAACACCAAAGAGTCCAAATCCGGTAAATCGTTTTGGAAAATTGATTTTGAATCAAAAATGCCAAAATTGGACTACTTTTTCAAATATAGAGTTGCCACCTAAATATTTTATTTTGGAAAAATTTAGGAAACCCATGACTCGTGCCAAAGGCCCCTTGTCCGTCATCACCAAAGTTGCCTTGGCTCGGGAACTTAGGTACGAGAGGGAAAGGTCATGAATTGAGCACCCCCGCTCGCCCGATCAAAGATCGGCCTTTACTAATCATGATATGATTTTTTATAAACATTATGTGCTCTTGATCCAATTATTAGGCTAGCTTTATTATGTGATGCTCACAAGCAAGTATAGACTAGTTTGCTTAATTTGGAACAATTCAACTCATGTTTGTTTGTGAAAGTGGTTTGAATTTGCCACCTCAAGTGGGTTTAAAGTTTGCGGATTTGCCACCAAACATAGTGGGCTTAAAACTGATTTGCCACTCAACAAAGTGGGCTTAAAACATACATTCGTTGAATTGTTCCAATTCAAACAACAAACCTTCATCCACATGCATTCAAGTAGTTTGTCAAGTAAGCATTTAGTCTTATGGCAAGCATGCTAGACATGACAACATTTACATTCATGCAAGTATGCTAAAGCATTAAAAACTCACCCAGTACTCCAAGCCAAAAGAAGGCAGTTAGAAAAATATGCATGATTCCTAACTATGCAAAATGTCTAATGCAACACATGCTAAGAATGCAATTAATAGGCTTGGCTACTAATATGGCATATGATTTGATTTGATAACATGCGGTTAAACACGTATTTAAAGAGGATATTGAAATGACAATGTGGTTTGAATGATGCACCGAGCCTCGGTGCATGCAATATGAATGAATGGATGCAAGCTGAATGAATGGATGCAAGCATAAGGTATGCTAATTTGAAATATGTCCCTAATCTAACCATCAAAAGCGATTAAATAAAAGGGAGAAAGACGTGGGGTTGGAAGACATACACACAAGCATGTACACTTATTACAATATTACGCCTCACGAAGGAGGGTCTGAATGAATAAAATCTAACCAACTAGCTATGCTAATTAAGCTAACGAATTATTACAAAACTTGAATTAATTAACTATTCTAGTTAACTAATTATTACAAAATGAAATCGAATAACTAGTTAAACTAACTAATTATTTACAACTCTTAATTAGCTACAACTAATTAATTACAACACGTACTTGATCTAATGCTAATTAAACTAATTAGCTAATCTTGAGAAGCGAGGGAGGCATGCATGCTCAATTCTTCACCCGAAAAGCCACTACCTTGTTGTTGAATGCCTCTGTTTGCACATATGAACACCAACAAAGTTGTCTACTTCCAGAACACCTCTGCTCCACCTTACCAACACACTGTGCAAATTTCACTGATGGCTGACAGGGGGCCGGTCGGCTACCATTGGTGGCCGGGTCAGCCACTGGTGGTGGCTGTCGACCATTGTTGGTTTGAACTTCTTTGTTGCAACAGAGAGCAAAACAGAACAAAACAGTGCATTTCTCAAGGGTTGTTTGCACACTTTGCCTCTCTTTTTCATGGGGAAATCAAAGGAGGGACAAGCTTTGGTTCATAAACCATCAATCAAGCAATTTCATTGCATGATGGCTTATGAAACCAATTGTGCAAGTTTAATAAATGCAAAATGAGACCAAAATGACCATCACCCTATCATGCATGATCAAGGGCAATGGAGACCTAGGAAAGTGGCACATTTCATCACTTTTGAGTATGAAATGTCCCATTTTCCTTGTGTTCAAATTAATGTCCGATTTGAACACATGCAATGCAACACAAAGAATGCTTATTTTGCCTCTTTTGCTTGTCAATTTTGTTTACTGATTTTAATTACCAAATCATTCCTTAATCCATTTGTCCATTCGTGAGTGTCCTCTAATGGAAAGAGGGCTCAAACCCCAAGTTGCTTTGAGCAGAAAGAGGCATTACACTGTTGGCAATGAACTCCCTAATGGATTAAATCATTAGGTGTAGCACCTCCATTTCACACTTAGGCAAACAAGTGGTTTGAAACCACTTTCAAAGCAAAACAAAAGAGTGAAGAATTGAGGGAGATTGCAGAGATTGTAAGGGCTGAAATGAAGTAGAAAAAGCACTAAAACATGCAATCAACTTAAACCAATGATGGTTAAAGCCTTAAAACACTAAGCTAGTGAAAGGGACTTACACTACAACTATGCAAAACAAGACTCAAAGGAACCAACCAGCCCAAAACAGAGCTAAAACAGGTTATTTTAGAAGCTAAAACATGTTGGACTTGAGCTAAGTTAAGCTAGAAAAACATGCTAACATATAAAGCTAACTAGGCATGCAAACAAGACACAAGGAGGGGAGGTTAACCCCTCCAAATTTGGATTTCAAAATGAGTTTTTTGCCACTGAAAAACCTCTAAAAATCAGTGGTTAAAAGGCCCAAAAAAGATGATGCAAGGGTGGGAAACACAAAGGCAAAGGCCTCCATAACAAGGTATAAAGAAGGGCTATCAACCCCTCAACCTTTAATGGCCTTATCACCCAAGCTTCAGCCAAAAAACATAGAGTTTTTATATCCCAAAATAAGTTGGAAAACATGCTGGAATAAAGACAAAAGTAGCTAAAACAATAAGCTACAACAAGGCAATTTAATCTAGTAAACAAGCCAGAGGAGGGGTGGCTAACCCCTCCATTTTTGGAACTTCAAAACCATTTTTTTAGCCTCTGAAAACCTTTGAAAATCAGTGGTAAAAAGCTCAAAAAAATTTGATGAAAGAATGGGAAACACAAGTGGAAAGGCTTAGAGAGCAAGGTTCAAAGAAGGGTGATTAACCCCTCTACCTTTAAGAGCCTTAAACCACAAGCTTCAGCCCATAAAAATAGGTTTTAAAGAGTTTAAAAGCAGCAAGAAAAGATGGAAAACAAATGGTGTAAAGATGGTACAAAGGCAAGAGAAAGTATACCTCTTGGAGAGGAGTGAACCCTTAAGCCATAAACCCCCAATTTCCACACTCTCAAGTGCTTCAAGAGCTCAAATCCAAGCTCAAATCATCTCAGCAAGAAGCTCTCTAGGTTTGGTTTTGGGTGTTTGGGCATAGGCTATACAAGTTCCAAAAGAGAGAGAGAATTGTAGAGAGAGAGAGAGGATTGTAGAGAGAGAGGATATTTTTCAAAATATTTCTTCACTCCTAATGTTTTCTAACCTTGAAAGCAAGAAGAAAGGCCTTCTATATATAGGAAAACAGCCCCTTAGGTCGAAAATATCAAGCCCTGGACAGTTGGAGCTTTTGAGGGACAGCTGGAACAAAAATATCTTGGTTTTTCACCATTTGCCGACCGGCCAGAAGTGTGCAATGTTGGCCATCAATGATGGCCGGTCGGCCACCAAAAATCTGCTTCCAGGCTCAACTTCAAACGAGCATATCTCCTTCATCCGGACTCCTTTGCAGGTCATTCTGGAGTCTAAAATTGTGGGAGCCAAATAAATAGAGGAGTCGGAAGATGCGTGCCCCAGAAATCAGACATTATTCGGCTCCATATTGCGTGACTAGGATGCCGAATACGTTAGGAAGGCCGAACAGCCGGGGGGACAGTAGCTCCGAATAAACAAAGGGGGGAATGGGATAAAAGTAGGCTCAGGCCCCAAGGCCCAAAAAGCAAGTATAAATACAAGAACCAAAGATTTAGAAAGGTATGTAAGAATCACTTCACTTAACTTAGTAGAGGAGCTGCCTTGAGTGTTTGAACTAACTTGTCCGTCGGAGTGCTAATTCCGGCACCCCCGACCGGAGTGTTTGTATCTTTTTAGGTGACTAGCTGAGGATCACTAGCGTCTCCCAGGATCTGAAGAGTATTTCCAAACCACTTTCCACAATTGGCGCCGTCTGTGGGAATACTCAAATACATCCATGGCAGGCATGATTGAAGATCCTCCGATAGCCACTGACGAGACCGCACGGAGAGATGACCTCATTCCAGCAAACTCGCTTGGACCAAAAACCATCGCAGCAAGACTTGTCTTGGACCTCTGCTCATCTTCAAACCCAACGCCAAAGACAATACAAGCGACCATGGACAAGCTAGGCAAACCGAACAGAGGTTGGACAACATCATCGCTGAGAACGAACGCCTTCGTCGCGATTTGGCCTCGGAAATAGCAAAATCCAAACAAACGGTGCGCCAGGCTTCTAAGCGACCTCCGAGGGCCCGACAGCAAGAAACTGATGGCCACTATGCCTCAACAGATCATCTTGAGAAGCTGGTAAAGGACGAACGTCTCCACCAATGCGTCCGGAGGAGTGTGGTCGAAACACCTGCCCTTCCGAAGGAGGCATTTCCGCTTGACACCGTCCACATGATATACAGCCTGCTAGCAGCCCCGGCCGTGCATGCGATCCAATCACATCCAGGCCCCTAACAGCAACTCACGCCAGCAAAGCGGCCCCGAGAAACGCCAAGTATCACCTTTGACGATTCTGATTTGATCGGTGTAACACTCCATCACATCGATCCGTTGGTTATTGAGCTACGCGTAAACCGGTTCACCGTTGAACGCGTTCTTATCGACCAGGGCAGTACCTCGGAGGTTATGTATTATAAAACCTTCACCAAACTCGGATTCAATGAGTCAGACCTGACTCCGGCTCCTTATCCACTATTCGGTTTCAATGCCACTCCAGAGTACCCATTGGGAAAGATCAGCTTACCCGTTTGAGCAGGTTCCAGAACGGTGGATGTGGAATTCTTGGTCGTCAAGCTGCCATCGCCGTACAATCTCATCATGGGGCGATCATGGTTGCATACCTTGCAAGCCGTCCCAAGCACCTATCATCAACTGCTACGTTTCCCAATAGAACAAGGCATTGAGCAAATCCGCGGATCCCAGAAATCGGCACAAGCATGTTATCTTCTTGCCGCCAGAACGCCAAAGGAACTGCAAGTAAACTCCATTGAAGTGCCGAATCGGGAGATCCTGGATGACGTTGGGCGGCATCCAAATGAGAAGGCCACGGAAGATTTAGACCGAATTGACATTGATGAAAGCCCAGAGAAGTTCTTCATGATCGGCGCCTCTCTGAATCAGGCCGACAGGAAGCAGCTGATCTCTTTCTTGCTCAACAACCTTGACGTCTTTCCATGGACTCCGTACGAAATGCCGGGAATAGACCCGTCAGTTTCACAGCACCGTCTGAATGTTGATCCGAAATGTAAGCCGATCATTCAGAAAGGCCGACGGTCAGCCGCGAAGCACACTGCTGCCGTTGTTGAGGAGGTCGACAGGCTGCTTGACGCCGGGGCAATTAGAGAAGTCACTTACCCTACGTGGCTCTCCAATACAGTGGTGGTGAAAAAGAAAAATGGGACTTGGCGAGTGTGCGTCGACTTCACAGATTTGAACAAAGCTTGCCCCAAAGACTGTTTTCCTCTACCCAGAATCGACCAACTTGTCGATGCGACGGCATATCATCAACGCATGAGCTTCCTCGATGCTTACAGAGGCTACCATCAAATCGCCATGCATCCAGATGACCAGGACAAAAATGCCTTCCTCACCCCAAGAGGAACCTATTGCTACAAAGTTATGCCCTTTGGGCTGAAGAATGCAGGGGCAACCTACCAAAGACTGGTCACCGCCATGTTCAAAGAGCAACTCGGCCACACTATGGAAGTATACATCGACGATATGGTGGTCAAGTCCAAAGAAGAACGGAATCATATAACCGATCTAGAAAAGACATTCAGCATCTTACGCAAATACAGAATGAAACTGAACGCTTCCAAGTGTGCGTTTGGAATCGGCTCTGGCAAATTACTGGGTTACATCGTCAATCACCGAGGAATCGAAGCCAACCCGAGGCAAGTCACAGCAATCTTGGAACTCGGCTCCCCCCGTTCAGTAAAAGAAGTCCAAAAGTTGATGGGGTTGGCCGCTGTACTCAATAGGTTCATCAGCCGGTCTACAGATCGCTGCCGACAATTCTTTCAGACACTACGGCAGGGTAAGGCTTTTGAATGGTCTGCTGAATACGAATCAGCCTTCAACAGACTCAGTACCTCTCTTGACAACACCCGCCGCTGGTGACCCGCTCATCCTATATCTGGCAGTTTCCGATAGGGCCGTCAGCGCCGTACTATTAAAAGAGGAGGAGGGGGAGCAACGGCCAGTGTATTATGTAAGCAAGGCAATGGTTGATACTGAAACATGCTACCTTCTGCTGGAAAAACTCATCTTAGCCCTAGTCATGGCGGCAAGAAAACTGATGCCTTACTTCCAGGGACATAGCATTGGGGTGCTAACGGATTATCCCCTCCGATCAGTACTGCGGAGTGCAGAAGCATCAGGACGTGTTTCAAAATGGGCTCTTGAACTCGGCGAATATGACATTCAGTTTTTACCTAAAACCGCAATCAAGGGCAGGTGTTGGCCGACTTTGTTACCGAATTCACCGGCGAGCTTGCCAACCTCAAACCTGATGAAGTTCGACCAAAGGCTGAAGTTCTGCCAAAGCCGAACTGGAGAATTTATGTCGGGGATATTTGGCAATTATACTGTGATGGATTATCTAACCAAAGGGGTAGTGGCGCCGGAGTTGTAATCATGTCTCCAGACGGTGCAGTAATTGATCAGGCCGTCAAGCTTGGCTTCGAAGCATCAAATAAAGAAGCCGAATACGAAGCCCTTCTAGCCGGTCTGCGGAATGCGCACCTTCTCGGCGCTCGGCGTCTGCTTGTGTTTTGTGATTCAAAATTGGTAATCAATCAGCTAAAGGGGGAGTACGCGGCAAGAAACGACCGTATGGCGGCCTACATGAAAATGGCCAATTCCTTGCTGGCAAAATTTGACCATCACGAACTGAACCAAATAACGCGCGACTAGAACACACACGCGGATGCCTTGGCGTGCCTAGCCTCTGCCATCAATTCGGAGATCAAACGGACCATCGAAGTAGGTTTCGTCCTGGAGCCGAGTATTGGCCCTTCAGAGGAAATCCATGTCAACGTTATAGAACCCCATCGCTGCATTCCTCTCTTCTGAACAACTCCCAGAGGACAAAAAAGAAGCACACAAGCTGCGAAATAAAGGCCTGCGATACTATCTGGATCCGCAAGGAGGGCTTTACAAAAAGTCCCTCTCTGGTCCATATTTGGAATGCGTGCACCCCGACAAAGTGGAGGAGCTTCTGACAGAGATACATGAAGGCAGTTGTAGTGCCCATTCTGGCGGACGCTCCCTGGCCCATCGAGCTATAACACAGGGATATTATTGGCCGACAATGAGAGCTGACGCGGAGAGTTATGTAAAAAGATGCGAACAGTGCCAAAAGTTCTCCCCATTAACCCATCTGCCTGCCGAAGGGTTGAACTCTATCGCCAGCCCTTGGCCGTTTGCTCAGTGGGGACTTGATATCGTAGGACCATTGCCCAGGGCCCCAGGGAACAAGCGATTCTTAATCGTCACGACAGACTACTTCACAAAATGGGTCGAAGCGGAGGCTTTAACACATATACGAGATGCCGACATTAAACGCTTTGTATGGAGAAACATCATAACACGATTTGGCATTCTAAGAGCTCTCATCTCAGACAATGGCACCCAGCTCGACTGTGGCGTATATTGAGAGTTATGCAGCAAATATGGCATTCGGCCTTACTTCTCGACACCGGCCTACCCCCAAAGCAATGGTCAAGCCGAAGCCTCTAACAAATCCATCTTGGACGGCATCAAAAAGAGGCTGGAAAAAGCTAAAGGCAAATGGGTCGAAGAATTGCCGAGTGTATTGTGGGCTCATCGTACTATGCCGATGAGATCCACTGGAGAAACGCCGTTTGCTCTATGCTTTGCAACCCAGGCAATCTTACCCCTGGAAATCGACCTCCCAACTCTGAAATCGCAAGTTTTTGATATGGGGCGAAATGACATGATGCTTGCCCTGGATCTGATTCTAATCGAGGAACGAAGAGACCGCACCTTGGCATCGATGGCACGGTATCACCAGCAGCTCGCCAAGTCGTATAATCAGCGAGTTCAGTTGCGCCGATACACGCCAGGAGAGTTTGTCCTAAAGAAGGTACTTCCAGCCGACCGGAGACCGGCCAATGGAAAATTGGGTCCAAACTGGGATGGCCCCTATCAGATAGAATCCATCGCAGGAACAGGGGCATATCGGCTCTCAGACATGTCAGGAAGAAGCCTGCCACGGCCTTGGAATTCAACACATTTACGTAAATTCTATCATTACCCCGACTTGTGGGCTTGATACTTGTACATGTTCCACCTTCGCAATACAAAGTTTCTCATTTTCCCAAGCTTGCTATCAAGCCTTGATTAATAAGGGCCGATTAAGCCTTCCAAAGCCAAAACAAAGACTCCGGATTCAGAGCGCCCTTCGTGGATATCACGATTGGCCAAAAAATAGCCTCCGGATTCAGAGCCCCTTTTTAGTGCATGACACCTTAGAGCCGATTAAGACTCCGGATTCGGAGCGCCCCTCGTGGATATCACGATTGGCCAAAATAGCCTCCGGATTCGGAGCCCCTTTTTGGTGCATGACACCTTAGGGCCGATTAAGACTCCGGATTCGGAGTGCCCCTCGTGGATATCACGATTGGCCAAATTAGCCTCCGGATTCAGAGCCCCTTTTTGGTGCATGACACCTTAGGGCCGATTAGGACTCCGGATTCGGAGCGCCCCTCGTGGATATCATGATTGGCCAAAAATAGCCTTCGGATTCGGAGCCCCTTTTTGGTGCACGACACCTTAGGGCCGATTAAGACTCTGCATTCGGAGCGCCGCTCGTGGATATCACGATTGGCCAAATTAGCCTCCGGATTTGGAGCCCCTTTTTAGTGCATGACACCTTAGGGCCGATTAAGACTTTGCATTCGGAGTGCCCCTCGTGGATATCACGATTGGCCAAATTAGCCTCCGGATTTGGAGCCCCTTTTTGGTGCATGACACCTTAGGGTCGATTACGACTCCAGATTCGGAGCGCCCTTCGTGGATATCACGATTGGCCAAAAATAGCCTCCGGATTCGGAGCCTCTTTTTGGCGCATGACACCTTAGGGCCGATTAAGACTCCGCATTCGGAGCGCCCCTCGTGGATATCACGACTGGCCAAATTAGCCTCCGGATTCGGAGCCCCTTTTTGGTGCATGACACCTTAGGGCCGATTAAGATTCCAGATTCGGAGCGCCCTTCGTGGATATCACGATTGGTCAAAAAATAGCCTCCGGATTCGGAGCCCCTTTTTGGTGCATGACACCTTAGGGCCGATTAAGACTCCGCATTCGGAGCGCCCTTCGTGGATATCACGATTGGCCAAATTAGCCTCCAGATTTGGAGCCCCTTTTTGGTGCATGACACCTTAGGGCCGATTAAGACTTCGCATTCGGAGCGCCCCTCGCGGATATCACGATTGGCCAAAATAAAGCCTTTGTGGATATCACGATTGGCCTTTTTGAGAGATGCATTCGGACCACTTCATTGGCCGAATAAATATTCACTGAATCGTTCTTAATTCAAGCCGGTCAATGCACGTTTAAACATTTACTCCACGCAACACAAAACTTGCCAGTAAGTTGAAATAATACGATTAATTAAGCACATGACATTTCAAGACCAAATACAAACGTTGAAAATAAAAGAAATTCTATTTATTCGGTGCGAAGTCTTCTCGCGTTTCAAAGTCTATTCATTCGGCACCCTTATCGTCGCTCTTCTCAATTTCGAAATCGGAATAAGGCAAGTAGTGGCGGTGATACAGGGGCGAGGCCGAATCAATGCCCACGGCTTCGAGAGCTTTCTCGGTTTGAAGGGCCTTGATCCATCCGTGCTTGAATCCACGATTTTCACATCGGCAGACCTTCTCGGCAAGGTCCTGTTTAGTCTTCTCTATCCCGACCTTCAGGCCGTCCTGAAACCCCTTTTCATAACCCGAGGTCCGTTGGGTCACTCTCTCTGCAACAACCAATTTAGATTGACCGGCTGCCACTGACGCGCTCGTTTGAACATTCATCAGCTCCCGAAGCTCACGCTCAGCCTTTTCCGCGCGAATCTCCAAACTGCGATTCCTTTCGTCCTTTTCTCGCTCTCACGTCGCGCTTCCCGCAGACGCATGCCAACTTTGTAAGCAGTATATAGTCCTTTCACGGCCCCATGTATGCTATCTCGAAATACTTCGAAATCTCGACGTCCGACCATCGATTGTTGGACTTCCGGTAGGAATATCTGTCGAGCGAACTCGACTGCCACATCTGGGTCTTTAATGATAGAATCCGCCTCCGTTATTGGTCTATTCCTCACAGAAACCGCAAAACCCAACGGTCGTGGCATCGCATCGGGCTCAATTTTCGGTCGCGGGCGCAGAGAATCTCCCCGTTGTTGCCTGTCCCTTCGGGGCGATTTGCTTTGATGACTAAGAGACTGCTGTGTTTCCCGATCCTTAGACGTTCTTCTTCCCGTACGCGTAGGCTCGTTACTGCGACTCATTGCGGCGTCTAATTCAGTCAATCTTCGTCCCTCCCGAGTTGCCTGAATGGAAATAAGTAGGGCCTCCGGCGTGCACCCGCCCCATTTATCCTTCAATGTATACAGCTCTCCCGAGGCAACGTTGGTAATCCCAAACGTCAACAGTTGGATGACAATTGTCCAACCCACGAGCTGGGCCAGCTCGCGCCCTGGCTAAGGCAAGGGCAGATTTACTAATTTATCCTGGTCGGCCATGTTTTCAAGCACAAGCGCCGACCAATGTGTGCCTCAGCCAGCCCACGAGTTAGGCTCATTCGGCTTCGAAAGATCGCACCCTGGCTAAGGGCAGATTTACTAATCTGGTCGGCCATGTTTTCAAGCGCAAGTGCCGATCAATGTGTGCCTCAGCCAGCCCACGACTTCGGCCCATTCGGCTTCAGAAGCTCGCGCCCTAGCTAAGGCAAGGGCAGATTTACTAATCTGGTCGGCCATATTTTCAAGCGCAAGCACCGATCAATGTGTGCCTTAGCCAGCCCACGAGTTAGGCCCATTCGGCTTCGGAAACTCGCGCCCTGGCTAAGGGCAGATTTACTAATCTGGTCGGCCATGTTTTCAAGCGCAAGCGCCGATCAATGTGTGCCTCAGCCAGCCCACGAATTAGGCCCATTTGGCTTCCCAAGCTCGTGCCCTGGCTCAGGCAGGGGCAGATTTACTAATCTGGTCGGCCATATTTTCAAGCGCAAGCGCCGATCAATGTGTGCCTCAGCCAGCCCACGAGTTAGGCCCATTTGGCTTCCCAAGCTCGCGCCCTGGCTCAGGCACGGGCAGATTTACTAATCTGGTCGGCCATGTTTTCAAGCGCAAGCGCCGACCAATCTGTGCCTCAGCCAACCCACAAGTTAGGCCCATTCGGCTTCCCAAGCTCGCTCCCTGGCTAAGGCAAGGGCAGATTTATTAATCTGAATGGCCAAATACCTAAGCTAAGTTGATCTAACCATAATCGAAAGCAATATCATTCATCAACAACATTTTCCTTAGCAAGTTGAGCACAACTCATGAAATTTTATATACGCAAATTACGAAACAAAAAGCTACAAGCCCGCATAAAAATGCCTAACAAAAAACTATGACTGTAGCAACAGATGAAAAATACTAAATTAAAAATTGTAAAAATACATTCGACATCCTAAAAACTGTCAGTCGGTCGGATCAGCCATTGGAATCAGACTCCAATGGTTCAATATCCACTTGCTCATATGGTATTGGCATAATCAATGAAGCATTAGCCACAGCAAGGGCTTTGTGCCAGCCATGTTTGAATCTCCGATTTTCAAACTTGGGGACTTGGTCCAAATACTCGGCGAGTCCAGCATTTCTCCCGGCCTCGAATACTTTGGAAGACTCCGAGTTGGCTGTTTCCTTCGCCGCCTTCATTTCAGCTAATTCAGCCTCCAGTTTGGAGACCGCTTTCTGGGCCAATTTGAGCACATCTTCGCTCGCGTCCGCCTTCTTCTCGGCATCTGATCTCAATTGATCCGCGCTATGAGCCCTCTCCATCTCGGGGTCGGCCCTTGAGGCTTCCTTGTTCGCCCTCAAAGCTTCGGCCTCGGCCCTTCTCCTCTAGCCCTCAACTTCCTTTCGTAAATGACCAATCTATTTGACGGCGTCGCGATGGCGACGGCCCATATCGGCTATCCTTCCGACGGTCTGCAAAACGAGAATTTAAAACCATAACTTCAACATTATTCGGATTAAGTGAAGCAAAGTCCGAATATGTACCAAAAGTGCTGAAATAGTTTTGGTCAAAATAGTTTTGCCCCAAAATGGGGTGCAAGGTTTGGATTTAGAAGCTCTTCTTGCTGAAGAAATCGAACATTTGCACAGCACAACTTTCATCATCGAGTGATCAATTAGTGGTGCTCAAGTCTTAAGGGCGGTCAAAAATGAGATGTCTACAAGCTGGCTGTGGCTTCTGCTTCTCATGCACCTAACGTGGCTACTCCTATGCCAGGCACCGCTATCAATATAGCTCAGAATCCACTGAGTGTTCCTATTCCTCCAGTCTGGATAGATCCAGTCCTCGTTCAAATGTATAGAGCTCCAGTCGAGGCACCTTGCGAGTTTGAGTTTGAGTTTGAGTTTGACCTAACCCTACTCAAAGTCAACAAACTTGAAAAACTATTCAAGAAAGTGCAGGGGGTTAGCTCCATTCCGGGTATTGAGGATGGATATACTGAATCCGCCGTTACTTTGCTGAAGCGGTTCAAGATGCCGCATATTGACCGTTTCGATGGCTCTGGAGATCCAATGGTGCATCTGCACCTGTTTTCTGATATGCTGTGACTAGTGTGTTTGACCCGAGTTCAGAAGTTGTCATTATTCGGTCGAACCATGCCTGGAATAGTTGCTATCTGCTATGCTAAATTGGAGGACTGGGAAACAGAGCTAGCAGGAGTTGCCCGAATCCTTCGTTGCCCAATATTTCTATAACACGCAGATCGAGGTCGTAACTTATGATCTTGAGGCAACGCGTCAGGAACTGAAGGAGGGCTTCTTAGAGTTTGTTATTCGACGGAGGGCAAAGGCGGCTATGATGGAAAATAGACCTCCAGAGAAAGAGCAAGTCCATATCATTGTTAGAAATCTCCATCAAAGGCTATTATAGAAAATGATAGGCCTCCCCCTATTCAACTTTAAGGACCTCCATGAAATTAGGGGTCAAATCGAGGATGCCATCAAACAAGGGATCATTGTGGAAGGTAATGAGCCTATGTGGAAGAATGTTGTTCACATTTCTAATGCTACTACCAGTGGTAGCACTGCTGCAAAATGCTCAGAAGTAAACACTGTCACCAGTTCCATCAAAAACCATTTTGCTGATAATAGCCAAAAACCAACTACTTCAACTCGGCCCCAAGCCCGAAATTTCCATCCTCTTTATATGAGTCTCTGTTAAGCCTTGAAAACACTACTAGAAAAAGGGCACCTAGAGCTCCTAGAACCCAGACCCCTCCGAAATCCTGTTCCACTATGGCATGACCCCGCTAAATACTGTGCTTATCATCAACAACACAGTCATGATACAAATCGTTGCATTCGCCTCCATCATAAGATTCAGGATCTTATTGACGAAGAGATCATAGCTCCACCAAAAAGACCTAACCCTAACCCATTACCTTTACACCTCAACCTAATCCATACACTACCATCCACCTACAACCCCAGCATATACATCACCCCGGCCTGTTTACCTAAGCTTGAGGTGTTCATTTTAGAAAGCATAGACTTGTGTATGATGGATGCACTTGAACCTCAATCATCTCCAACCCATGATACTTCTGAACTGTTGAGCATGATTGAAGATCTTTAGAGAACTGTGGCAGACTTAACCTTTGGGATCTTGGCTCTATCATCGACTACATCACATGCCAAAAATTTCACGACAAAAAGCTCCCCAATCTTGGGACGAGTTGTAGTTGGAAAGGGCCAACTGAAAGCTATCTCAAGTCTGGGTGATGGCATCATAACTGGGCTTCGCTCCAATATAGCGATCCAATCTCTTGGCAAAGCTGAAACAAGTGGTAAGAACAAGGTCGGGGCAAGCATTGATCCTTGTGCACATCTTCGGTGGGCTATTGAGATTTTGAAGGCCAAGGGGCTGAACAAACAGCAAGTGCTTACAATTGTTGTAAAGACTATGGATGACACTTTTGTCATTCAGGTCGGGGGCATTTTAAATCTGGGGCTAAACCATGGAAAGGGATGCCTGACCAGAAACACCCCTTTTAGCTCCAATCTTACACCTGTAGGAGGTCTCCTCCAAACCCAATCAATACCTACCAAGCCCTCTGTCAATCCTTGCAGGACTGGTAGTCTCACATTCAATCCCCTTTACGTGACCTTGTCCAAAGCTCTCCAAATCCTCATAGGACAAGGCTGTCTCAAACCCCTTGACCCTCAGTCTCTCCCTAATCCCCTTCCAGCCAAATATAATGCTGCGAAGTACTGCGCCTTCTATCAACAAACCGGCCATGACATTGACTGTTGTTTTCGCCTTTGCCATGAAGTTCAAGATCTGATTAACAATAAGGTCATTGCTTCACCAAGTCCTACAAAGTCTATCGGTGCTAGATCAATGAACTTGGGGGATAATGTGGCTAGTTCTTTGATTGGGAATGAACCACCTGCTGATGGCGCTCATTTTACTCCGGGCATTGTGAATGGCACGCACTGGTTTTAGTAATATTGAAAATGTTGTTTATTTTACTTTTTGGACTTGGGTATTGAGTAAGTCTTGTTGTATTGAGTAAGTCTTGTTGTGTTAGGGTTAGGTGATTTCACGCGTGTTAACTTGGACATCACTTCCCTGTTTGTTTTTATTTGTCTTTTCACTCTTTCTTTTGTGTCTGTTCCTACCATTGAGCCAGTTAAGCCAGAAGTTCTGAATGAAACGGTAGTTATTTTCACCTACTTCTCTGTGCTTTTAAATGATTACATTGACCAAAGTTTTTCAAAATTATTTCCAAAACTATGATGAAAACATAGATGAAGGAATTCCTTAAGATTTGCAAAAATTTGATCAACTGAGAGGAAGAGAGGCCTGCTAAGCCCTTAATGAATGAGATCATGTCTGTTAATGTGGGTACTGAGAAAGATCCTGGCTTGGTCCAGATTGGTTCTGCATTGTCTTCAGAAGAGCATGAGCGACTAGTGGCTTTATTAAAAGATTTCAAAAACATTTTTGCATGGTCCTATGAAGACATGCGTGGAATCGATCTTGAGATTGTATAGCATAGGATCACTCTCGAGACTCGACCCCTTTACTTTCAAACTTTGCACCTTGATTCAAAATGTTCAACGATCAACCACAATGTGAGGCTTGCATAGCCGAATTGGAAGCAGCTCTTGAACTAGGGGCAATAAGGTCAGATGTGATCGAAGGAAGCTCGCATAGCAGGATGAGTAACAACCCTTGAACTAGGGGCAAAAATGGTCAGATATGCTCGAAGATTCAAAACTGGGTCATTGCTCAAACCAATGGAGACTGGCAAGAAAGCCAAATCCGATAATTGGAAGGAAGAAAATTTATTGCTGAAAGACAATCGAGTTGCTATCAGCGACACTACGGGCAAATTTAGACCTAATTGGATGGGCTTTTACATTATCAAGACTATTTAGTAAGGAATAACAGCCATTCTCGTGGATTTAGATGGCCTGGAGATCTCACAATCGATCAACATAGACAAGTTAAACTTTTTTCTATCCTTGAGAGGCTCATTGGGCCGAAACCCAGAAGGGGGACCCAGGAAAAAGTTGGAGCAAGAAAAAGAGAAAAGAAAAAGTAGAAATGAAAAAAAATAAAAGGAAAATGAAAAAAGAAAAAAAGCAAAAAGAAAAGAAAAAGAACAAAAATAAAAAAATGAAAAAGAGAAAAGGAAAAATGAAAAGAAAAAATGGAGCTTGCAAGGTTGAAAACCTGAAAAGGCTGGTTTGGCAAAAGTTAGAGCCTAAAAAGAGAGTATTAATACTCGAGTGCACCTTACCCAGGAACTACATAAGGCCCGATTCCGATATTTGGGATACGTAGGCAACTTCGTCATGAAGTTTGGCCCCAACCATTTTTAGCCTTCTTGTCTCAACCGTGTTGATTGGCTTGTTCAAACTCGGCTATCCTATCCATGTCCAATTGTCTCATCTTCATTAAAAATCAGGTGTCCTATTCCGTTAAAAGATTCAGCTATAAGACAATTCACGTTCAGATCTAAGGTTGTGCATCTTAAGAGTTAATTCCACGTCGGTTGAGCAGTGGCTATTTGCAAAAATAGTTTTGAGAATTTTTAGTGAAGTTGTCTAATTTTCTCGAAAATTATTTCATTTTTCCAAAATAGGACCATTTCTTGGACCTACAAAAGGAAAATTTTCAGTGCTCACAGCCTAACTTACATGATTTCAAAGCAGAAAGTTGAACATGCATGTTAATCTAACTCTCATGTTGGTCAAAATTGTTTTAGCAAAAGTCAAAAAACACAAAAATGTAGTTAAAGTGATGAACTAGGGGCATAGTTGAGTCAGGTTTTCTGTCTTTTCTCCATTATCAACGCACCCACCAGGAAGGGCACAACTGAAGTTAGTCATAGGGGCCAAAAGCTCTCTCATCCTCCAAGCAGCGAGGTATCGAGCCAAGCGCAAAGCATGAACTAGAAATGGAGTAGGATATTCAACCCCTGCTCATAGGGTCCATAACTTCTAACTTATCCATCAACCACCCTAGGGAGGGATAAAAAATAAGAGAGATTAACGAATAAAGAGATGTGCGCTGAGAGAAAAAGTAAGGAAAGGGGTTTTCAAAGAAATAGAGATAGAGGGCCAAAGTGATGCGAGAACCATAAATAAGAAAAGGAGGGAAACGATACCTGGAGAAGCAGTGGATTCCCCGTGAACTGAGAGATCTCCTACCATTGGAAAACATCCAAGTGTTGTGTTTGTGGGTTTTTTTGTTTGTTTTGATTTTTGTTTTTAGTTGTTTTGATTTCAGTGAGTAGAAGTGTTTAGGTGGTTTTTACTTTGTTTCTCTTTTGTTGAGTCGCGTGGTGTACTGTGGTAAGTTGCAGGCTCAATACCTGGTTAAGAATTCATTCTTAGTTTCAATTTCAAAAATAAATTGTTTTGTGCTCAAAGTGCCGTGCCATTCCCAACAGGATGTACAAAACAAAATTTCTTATTTCATAAACTGCAGGGTCCAACCCTGATCAAAAGAGAGAGCAACAAAGCAAGGACCTATATGAAGCTACATAGGTTCTGGACTGCAAAGCAAAAGAGGAAAGGGAAAATTGGAGCATCTGAGTTTGTTTCAACCTTAGAAAATTCTGAGATTGCATTCTGGATACACCTTCGTAGGCTTTGTCATTCCTCCGGAGTATGAGTATACCTTGTGCTCAAGCTCAAGCCTGCTTCAAGTTAGAATGGCGATCAAAGCGCTCTCCCTAAACACCATTCCGTGTCGGAGGTGTCTTGGCTGTGTTTGTAATGAGTTCCTAGGAGACCAACTGCGACTGTGGAAACTAGAGTTCAAATGATGATGCCTAGAACACAAAGGTTTGGAATTTTTGAGACTAAAGTCTAGTTTAAATACCCAAGGGTGTATCCTCAGGTTGAAATCTGTATGGCAGCCCCATAAGTTGAGGTAGCGTGTATGCACTTCAATTCTGGATACTGAACTAACCTAGTCTGTCACCCCGTTGGAGAATAGAGAAAGTTGTGAATATGATCAAGAAGAAAAGCGGCATCTGTGGCTTTTACATGCAGATGTTACCCTTTGCCAGCATTTGATGACCTTTGAACTGTGAGTTGAAGGTAAGAGTTCGAAGAACACAAGAGGGAGGTCCCCATCAGAGTAGAGCGGTTCATCGTCACTCGCCCCATGAGGTGCTTTCTAAAGCGCCGCTTTGTTTGTTTATTACATTCTCTAAACATCATTCACTACGTTGCTTGTCGCATGTATCCTATCATCACACTTATTGCATTCATTTGCATCTTGCATTATCTTGTATCATTTATCCTTTTACGCTGAGTAGCGTTTAGGATCATTGTCCCCCGGAGCTTTTCTCAGGATGCGTGAGACATGTTCCAGAGTGGTTTTTTATCTCAGGGTGTGCGGAAGCATGAGCCTGAGTAGTTTTTTCTTTTTTCACAATTTCAGCGTAGTTTGAGTGTTCCCTTCCTCAAATGATTTCAGTGTGTTTGGAATTTGTTCTTACTCTTCTCATGATTTCAGCGTGGTTAGAGTATCTCAGGACGCGTGAGATGCAACCCTGAGCGGTAGGACCTCTTCTCACAATTTCAGCGTGGTTAGAGTGTTCTTTTCCTCACACGATTTTAGCGTCTTTGGAATTTATCTCAAGACGCATGAGGTACGACCCTGAGTGGTAGGATCTCTTCTCACGATTTTAGCGTGGTTTGAGTATTCCATTCCTCACATAATTTCAGCGTGTTTGGAATTTATTCTTCCTCTTCTCACGATTTTAACATGATTAGAGTATCTCAGGACGAGTGAGATGCAACCCTGATAGGTAGGACCTCTTCCTACGATTTCAACATGGTTAGAGTGTTCATTTTCTCACACGATTTCAGCATGTTCAGAATTTATCTCAGGATGCGTGAGGTGCGACCCTGAGCAGTAGGACCTTTTCTAACAATTTCAGCGTGGTTTGAGTGTTCCCTTCCTTACACGATTTCATTGCGTTTGGAATTTGTTCTTCTTCCTCTTACGATTCTAGCGTGGTTGGAGTATGTCACCCTATTCATCTACTATATTATCCATCGCATCCATTACATCATATAATTTTATCACCTATATCCTTTCCATGTTAAACTTAGTTTGGCATGGGCTCATACCTTTCCCTCGTTAAAATATGGTTCTGTCATGTGTAAGTACCCATGCTGCGTTAAGGCCAGTATTGAGGATGTAAACACCTTTTCTATGTTAGACATGGTTTGGTTTGTGTCCATACGTTTTCTAGGTAAGATGTGGTTCGACCTGCGCCTTTTATTCACTGCATCCATTGTATCCATTGCATCGTACTTTGTCTGGTTACATTCAGCATTTAGGATCCTTATCTTTTCCAAGCAGATCATTCCTCACTTATATCATATCACCCGATCACTTGTATTCTTTCTGCAAAAGGCATAGTTTTGCATGTGCTCGCACCCTTTTCATGTTGAAACATGGTTCTGTTATGTGTAAGCAGCCATGCTGAGCTGAGGCCAGGATTGAGGGTGTAGGCACTTAGCCTATGTTAGGCATCGTTTGGCTCGTGCCCACTTCTTTTCTAAATAAAACGTAGTTTGATTTGCATCTCCATTCCTTTATGGTATTCGTGTGTTTTGCACTGTTTGTGCTTTGATTATTTCATTGCATTGTTTATCATTTGCATCCTGCCCTTGAACTACATTGGTTTGATTCCTTGCAATGAAATATGTAGGCAACCCTTTGGTTTAACCAACTGCATCTGCATTTTGATTGCTTTGCCCAAGTCTTAAGACCTTGTCAAAATGGGTCGTCTTTGGGCTTTGACATTCACTAACTTCGTTTCATGACTTCGAGCTCTATCAAAGAGAGGCAACTGTAGACACCCCATTTTTGACCGCCCTTAAGACTTGGGTGCCTTAGGTTGATCCCTCGATGATAAAAAGTTACGCTGTACAATCACTCAAGTTCTTTAGTAAGAAGCTTTGATTTTTGAGCTTCTAATCCTAACCTTACACCCCATTTTTGACCAAAACTATTTTAGCCCAAAATTATTTTAGACCAAAATTATTTTAGACCTTAAAACCCTCTCTTTCAAAATATTTTTCCAAATGTTTTTACAATGTTTCGAGGCTCGCATTTCGATTAAAATATTACAATTTTCGGTAAATCGAGTAAGGACAAAGTGGAAATAAATGGAAGGGAGGTGAACTCTTTGAAAAATATTTCAAAACATCTTATTTATAGGTTTGGAGTTGAAGGAAATATGAGGGGAGGGAAGAAAACTAGTTCTGGGAAAGGTCGGGCATCAAACCGTTAAGATAGAAATGAGCAGCCTTCACTAAATTAGTAATATCTCTTTGTACACTTATAAATTAGATGTGAGGCCACCACCATTGGAAATTAGACTTTTGGGGCTTCAATTTAGACTCAAGAATCACCTAAAACCGAGTCTGGATGAGGAAGATATGCTCGTTTGAAGTTGGGCTTGAAAACAATTTTTTGTGTACAGCCAGCCACTTTTTGTGGACGGCCGTACAAGTACTTGGCCGGCCGACCAGGTGTCCCGAGCGGCAAATTTTTAGAGCCAAGTGTCCCTACTAGTGGCCGACCATCCCCTTTACTGGCCGGCTGTCCCCTTTTGCGGCCGGACGGCCAGCCAGCCAGTTGTGCCAAAAAACAGATATTTTACTGCCAGTTGTACCAGCTGTCCCCATAGGTGCATGCATTGCCCCAGCTGTCCCTATACTGATATTTCCATCTGAGGCACATGTTTTTCTATATATAGATGACCACCCCTCTTGAAATTAGATTAGAAAAAATTCCTAAAGCTCCAATACTTGCATAACACACACACACACACACTCTCTCTCTCTCTCTATATATATATATATTGCAACCTACACACTTTCTCTCTACACTTCCTAAACAAAAAATTTGGATCTTCTTGTTGAGGTTCTTTAGCTCAAATCTCAGCCCTTGAGAGTGAGAACTTGTTTGTTTGTGAACAAAAGTGTTACTCCTCTTCAAGAGGTATAACTACTAGCTCCTTTGCACTGCTTCTTTCCTATCTTTTCTTACTGTTTTTGGGCTATTTTTTCAATTGTTTTTATGGGTTGAAGCTTGTGATTTAAGGCTATTAAAGGTGGAGGGGTTAATCATCCTTCTTTGTACCTTGTCTCCTAAGCCTTTCCCCTTGTGTTTCCCATCTCTTCATCAACTTTTTTTTCAACTTTTTACCACTGATTTTCAGAGGTTTTTCATGGTTAAAATTGTAGTTTTGAAGTCCCAAAAATGGAGGGGTCTGTACAATCTCAGGGTTGATTCCAAGCATGTCTTCGTAGGACCACGCGAAAACATCTTTGAAATCTTTTAATAAAGCGATTAAACGCTTGCGTTCCTCTGAAGACAACATGGACCCGATTTGGACCAAGCGTGGATCCTTCTTAGTACCTACATTAGTGGCAATGATTTCATCAATATAGGGCTTAGCACGCCTCTTCTCCTCTCGATTAATCAAGTTTTTCAAAGCCAGAGGAATTTCTTCCTCTTCGTTTTTGTTAAAATTTTGAAAATCTTGGTCAATATAATAAATCAGCAGCACAGAGTAGTACACAGAATCTGCAGTGTTCTCATTCATAAGTTCTGGCTCTTTGGGTTACAATAGACTCAAAAGAGTAGGAAAAAGAAGAACTTGACAGGACCTTGGCATCCGGGTTACCACCCCCTGGAATGCCAAACTCAGACTCCCTAGACTAACTTGAATCTGATTTCGACTCTATAGACTTATTGGAATCAGATTCCGGCTCATCATCTGATTCAAAACTAGAAAGAAAGCCCTTCTTTAGCTGCCAAGTAAAACATGGTGCCCTTGATGCATCCAGAATACCACTGGTAGGATCCACACCCAGTTCCTTTCTGATCATAGAAACAATAGAGTTATCTCCAAAGTTCTCTGTGTTGGTTGCTGGATCTGTCAAGAGATCGGCCAGTGTTGCCCTTACGTTAACCTCACTGTTATCTGAGTGATCTTCTTTGCTCTGGCCAGTGTTGATGCTTAGTTCAGCCCTGTCCTCATCACTGTCTTGCAACTGATGGTCAAACAAGATCTCGAATCTAGGGACACATTGCTTCGAGGAATTCACCCAGGGCTGAGCAAAAACCACAAAAGGGGAAATCCTCTCATTCTTTAACAAAATGCCTATTCAATGTCCCCCAGATTGGCCTGTGGACGAGCTCATAGTGCTTTCCAGCTCTCTCGGCCTTGGCTCTGTCCCTCATTTCTTCTCCCTTTCTTATCCAATCCTCTTTGGTGGGCACGTAGCGTAACCTAAAGGCATACGGGTTGTGTGGTACCTCAATTGACATCGTAACCCCTTTTCTTATGCTCGTTCTGAGCCTCATTCCCGGTATATGTTGTAGCTTGTTCATGACGTAGATGGATTGGGCATTGACGTACATGCCTTCGTCCGTGGCTAATATCTTCTACACTACTTGGGCTTCCGCTCGAGTGAATCCCAAGAGAAATACATCCTCATCGCCTTGATCGATCTCTAGCAATGGTGTAGTCACCTTTGGCGGTGGATGTATGGATGAGTTCCCAAAAATAGTTGCTACTTCTCCCTCATGAGGATACTTCAACATTTGATGGAGGGTGGAGGACACAGCCTTCACGTGATGTAACCAAGGCCTCCCTAACAACAAGTTAAAGGTTGTTGGCACATCTAGTACGTGGAACTCGATCTTTTACTCAGATGTGCCCACCTGGACTAGCACTTTTACTGTCTCCATGATCTTTCTGCTTGGGTTGTCATACGCCTGTATCACCTGGGCTGTGGAGATAAATTTCTCTGGTTTAAGGCCTATTGCGTAGGTAGTGCGAGATGGACAAACATTAATGGCAAAACCAGTATCCACCAACACTACTGGCACCCACTTCTCTTTGCACTCCATGGATATGTATAATGGCTTGTTGTGAGCCGACCCTTCCGGCGGTAGCTCTTTGTTAGAGAAAATGAGCATTGCCTTGCAACACTTGGAAAGACCAAGCCCACAAGTTGCTTAGGCTTTGTATAAATGGCTAATTTAGCTTTATCCATTGCTGACAATACTGCCTCTCGGTGAACCCGTGAAGCCATGAGGAGTCCCCAAATAGAGATATCGGCTTGGATCTTCTTGAGTTGTTTCAGAACTAGCTCCTCTTCTAGCTGCTTCTTCTTCTCTTTTTCAACCACCTGGTCTTTTCCTGATGGCTTTGCTTAATCTAGGTGTGGAGGTTTAAAATATCGTCCACTTCTTGTGAGATGGTCTATCTCCTCAAATACCATGTATTATCCGGGATAAAGCCCTCCCAGTCTTTGTCAGTATGGCCAGATGTAGATCACTGTTGTCCCATCACTCGCCATCAGCTACCGACAAACAATTGTCTAGCTCTACTCGAATCATCTTTACAGTACAAGTGTCCTTCTGAGGGCGACATGCTGTTGTGGTTTTTTGGCTATCTTCAATTCTTTCTTTCTCAAACTGCCTCAGTGCAGCTTCCTGTTCAGTATCTGTAGTCTTCATAACACCCACTTCTTGGGTTGGTTTTCCCGGACATGCGCCCTTTGGCAGCTTTCTCTTTTTATCAGCCTTTCCAGCTACCACAGCTATCTCAGCTTTCTTTCTCTTTGGTTTAATCCCAGTTTCTTCCTTGTCCGACTCATCATTCAACCACCTGGCATTATCAGTCGACCCGTTTAGATCGAACCACCTGATTTGCACATCACCTTGGTCTTGTTCATCGAAGAACTGCAGGTTGTCCAAATCTTCTTCTAGGTCCGCCAAATCGTCCAACCCCTAGTTTGGGCCATCCTCCCTAACCACATTAATGTCCCCTGAAGTTGGCAACACGACCTCCGCCTGGAGTTGCGTAGCATGGGCAATGTAATGGCTTGAATCGTACGCCCTTTTAGATGAGTCCCTGGGATGTTCCGATAGCAGACCAGTACCTCTCTCTAAGGTCAACATCTCGTCTACTGCAGGTATTGTCACTACTGATCTGTGAAGCTTAGGTTATAGGTTAGATGTGTTCATCATGCACAAGTCTGTGCCCTCAGGAATGAACAACATCAGTTTTGGTAGGTAGGAGGGGGTAATATAGATACTGGGGTCATAGGAGGTGGACAGTGTATCGATAAGGTGAAGATTTCGAGGTGGAGGGACATGGTTATGGGCGGGGAGCGGGTTGGTAGTTACATTTGGTTTCTGGGGTGGAGTGATGACTCTGTTGTCAATGAGATCTTGAATCTCTTGACACAATCGGAAGCATCGGTCAGTTTCATGACCGTGCTACCAGTGGAATGCATAGTATTTTGTGGGGTCGTGCTTGGGCGAAAGAGGATCGGGGAGTGGGCGAGGTTTTAAGAGTTTTAGGTGCCCTTTCTTGATCAGCACCTACATGGCTTTGGATAGGGTCATAGTGGGTGGAAAGTTCTACCTGGAGGTCGGGTAGGGTTGGATAGTGTTTGTGGTCTTCTGTTGGTGAAGGGGTCGGCAATTTTAGTTGTGGTGACAACACTTATGTCGGACGGCCTCGCAGTTGTGCTACCACTGGCAGCATTGGCACTACAAACAAACGACCTCTTAGCCGGCTCCTTATCATCAGTAATAATCCCCTGTTTCATAGCATCCTCAATTTGAACCCCCATTTCATGAAGCTCTTTGAAGGTGAATAGGGAGAGAACAATCATTTTCTACAGTAGCTTGCCATGCAGGTTTCGGACAACCATTCTGATCTAGTCCTTTTCTAAAGGTCGAGTGGTCATCATGGACGCTTTGGCCTCCATCTTGTCACAAACTCGGAGAAATCTTCTTTTTCTCTTGACGCATTGCCTCAAGATCACGAGTTGTGACCTCGATTTGCGTATTGTAAGAGTACTGAGCAATGAAAGACTCGACTAATTCCTTCCAGTTCTGCTTTGTAGAATTTTCAACTTGGCGTGCCAGATGGCCGCTATACCTGACATAGTGCGACCAAAGAGAGATAGCTTTTGCAATCTAGTCAAACCCATCGGCCACAAGATATCTAAAAACAGCAGTAAGTGAACCATTGGGTCCTTAGAACCATCAAAGTGGTCAATGTTCGGCATCTTAAACTGCTCTGGTAAGGTAACCATAGATTCGATGTACCCATCCTCTATGTCAGGAATAGAGTTAACCCTTTGCCCTTTTTTTGAACTACTTCTCAAGTTTGTTGATTTTGAATGCGGTCAGGTAAACCTCAAATTTGAATGGTGCCTCGGTCTGATAGACTAGGGCTCCGGAAGCTTGTGCTGGGACGGGTTCTACTTGGACTGGGAAAATCAGAACACCCTCGGTTTGTGGATCTTGAGCAGTGGCTGTGGCACCGAGCATAGGGATAGCCAGGGTGGGTACATGTGATGCAGAGGTCATAGCCGGTTGTGGTTGCTGTTGCTATAGCCTAGTTATAACCTCGGCCTGACGGGCCGCATCATGCTGTAGTGTCTCAACTGTTTGTTGCAGATGGAGTATTAATTCCTTCATATTTGCTGGGGGATACTGCACCATTGGAATAAGTGACTGTTCTTGAGCTGGACTAGAAGTAGATGACTGTTCTTGAACCAGACTAAATACAGTTGAGCTGAGAGGTGATTGCTGTAAGAACTAGACTGGTGAATTTTGTCTGATCCTCCTTTGCCTTGCAATTGGTGATAGCGAGGCAAACACAGGCTGTCCCTAGACAAGATCTCCAACCTTGCAAAGTCTTCCGACGCGGGTCCAGAGTACTTGGGGGATATCAGAACCCTCTTAAGCTATGGTTTTAAACTACCTAGCAAAAGAAATGAAGAAAGAGAATAGTAATCAGAAATCGTACAACACCTTAGCTAAGATGTTATCAACACATACATGATTGAAGCTGTAGAACTGTACTCCACACTGACTTCTGCTCCAAAACAGATACCAACTTTGCCACTGATATGAACATTCCTGTACAGTTTCATTATAAAACACATACTAATTAAAAGAGAGCCAAAACACCCTTATGAGGGGGTAAGGTTACCTTGTCCTAGTTTTGTCATGAACTAGGATTCACTACTTCAATCAAGCGGTTTCACAAAAATCCTGCACATAGGTGAGCACCCTGTCCTAGTTTGGAACAGTCATTATGGCTTTACTATATGCAGCTAGGCCAAATTGGTCAAAAGGGTACCTCAACAAGATTACCTAATATACCGCTCACACCTAACACCGAGAAGTGAAAGGAGGATCAAGCGGTACAATGACAGTCCAGATCTAAGGGTTGTGTTTCCAACATGGCAAATCCCATAAACGGCTAGCTTTTTGGCAAGCTTTTTAGGCAAGCCTCCAGCAAGCCATCCAGGAATAGCAGATGGAAAACACAGTGACTTAAAGCACCAATGAAAATGCAATGCAAAGAACATATATCTGTAAATAAAATGTCACATCATGAAGTCCAAGTCAAGTTCTCTAAGTTCCTAGCAGAGTCGCCAGAAACTGTAGCTTGCTTTTCGTGCTCCTCTCAAATATGATAGCCCTACAGTTCGGACTCCCGTGGTTCTGAATTTGATTTCACAAGTGCATTGTGAAATAGATAAACACTAATGAGTCCAAATTCGACAATTGTATTGGAAAATCGATTTTTGGATAAAAAATGCCAATAATGGACTGTGTAGACACCCCATTTTTGACCGCCCTTACGACTTGGACGTCACCACTTGCACACCTAATGATGAATGTGTGTATGCTTGTTAAGTGCTCGAAGTCCTCAACAGAATGCCATAGCTTTGAGCCTTCAAACCCTACACACCTGTTGCCGTATTTTTGGACCAAAACTAGAGTTTTTCAAGCCCAAAACCTCTTGTGGCCGGCCGGCCCCTACTGTTGGCTGCCGGCCACAGCTTTTGGCTGCCAACCACTAGTGTGGCTTGCAGGCCAGGATTAGTGGCCTGCCGGCCATAAGTGTGTTTTGTAGATATTTCTCTGCCAGTTGTGCTAGCTATTGGCGCAGATACATGCTTACACGTGTATGTATTGATATTTCTGAGGGAGTGTGATGTTTTTCTATATATAGAGGACCTCCTCTCTTGCTTTAGAGGTTAAAAAATTTTGGAGCAAATTATTTTCTCTCTCTCTACAATTCTCTCTCTCTCTTGCAAATTTCTTGAACCTTTGCATATACACTCTAAACCAAACCTTACCATTTTTGAGCTGAGGTACTTTTGAGCCCTCTTTGAGCTTTTGAGGGCATGTTTGTGCTGAATTGTCGCTTGGAAGTGCTCTCCTCTTCAAGTGGTATAAGGCTTAATTTGTTTTCTTATTTTGTTTGTTATTTTCTTACTGTTTTCCTACTATTTTTCTGCTATTTTTTGGGCTGTGTAAGCTCTGTAATTTTGGGCTGAAACTTGTGGTTTAAGGCCTTAAAGGGTGGAGGGGTGGTTCACCTTTCTTTCCATCTTGCTTGTCTAGCCTTTACCTTTGTGTTTCCCACCTTTACACTATCTTTTTTTGAGCTTTTAAACACTGATTTTCAAAGTTATTTCAATGGCTAAAATGTTGTTTTGAAGTCCAAAATTGGAGGGGGTAGCCTTCCCTCCTTGTCTCTTGCTTACTAGCCTAGCATGCTCCATGTTTTAGCTTATTGTTCTAGCTATTTTTGTCTTAATTCAAACATGTTTTAAGACTAGTTTAGCACTGTTTTAGGAATTTTTTTTGGAAGTGTTCACTGCATTTGAGCCTTGTATTGCATGCTTGTAGTGTAATTGTCCTCATAGGTTTGGTGGTCTAGGCCTTAGCCACCAACCTATTTGAGTTGATAGTACTTATTTATGGTTTTCCATACTTGTTTTCACCTCTAATCATCTCTGCAACCTCTCTCGTTCCTTGGCTTTTTCTTTGCTTTGAAAGTTGGTTCAAACTAGTTGCTTGTTTAAAGCATGAGATTGAGGTCTTGTGCTTAATGGTTTAATCCCTTTGGGGGTTCATTACCAACGGCATGAAACTTCTCTCATGTCTAAAACAACTTTTGGTTTGATCCTTCTTTCCATTAGAGGACTTAAAATTCATCTTTGGACTCAATTGATTAAGAAATGGTTGGTAATTAAAATGTAGTAATAAAATTGGAGACTAAAAAATGATACAAGATAATAACTTGGTTGGGTTCAATCGGACGTTAATTGAACCCTTGATTCTTGAATCGTTTCATACTCATTAGTGATGTAAACGGTTCAAGAGTCATTGTCAACCACTTCCCTTGATCAATCCATGATAGGGAGGAGGTTTGAAAGTCTTTATTTGCTGCATTTATTGAACTTGCACCCTTTGGTTCATAGGCTAGTCATGCAACGAAATTGCATCAATTGATGGTTTGTGAATCAAATTTTCCCACTCCTTTGAGTTGTTTGATGATAAGGAAGGGTAAGTAGTGCAAACAACCTTTGAGAATACCTTGTGCTTGCTATGTTTGCACTTCGTTACAGCAGGAAGAACCAGGCATCAGTGGCCGGCAGGCCACCTTTGGTGGACTGTAAACCATCATTTGTGGCTGACAGGCCACCACTTTTGGCCTGCCAGCTACCTTTGCAAAATCCAGCAGCAACTTTTTGAAATGAAACAAAGCTGCTTTTGAGGTAAAAAAAACAGTGCAAATGTTCTACTATGTAACAAAGGCATCTTGCAGCAGAACAATGGCTTTTTCAGATGGAAGTCTGCGTATGCATGAGCATTCCTTATTTCCTGAAGCTGAGTAGTTAGAGTAGTTAGGTTAATACTTCTTTCATATTGTATTCAAGTTATAATTATTTAATTTGTAATTCATTAGTTAGTTCTAATTTGTTAATTAGTTAATTGTCTTGAATAGTTTATTAATTTGTTGTTGTAATAATTAGTTAATTCATTTTGTAATAGCTAGTTAATTAATTTAGCTAGTTAGTTCATTCGAACCCTCCTGCGTAAGGGCGCAAACTTGTAATAATGTGTATGTTTTCCAACCCCACGTCTTTCTCCCTTTTATTTACTAGCTTATGTTGGTTAGTTTAGGGCATCATGTTTTGTTTAGCATCTCTCATGCCTTGCATCCACTTGTCTTGCATGCATGAAGTCTCGGTTCATCATGCTAACTTGCAATGTTAGTTTAATACTTCTTTGAATACGTGCTTAGACCACATACTATCAAATTGAATCACATGTTATGTTAAATAGCCGAGCCTATTTAGATTGCATATCGCATTTGTTGCATTAGTCATATTGCATGAGCTAGGGTCACACATTTTCCTAACTTTTTCATCTTTTTGACTTGGAGTACTAGGTAAGCTTATATTTGCTTCAGCATATTGCATGAATGTGGATGTTGCCATATCTAGCATGCTTGCCATGAGGCAAAATGCTTAACTGATAAACTACTTGAATGCCTGTGGATGAAGGCTAATTGCTTGAATTGGAATAATTTGAGTAATGTTCATATGCGATCACATTTTCAAGTGGAACATATTCAAAACAATTTTCAAAACGAACATGAAATAAAGTGTTCCAATTATTGCAAATTAGTCTATACTTGTGTGTGTGCACATTACATAGTAATGTTAGCCTAATAATTGGAACAAGAGCATATAATGTAGATAAGAATCACATCATGATTAGTAGAGGCCGATCTTTGATTAGGCGAGCGGGAGTGCTCAATTCATGACCTTCCCCTCTTGTACCTAAGTTCCCGAGTCGAGACAATCTTGGTGATGACGGACACGTGGCCTTTGGCACGAGTCATGGGTTTCCTTAATTTTCCAAAAATATTTAGGTGGAGACTCTGTATCTGGCAAAGCAGTCCATTTTTGGCAATTTGATTCAAAATCGATTTTCCAAAAGATTTGCCGTATTTGGACTTTTTGGTGTTTATCTATTTTACATTGCACTAGTGAGATCAGATTCAGAACCATGGGAGTCCAATACTGTAGGGCTTATTCGTCTTCTGAAAGGGGGCATGAAAAGTCAAGCTACAGTTTCTGGCGGCTTTGTTGGGGAAATTAGAGAACTTGACTTGGACTTCATGATATGAAATTTTATCTACAATTATATTTTCTTTGCATTGCATTTGCATTGGTGCGCCTAAGTCACTATGTTTGTGTAGCTCGACTTTTGACGCCCCCTTTCGGAAGATGAATAAGCCCTACAGTATCGGACTCCCGTGGTTCTGAATTTGATTCTAGAAGTGCAATGTGAAGTAGATAACCACCAAAGAGTCCCAATCCAACAAATCCTTTGGAAAATCAATTTTGAATCAAATTGCCAAAAATGGACTGCTTTGCCAGATTTCAGAGTCGCCACCTAAATATTTTTTTGGGGGGGAAATTTAGGAAACCCATGACTCGTGCCAAAGGCCACGTGTCTGTCATCACCAAGATTGTCTCGGCTCGGGAACTTAGGTACGAGAGGGGAAGGTCATGAATTGAGCACCCCTGCTCGCCCGATTCAAAGATCGGCCTCTACTAATCATGATATGAATCTTATGTACATTATATGCTCTTGTTCCGGTTTATTAGGCGAGCATTACTATGTGATGCGCACACATACAAGTATAGATTAAATCGCAAGAATTGGAACGCTTGATTCATTTTTGTTTTGAAAATTGTTTCGAAATATGTACCACTTGAAAAAGTGATCGCATATGAACACTACTCAAATTATTCCAATTCAATCAATTAGCCTTCATCCACAGGCATTCAAGCAATTTATCAATTAAGCACTTAGCCTCATGGCAAACATGCTAGACATGGCAACATCAACGTGTAATATGTTAAAGTGAGTAAAGGCTCACCTAGTACTCCAAGCCAAAAAAGAGAAATGAGTGAGAAAAACGCATGACTCCTAACTATGCGATATGACTAATGCAATACATGCGATATGCAATTTAATAGGCTCGGCTACTAATATGGCATATGGATCAATTTGATAGCATGCGGTCTAAGCACGTATTCAAATAAGGGTATTAACTAACAATGCAAGTTAGAATGATGGACTGAGCCTTGGTGCATGCAATACAAGTGGATGCAAACATGGAGAATGATAAATAAGACATAACGTCCCTAAACTAACCATCATAAGCTAATAAATAAAAGGGAGAAAGACGTGGGATTGGAAGACATACACATTATTACAACATTGCGCTCTCACGAAGGCGAGTCCAAATGAACTAACTAGCTAAACTAATTAAAGCTAAGCTAATTAATTAACTATTACAAACCCAAACAAAGCTAACTATTCTAGCTAGTTCTTACAACAAATTAATCAACTATTCTAGCTAACTAATTATTACAACACAAAATTAAATAACTAGTTTAACTAACTAATTAATTACAACTCTTTACAAAATTAACTAGCTACAACTAATTAAGTACAACATGAACTGACTAAGTTAACTACTCTAATTACTCTTCCTTAGGGAATAAGGAATGCTTATGCATGTGCGGACTTTCCACCTGAAAAGGCCACTATTTCTGGTGCCAAATGCTTCTGTTGCACAGTTGAACACTTGCACTGATTTCCACCTCTAGACCAACTCTGTTCTGTAAAAAAAGGACACTGCTTGAATTTGCATTGGTGGCCGTAGAGGGCCTGCCATCCACTGATGATGGCCTATCGAGCACTGCTGATTGGGTTGTCTTGCTACAACAGAGAGCAAATGGAGTAGAGACAGTGTATTTTCAAAGCTTTGTTTGCACAATTTACCCCTCCTTATCATTTGAACAACTCAAAGCAGTAGTAAGACTTGATTCACAAGCCACCAATGGATGCAATTTCATTGCATGATAGCTTATGAACCAAGTGTGCAATTTCAATGAATGCAACAACCCAAGACTCTCAAAACCACATCCCTATCATGAAAGATCAAGGGAAGTAGTTGACAATGAATCTTGAATCATTGTCATCGCTAATGAGTATGAAATGACTCAACACTCAAGGGTTTAATTAACGTCCGATTGAACCCAAACGAGTTATTATCTTGCACCTTTTTTGGCCTCAATTTTATTACTTCATTTTAGATTACCATCCATTCTTTAATCAATTCAGTCCAAAAGGTGAATTTATGTCCTCTAATGGAAAGAGTGCTCAAACCAGGAGTTGTTTTGGGCATGAAAGAGACATCGTACCGTTGGTAATGAATCCCAAAGGGATTAAACCATTAAGCATGACATCTCAATATCATGCTTAAATAAACAAGTAGTTTGAAACCACTTTCAAAGCAAAACAAAAGCCAAGAAAGGAGGGAGGTTGCAGAGGTGATTAAGAGTGATCACAAGTATGGAAAGCCATAAATAAATACTATCAACTCAAAGAAGATGGTGTCTAAGGCCAAGAACACCAAACTCATGAGGACAATTACATTACAAGCATGCAAAACAAAGCTCAAATGCAATAAACACTTAAAAATAGTCCTAAAATAGTCTTAAATAAGTCTTAAAACATGCTGGAATTAAGACAAAAATAGCTAGAATAATAAGCTAAAACATAGATCATGCTAGGTTAGTAAGCAAAACACAAGGAGGGGAGGCTTACCCCTCCAATTTTGGACTTCAAAACTTGATTTTAGCCACTAAAATAACTCTGAAAATTAGTGTTTGAAAGCTCAAAAAAAGATAATGTAAAGGTGGGAAACACAAGGGTAAAGGCCTTAAGAGCAAGGTGTAAAGAAGGGTGAGCCACCCTTCAACCTTTATTGGCCTTAAAACCTAAGTTTCAGCCCAAAAATAAAGAGTTTTTAAAGCCCAAAAATAGTTGGAAGATAGCAAGAAAAAGAGTAGATACAACAAGTAAAGAGACAAAGCTTTATACCTCTTGAAGAGGAGATCACTTCTAGGCAATAAAACAAGGCAAACACACACTCAAAAGCTTAAACAAGGCTCAAAGATACCTCAACTCAAAGATGGAGAGGTTTGGTTAAGAGTTTATAGGAAAAGGTTAAGAAATTTGTAAGAGAGAGGAGAGAATTGTAGAGAGAATGGAACAATGTTGCTCCAAAATTTTTCTAACCCTAAAGCAAGAGGGGAGGCCCTCTATATATAGAAAACATGAATCTTCCTCAGAAACATCCATCCACACACGTGGGAGCAGATGCAAGCATTTGTGCAAATAGTTGGCACAACTGTCACAAAATATCAGCAAAAGACATTAGTCGTTGGCCGACCGGCCAGCACTGGTGGCCGGTAACCAGAAGTGATGGCCGACAACCTAGAGTAGTGGCCAACAGGCCACCAGAGGTTGTAGGCTTGAAGATCACTAGGTTTGGTCCAAAAATAAGGCAACAGGGGTGTAAGGTTTAGAGGGCTCAAAGTTGTGGCATTCCGCTGAGGACTTCTAGCACTTGACAAGCATATACACTCATTATTGGGTGTGCAAGCGATGGCGTCCAAGTCGTAAGGGCCGTCAAAAATGGGGTGTCTACAGTTTTTCATCTGCTATTCCTGGATGGTTTGCCAGAGGCTTGCCTAAAAGCTTGCCAAAAGGCTGACTGGTCATGGGCTCTACCATGATGGGAACACAACCCTTGGATCTGGACTACTGTTGTACTGTTTGATCCTCCTTTCACTTATTGGTGTTAGGTGTGAGAGGTATATTAGGTAGTCTTGCTGAAGTATCCTTTTGATCATTCGGCTTAGTCGCATATCGAAAGGCCATAGAGACTGTTCCAAACTAGGACAGGATGCTCACCTGAAATGCAGGATTGCGTGAAAAACTGCTTTGTTTGAATAGTAAACCCTAGTTCCTGATGAAACTAAGACAGGGTAACCTTACCCCTCATAGGGGTGTTTTGGCTCTCACTTAACTGGTATGTGCTTTACAGTGAAACTGTACAGGAATGTGCAAAGCAGTTGCAAGTTTATAAGTTTGGTATCTGCTTTGGGGGCAGAATTCAGTGTGGAGTGTAGTCCTACAGCTTTGATCATGTCTGTGTTATAACGTCTTAGCTGAGGTACTGTGCGGTTTTTGATTACTGCTTTCTTTTTGCTTTATTTCTTTTTGCTAGGTAGTTTATCACCATAGCTTCAGAAAGTTTGGATATCCCCCAAGTACTTTGGACCCGAGTCAGAAGGCTTTGTAAAGTTGGGGATCTTGTTCAGGGACAACCTGTGTTTACTTCACTCCCACCGATTACAAGACGGCCGAGAATTAGGCAGAGCTCACCGGTTTAGTTTTTAAAGTAGTCACCCCTCAATTCACCTATATGTAGTCAGGTCTAGGGACAGTCTTCTACTTCTAGTCCAGCACGAGATCACTCGCCTATTTCGATGACATAGTATGCCCCAGTCAGTATGGAAGAATTGATACATCATCTACAACAAACAGTTGAAATCCTATAGCAAGATGCTGCTCGTCAGGCCGCGGTCACGGTCCAAGGTTATAAATAAGCTACAACAACAGTAACTACAGCTGGTGGCGGCCTCTGCATCCCATGCACCTTTCACGGGTATCCCAACACCCAGAGCCACCACTCATACTGCCAATGTCCAAGAAAATCAAGGCAATCCAATAGATCCAATTCCAGCACAAGCCTCCAAAGCACCTGTTTATCAAATTGAGGCTCCGTTTGAGATTGAGGTTGACCCAACTATGCTCAAGGTAAATAAACTGGAGAAGCTATTCAAGAGAGCACAAGGTGTTAATTCCACCCCGGACATAAAGGACGGGTACCGATTCTGCAGTGACATTGCCAGATCGGTTCAAAATGCCATATATCGATCGATTCGATGGCTCCGGAGATCCCATGGTTCATCTACGCCTATTTTCGGACATCTTGCAGCCAATGGGCCAGACTAGATTACAGAAGCTGTCTCTCTTTGGCCGTACTATGTCTGGTAAAGCGGCTATTTGGTATGCAAAGTTAGAAGATTCTGTCAAGCAGAATTGGGAGGAGATGGCCGAGGCCTTTATTGCATAGTATTCGTACAATACTCAGATCGAGGTCCCAACTCGTGATCTCGAAGCAACACGCTAAGAGCCGAAGGAGGGCTTTTTTGAATTTGTGACAAGGTGGAGAGCTAAGGCCTTGATGATGACCATAAGGCCTTCTAAGAAGGATCAGATCAGGATGGTTGTCTGGAATTTGCACGGCAAGCTGTTGCAAAAGATGATCATCCTACCTCTGTTTACATTTATAGAACTCCATGAAATGGGAGTGCAAATCGAAGACGCTGTGAAGCAGGGACTGATCACACATGAGAAGGAGCCAGCGAAAAGGCCGTTTGTATGCAGTTACAATGCTGCTGAGGGTAGCACAGCTGCAAGGCCATCAAATGTAAGCGTTGTCACTACAGCCAAGACTGCCGACCCTTTTGCCAATACAAGCTCACAAACACCCTCCAATCCTAACCAATCCGAGAGGACTTTCAACCAACTGTACATGACCCTGTCTCAAGCCATGAAAGTGCTAGTCAAGAAAGGACACCTCAAACCATTAGAACCCCGCCATCACCTGATCCTCTTCCACCCAAACACAACCTCGCAAAGTACTGCACGTTTCACCAACAGCATGGTCATGATATTGACCAGTGCTTTTGATTACGTCATGAGATTCAGGATTTCATTGAAAACAAGGTGATTACTCCACCTCAAAAACCCAATGTGACCACAAATCCACTCCTAGTCCATAATCAAGTCCCCCCGCCTCAAAATCTCAACCTGATCCATGCACTGACCACCCTTTACAACCCCAACGTATATATTACCCCATCCCACCTACCAAAACCGACGTTGTTCATTCTAGAAGGTATAGATCTGTGCATGATAGACACGTCCAACCCCCAACCCAAGCACGTGGTGATGTTTATAGTGGAAGGGGAGTCTACCTTGGAGGAAGGTATGAGTCTGCTGCCGGAGAGTTCCGAGGACTAGTGTTACCGACCTGGGTAGACATCAATGTGTTTAGAGATGATGGCCTGAGCCAGGGGTTGGATGATTTGGCGAAACTCGAGGACAATTTAGACAACCTGCAGTTCTTTGACGAACAAGATCAGGGGGATGTGCAGATTGGCTAGTTCGACTTGAACGGATCAACTGACAACTCTGGATGGCTCAGTGATGAGCCGAATAGGTAGGAAGGAACTAAAATGAAACTGGAGGGAAAGGAAGCAGGGATTGCTGTAGTGGCCGGAACAGTCGATGAGAAAGAAAAGCTACCGAAGAATGCTAGCATGGAAAATTCAGCTCAGGAATTGGTCACCGTGAACACTGCGGACACAGAATAGGAAGCTACACTAAGCAATTTGAACGAGAAAAGGGTTGAAGACAACCGGGAAGCTGCCATGACTCAACACCCTGCAGGGGATAACAATGATGTGAAGGTGATACAAATGGAGCCAGACAACTGTTTGTCGACTGCTAAAGGCGTATGGTGGGACGATGATGATTTGCACTTGGCCCACACTGATGAAGACTAGGGCGAGTGCCTTCTGGACAACACGTGGTATGCTGAAGAAATAGATCACATGATAAGAAGTGGGCGGTATTTTAAGCCACCACACTTAGATCAAGCTGAGGCATCTGGAAAAGACAGAGAGGTTAAGAAACAGAAAGAGAAACAGCTGGAAGAAAAGGCAGTGTTGAAACAGCTTAAGAAAATCTAAGCCGATGTCTCAATCTGGGGTCTTCTCATGGCCTCTCGGGTGCACCGACAAGCAGTACTGTCGGCAATGGACAAGGCTAAATTGTCCATTAACACCACGCCTGAACAGTTTGTAGGATTGGATTTCCCAAGTGGTGCCAAGCCAACCCTTACCTTCTTCGATAAAGAACTGTCGCCGGAAGGCTCGGCTCACAACAAACCCATATACATATCTGTGCAATTCAAGGAGAAATGGGTGCCGGTGGTGTTGGTAGATACCGGTTCGGCCATCAATGTTTGTCCTTCTCGCACTGCGTATGTAATCAGCCTCAAACCAATGGACTTTGTTCCCACAACCCAAGTAATCTGGGTATATGATAATACGAGCAGAGAGGTCATGGCCACTGTGCAAGTTAGAGTTTAGGTGGGCCCAACTCAGCAGGAGGTTGAGTTTCATGTCTTAGATGTGCTGACTACCTTCAATTTGCTATTAGGGAGGCCCTGGATGCATCATGTGAAAGTTGTCTCCTCTATTCTCCACCAAATGCTGAAACAAGCAGCATTTTGGATGCATCAGAAGCACCATCTCTTGTCTGGCAGCTGGAGGAGGGCTTTCTATCCAGTTCTGAGCCGGGTAATAAGCTAGAATCTAATTCCCCTAAGTCTGCGGGGTCGAGATCAGGTTCTAGTTCTTTTGAGTCTGAGTTTGGTATTTCTGGAGGTGGTAACCGGGATACCAAAGTCCTATCTAGGTCTTTGTGGGAGACAAATAATGGCAAAATCAGAAGGTGCATACCTTAGAAGACTGATATTAATCGGCTGTATCCTACGAGAATGGGAAGCCGAATATAATATATGTGTCGAATAAGTGTAGATCCTTAGAGCCGAATAAGAGAAAGAACAATGATTAAAAAGTAGGCCCTGGCCCCGAGGATCAAAAGGAACAGGTATAAATATAGGAACAATAATGGATTGAGAAAGGTATGTAAGAATCACTTCACTTAACTTAGTAAACAAGCTATCCTGAGTGTCTGAATTGACTTGTCCGTCGGAGTGCTAATTCCGGCACCCCCGATCGGAGTGTTTGTATTTTTTCAGGTGACTAGCTGAGGATCACTAGCATCTCCCAGTATCTGAAGAGTATTTCCAAACCACTTCTCGATAATTGGCACCGTCTGTGGGAATACTCAAATACATCCATGGCAGGCGTGACTGAAGATCCTCCGATAGCCATTGACGAGACAGCACAGAGAGATGACCTCACTCCAACAAATATGCTCGGAAAGGAAACCATCGCTGCAAGACGCGCCTTGAACTTCGACTCACCAACGACTTCAGCGCAAGAGACAATGCAAGCGATCATGGAACAAGCAAAACAGAATGAACAAAGGCTGGAGAACATAATTGCTGAAAATGAACGTCTCCGTCAAGATTTGGCCCTGGAAGTAGCAAAATCCAGAGAAGCCGTGCACCAAGATCCCGAACGACCTCTGAGGGCAGGTGGACAATGACCTCGAGCTCGACCAAAGGATACCGATAGCGACTCTAACTCATTACCCACGGAGCTCAACAAGAAGGGACGATCTGAAACTTCCAGCTCCTCCGAAAAGAGTCTACATACAAGGAGCAAGCGCAGAAGAAGCAGTTCAGACGAAGAGGACCAGCATGATCCTTTTGTCCGACGGATTGCAAGGGCGGCCCTGCCCAAGAAGTTCAAAGCTCCGTCATTCACTCTTTACGACGGAAAATCAAACCCCATTGATCATATCCGTCACTACAAGCAGGCTATGACATTGCATGCAGACAAGGAAGCCCTCATGTGCCGAATATTCCCCAGCAGCCTGGGGCCATTAGCTGTTAGGTGGTATTACAAGCTGGAGCCGGCTTCGATCAAAAGCTTCCATCAATTACAGAAATCCTTCAGGGCCAGGTTCATCACCAACGAGGTATAGCCGAAACAGACCGACTCTCTCTGGGCTATGCAGATCCAGTCAGGAGAAACGCTCAGAGCATATTCGGGGCGCTATTGGGAGTGCTTCAACCTCATCGATGACGCTTGCAATGACTCCATGGCCATCACCGTCTTCAAAATGGGACTACGTCCTGACAGTGGTCTTCGCAGTTCCCTGACCAGAAGACCCCCCAAAACAATCTGGGCGTTGATGAAGAGAGTTGAAGAGTATTGCAAAGTAGAAGATGATGCCTTGAGAATAAAAGCTGGACAAATGTCCAACAAAACAGCCCCCCTGAAATTGCTCAACCAATAAGTTCCGTGCCACCTCCGAGCCCTGAGCCATGGCAATGCGCTAAACGAGACAAAAGGCAGGACTCTCGCCGATCAAGCGATCAATGCTCCCACCGGACGAATGAACAACTGCAAGTCGACAGCAGGCGCTCGAGGCGTGCCGACAAGAAGTACACAGAGTTGTCAGAACCAATCACTGCAATAATGACCAAAGTCCAACACCTTCCATTCTTCAAATGGCCGTCAAAGATGGTGGGGCCACCCGACACGCAAAGAAGGGATAGGCGGTGCGAGTATCACAAAGATCACGGCCACGAAACTGAGAGTTGTTACACATTAAAGGATCACCTGGAAGAACTGGTGCAAGACGGCCGACTGCAACAGTATGTAAGAAAGGGAAAGCTAATAAAGGCACTAGCCTTGAGGCAAGACTCACCTCCACTTGGCGTGATCCATATAATCTACAGCCTGCCTGCATCCCCAACCGTGCACACAATTCAATCGCATCCAATCCCCCAAAAGCAACGTATTCTGACCGAATGGCAAAGAGAAGCTCCGACAATTACTTTCAATGACTCCGATCTTAGCGGCACAACAGCCTCCCACATCGATCCATTGGTCTTCAAATTACGCGTAAATCAGTTCACCATTGAACGCATTCTCATAGACCCAGGGAGTACTTCAGAGGTTATGTATTACAAAACTTTCATCAAAGTCGGCTTCGACGAGTCAGATCTGTCTCCGGCGCCTCACCCATTGTTCGACTTTAATACGAATCCTGAGTACCCGTTAGGAAAAATCATACTACATGTTCGAGCGGGCTCCAGAACGGTCGAAGTAGAATTCTTGGTCATAACACTCCCTTCGCCGTATAATGTCATCATGGGGCGAACCTGGTTACATATTATGAAGGCCGTTCCAAGCACTTATCATCAGCTTGTGCGCTTCCCAACAGCCCATGGCATTGAAGAAATCCGTGGCTCCCTGTAATCGGCACAAGCAGAGATTTTATGAAAAACCTATCACTGACCCGACCTGTGGGCTTTGATACTTGTATATATATCACTTCTGCAATGCAAACCATTTTTCTCTGTCGCTCAATTCATTTCTCAAACCCCATTGTAGCACTCGTCATGTTGACGATTCAAAGCCCCCCCTTTGGTGCATGACAACTTAGGGCTGATTAAGTCTCCCGATTCGGAGCCCCATTTTGGTGCATGACATCTAAGGGCCGATTAAGACTCCGGATTCGGAGCGCCCTTCGTGAATATCACGATTGGCCACATTAAGTCTCCGGATTCGGAGCCCCCTTTGGTGCATGACACCTTAGGGCCGATTAAGACTCCGGATTCGGAGCCCCCTTTGGTACATGACACCTTAGGGCCGATTAAGTCTCCCGATTCGGAGCCCCCTTTGGTGCATGACACCTAAGGGCCGATTAAGACTCCGGATTCGGAGCGCCCTTCATGGATATCACGATTGGCCACATTAAGTGTCCGAATTCGGAGCCTCCTTTGGTGCATGACACCTTAGGGCCGATTAAGACTCCGGATTCAGAGCGCCCTTTGGTGCATGTCACCTTAGGGCCGATTAAGACTCCGGATTCGGAGCCCCCTTTGCTACATGACACCTTAGGGCCGATTAAGTCTCCCGATTCGGAGCCCCCTTTGGTGCATAACACCTAAGGGCTGATTAAGACTTCGGATTCGGAGCGCCCTTCGTGGATATCACGATTGGCCACATTAAGTCTCTGGATTCGAAGCCCCCTTTGGTGCATCACACCTTAGGGCCGATTAAGACTCCGGATTTGGAGCACCCTTTGGTGCATGACACCTTATGGCCGATTAAGTCTCCAGATTCGGAGCCCCTTTTGGTGCATGACACCTTAGGGCTGATTAAGACTCCGGATTCGGAGCGCCCTTTGGTGCATGACACCTTAGGGCCAATTAAGTCTCCGGATTCGGAGCCCCTTTTGGTGCATGACACCTTAGGGCCGATTAAGACTCTGGATTCGGAGTGCCCTTTGTGGATATCGCGATTGGTCACATTAAGTCTTCGGATTCGGAGTCCCCTTTGGTGCATGACACCTTAGGGCCGATTAAGACTTCGGATTCGGAGCCCCCTTTGGTGCATGACACCTTAGGGCCGATTAAGTCTCCAGATACGGAGCCCCCTTTGGTGCATGACACCTTAGGGCCGATTAAGACTCCGGATTCGGAGCGCCCTTCGTGGATATCGTGATTGGCCACAATAAGTCTCCGGATTCGGAGCCGCCTTTGGTGCATGACACCTTAGGGCCGATTAAGTCTCCGGATTCGGAGCCCCTTTTGGTGCATGACACCTTAGGGCCGATTAAGTCTCCGGATTCGGAGCCCCCTTTGGTGCATGACACCTTAGGGCCGATTCAGACTCTGAATTCGGAGCGCCCTTCATGGATATCATGATTGGCCACATTAAGTCTCCAGATTCGGAGCCCCCTTTGGTGCATGACACTTTAGGGCCAATTAAGTCTTCGGATTCGGAGTACCCTTTGGCACGAACAAAACAAAACACGCGAACATCCAAAATAAGGTGCTTAACTAAGCATATAAAAAATTCAGAATAAGACGCAAATGTTTGAAACAAAACTTTTTATTTGATCAAACAGTTGTTACATAAACACAACCCGCATTTGAGCATTACAATACCCATTTTCAACCTGAAAAGCTAAATAAGGGAAAAGACGCATTGGTAAAGCAGCAGCGCTGAATCAACTCCCGTCACCTAGAAGTCCTCCACGGTTTGCAATGCCTTGAGCCAACTGTGCCCAAGCCCATGAGTTGCGCATTGCCAAACTTCCCCTGATACCATTGACAATGTCAAGGCAAAGATCCAGGACAAGGAAGGATAAACCCAACGGTCGTTGCCTTTCCTTTCGGGGTGATCTGCTTCGATGACTTGAAGACTCATGCCAACTTTTGGATGCCCTACCTCCCATACGCATGGGTCCTCTACCGCGCTCCATTGCAACACCAAGCTCGGCTGAACTCCGAGCCTCTCTAACTAACATCCCCACTTATCTTACCTCACATAATAAGTGATTGTTTATCTGTGCAAAGCGCCCACTCCTTTTATTTTCAATACTGCAACGATCTCGAGGCCCCAATCCCGAGGCAATTTCATTAACGCTAAACTCCATGAGACAAACGTCGGTTGACATTCGCCATAGCCTAGTTATCCAAACGACCTTTTGAAGCACATGCACTGGCCAAAAATCCAGGCTCCGAGCCGAGTCAAATTTGCCACAGCCACTCTACTCACTAGTTTTCGGCTTCCTCAAGTTACAATGGGCTCATTCAGGAATAAACGGCTATCACGTACCCAATCGTGGAAGAAAGGGTTACCACCGCGATTCATGTCTCCACCCAGCTCAGCTAGCGTCCTCGCTTCCCCTCTGCTGTTAAAGAAGAGTCTGTTCGATATTCACACGATACCTTCGAAAGCTGGAGTCAGTTGTTTATTGTGCTCATAAAAGTTGTACCTTTAATCATTTATCCTTTACAGAGGCAGCACCCTTGAGGCAATCTCATTAATTGTGAAAACCTCAATCGCCCGGCGCCGACTGGATCGACCCGCCTGGGGCAAGGGCAGATAGATTAATCAATCTATTCGGCTCAAGTGCTCCAGCCGGCCCATGAATCGACTTCAGAGCTCCTGAGTTCATCTCATCCGGCGCCCGAATGATCATGCACCGCCTGGGGCAAGGGCAGATTAATCAATCTATTCGGATTAAGTGCCCCAGCCGGCCCATGAATCGACTTCAAAGCTCCTGAGTTCGTCTCATCCGGCGCCTGAATGATCATGCACCGCTTGGGGCAAGGGCAGATAGATTAATCAATCTATTTGGATTAAGTGCCCTAGCTGGCCCATGAATCAACTTCAAAGCTCCTGAGTTCGTCTCATCCGGTGCCCGAATGATCATGCACCGCCTGGGGCAAGGGCAGATTAATCAATCTATTCAGATTAAGTGCCCCAATCGGCCCATGAATCGGTTCACCAGCGTAATACCCACGAACTATTTGGCATACGAATGATAAGTCAATATTGCCAAGATATTCAATCGTAGAAAGCTCAACAGAGTAATCATTTTATCTAAAGTAGTGAAAGGCAAAAATTCTTCACCAACATAACATGACAAACTGCGCATATTCGGCATACGAATGATAAGTCAATATTGCCAAGATATTCAATCGTAGAAAGCTCAACAGAGTAATCATTTTATCTAAAGTAGTGAAAGGCAAAAATTCTTCACCAACATAACATGACAAACTGCGCATAAGTAGTAGTGAAACGACAAGGTAATTTTCATTAATAAATTGAGCGCAAACAGTAACCAATTTATACATGAAAACTACTCGGAACCAACAAAAGTCCTTAAAACAAAAACATACATCAAAAGGGAAAGCATTTCATAAAATTCGGATGACTCCCAGATCAATCTTCGGGGTCAAACTCAAGTGGCTCAACATCCACCGGCTCATAAGGAATTGGCAAGGCCAATGTAACCGCAGCGGCATCAAGGGCCTTAAGCCACCCAGGTTTGAATCCTCAATTCTCACACTTGGGGACTTCATCTACGTATTCCTCGAAGGCGGCGCGTTTTCCAGCTTCGAATGCGGCAGAAGCCTCAGATTCTGCCTTTTCCTTGGCCGCCTTCAACTCTGCTAACTCAGTCTCCACCTTGTTAAGCACCTCCTGGGCTAGCCTAAGCGATTCTTTGCTCACGTTCGCCCTATCTTCGGCATCAGAACGAAGATGATCGACAGTCCGAGCCCTTTCTACTTCGGCTTCGGCTCGCGCAATCTCCATTGCGGCTCTCATCATCTCAAACTCGGCCTTACTCTTTTGATCGCCCACTTCTAACTGCAAACAGTCAATCCTCTCAAGGGCATCGTGTAGGCGACGGCCCAAGTCGGCGATCCTGCCGACCGTTTGCAAAACGAGTTGGGATCGTTAGATGCCATAGACAACCAAAGTCAAAACAAGTCAAGTTCACCTACCAAAAGGGCCGACTGCGCAGATAGGGCTACGGCCACCAAATCTGGCACGGCATGAAAGGATGCCTTATCAGCTGGTAGGGAGACTGAAGCCGCCAGGCTCAAGGCTACCACTGGGTCGGTAATGATGGATGCGTCAAAGGAAATCGGCGTGTCTCTGATCTTTGGCTGAACAATGAAAGGAACAACCACGTTCGACTCTTCTAAGCGAGGCCTTTTGTCAGCAAGACTATCTTCCGAACCGGCCCATCCCTCGGCGCTACGCTTCTTGCCCCGCTCTTTCAGAATCAACCGTTCTTCAATAATCGGTTGTTCAACCTCTTTCGCTATTTCAGCCGCAACAATCTGAGCCGGCTCTTCAATAACGGGTTCGAAAGACTCAATCAAGGCAGGTCCAGAACGGGCGGCCTCGGTCTTTTCCGGGCGGCCATTCGCTCAGCATTTTTCTTTCGAGCCATCTGCGTGAGGTTTTCCCTAGCCATACCTTCAAAAAAATCGCCGGGTAGGTCTCCCAAACTTCCAAAAATATCTCCAGAAGAAAACTCCGCTCGACCCGAAGTGGACGGCGAGGTAGGTTGACTAAGTCTGGCTGCCTCAAATGCCGAGTTTAGGGCCTCGTCAACCTCTTCGGCCTCCTCAGCGAACTCTCTGGCTGGTTCGGTGACTACCTCTACCACCGGCTCCACGTCTTGCCCTGAATCAGAAGCTTTGAGACCAACTTGCCTGAGGCTCCTGAAGCTAGGGAAGATAAGAGCCGCAAGGTGTTTATCGCCAGATGGAATCGGAATGTTGTCAATGGCCGAAAAAGTAGTATAAGTAGGCTCGTATCGAAGAAGTATGTGGGCCACTCTCCCTTGCTTCTGTACATTTGGACGGCCGAAGTATCGGAGTGCAATCACAATCTGCGCAAGGACTGCGTCGTCAGTAGAAACCAGAATCTTCTTCAATTTACTGCCTGCAAAGACAAAGGGTTAGACATGGAGAGAAGGCCGAGTGAAAGAAAAGTTCAATAAACGCAAGGAGACACACGGCAACCTGGTTCACCCCTTCGTCTGGGAATAGGGTCTAGGCGACCCTCGCCTTCACCAAATTCCCAGTTCCCTTAGACATTGACCATTACGTCATCCACACGCTTACCAGAATTGGCAAGCACGGTTACCAAATGATGATCAGTATCCTTGGCCCTAAGAAAGTACCGCGCAAGCCGACCGGAAGATTTGGCTAAAGCATAGCAGTGCCGAATGGCCAGAATGCCAAGATTGATCCTGAGGCACCGGTTCAACTCTATGATCCCCATTACGATTTGAAAAAATTTCACGTTGGGCTGAGAAGGAATCAGACCCCAATGGCGGAGAATGGCCCTAAGGAATGGATGTAGGGGAAAACGGACCCCGCCCTCTGCAATGGATAGGAGAGGAAAGACGATTGAATTTCAATCCTCTCTCTTCATATCCAGAGTATTGTCTGTCACTAGAGATAGATGAACATCGTCGGGGATGGAAAAGTGTCGTCGGAATCCGGAAACACGACCCTTAGAAAGGAGGTCTTTCAAGTGTTTAGCCATTTTCGCGGGGAATCAAGGGTTCGCCAAAATTAAAATACAAACAGAAAGTAGGATTGCAAAGAAAAGAGAAGAAGACTTACGAGAAGCAAGGGGGACAAGGGTAGACGGAGAAGAGTTGCAGAAAATGCGAGTCAGAGAAGGGATACCCGCTGGCGGTCCAAAAGTCTCGAATACTCGAAAGGACTGAAATTTCAAATCGCAATAAATGCGAGACGCACGAATGAGGCGGGAAAGTGTAATGATGACCGAAAAGGTGTGCGTATTCTGACATCTGTATTGGGGTACGCGAAGCCGCCTGACCTATTTTGACTTTTCCAATTCAAGACCAAACACGCCGATTAACTATCGTCAATGGGGAGTTCGGGGGGCAATTGTGGGAGCCGAATAATGACAAAATTAGAAGGTGCGTACCTTAGAAGACTGATATTAATTGGCTGTATCCTACGAGAATGGGAAGCCGAATATAATATATGTGCCGAATAAGTGTAGATCCTTAGAGCCGAATAAGAGAAAGGACAATGATTAAAAAGTAGGCCTTGGCCCTGAGGATCAAAAGGAACAGGTATAAATATAGGAACAATGGATTGAGAAAGGTATGTAAGAATCACTTCACTTAACTTAGTAAACAAGCTATCCTGAGTGTCTGAACTGACTTGTCCGTCGGAGTGCTAATTCCGGCACCCCCGACCGGAGTGTTTGTATATTTTCAGGTGACTAGCTGAGGATCACTAACGTCTCCCAGGATCTGAAGAGTATTTCCAAACCACTTCTCCACAGTCTTCAATCAGCTTTTCTTTTGAGTCTGTAACCAAAGATCTGGACCTTCTAATTGAGAAAACTGCAGATTTTGTGTATTTTTCTATGTCGTTGGTTTACTGTATTGACCAGGATTTTCAGAATTTTAATGAAAACGAAGAGAAAGGAATTCCTCTGGTTTTGAAAAACTTAATTAATTGAGAGGAGGAGAGATTTGCTAAACCTTATGCTGATGAAATCATTGCTATTAATATGGGTATTAAGAAGGATCCGTGTCTGGTCCAGATCGGGTCCACGTTGTCTTCGGAGAAGCGCGAGTGTTTAATCGCTTTGTTAAAAGATTTCAAAGATGTTTTCGCATGGTCCTACGAAAACATGGTTGGAATCGATCCTGAGATTGTATAGCATCGAATCCCTCTTGACCCCGATCAAGCAGAAGTTGCGTAGGATCCGTTTGGATTGGGCGTTAAAGATCAAGGAAGAGGTTACCAAGCAAATTGATGTAGGATTCTTGTTAGTATTTGAGTATCTGACTTGGTTGGCGAACATCGTCCCAGTGCTGAAAAAGGATGGTAGAATCCAGGTGTGTGTAGTCTTCCGGGACTTGAACAGAGCCAGTCCGAAGGATGACTTTACTCTACCATACATTGATGAATTAGTGGAGTTCACTGTGGGCCACGCATTGCTGTTATTTATGGATGGGTTTTCTAGGTACAACTAGATTTTGATGGCGCCCGAGGATAGAGAGAAAACCGCATTCACTACGTCATGGGGTACCTACTGCTACTGGGTTATGCCATTCGGTTTGAAAAATGCTGGAGCTACCTATCAGAGGGCTGTGACTACGATTCTTCATGACATGATCCACAAAGAGGTCGAGGTGTACGTGGACGACATGATTGTCAAGTCCAAGGAAAGAGAGGGCCACTACACCATCGTAAAGAAATTCTTTCAACGGATCAGAGAATACAGATTGAGATTAAACCTGCAGAAATGCACCTTCGGCATAACGGTAGGAAAAATACTGGGCTTTTTGATCACACAAAGGGGCATTGAAGTAGATCCTTCCAAAATGAAGACCATTCTAGAAATGCCACTACCAAGGACAGAAAATGAGGTGTGAGGCTTTCTGGGTAAAGTGCAATTCATAAGTCGGTTTATTTCAAAATTAACCTTGACTTGTGAACCACTATTTGGTCTCCTAAAAAAGGGAAGAAATTCCGATGGGATGATCACTGTCAATTTGCCTTTGAGTAGGTTAAGCAGTACCTCCATAATCAGCCTGTGTTGTCGCCGCCAGAGTCGGGAAAGCCTTTGATTCTGTACTTGTCAGTGACAGACACGACCATGGGATGCATGCTCGCTCAGGAATTTGAAGATAGAGTGGAGAAAGCCATCTACTACTTGAGCAAAAAAATGCTAGATTACGAGACCCACTATACTCCGTTGGATAAAGCTTGCCTAGCCTTAGTATAGGCTGCCAGGAAGTTGAGGCACTACTTGTTAGCTTACTCTGTAATCCTAGTTTTGAGATTAGATCCCATCAAATATCTCTTTGAGAAACCGGTACTTACGGGTAGGTTAGCCCGTTGGTTGCTTTTTCTCTCCAAATTTGATCTCAAATATGTCACTCGCAAGTCAGTTAAGGGAGAGCTGTAGCGGAGTTCCTGGCAGACCACCTGGTAGAAAGAGATGAGGCAGTGGAATACTTGTTCCTAGATGAAGCCATTTTGCAAGTTTATGAGGGAACTTGGACGATGTACTTTGACAGAGCTTCCAATTAGTACGGTTATGGAATAGGTGTGTTGTTGATAGCACCCGACAATTCCCATATACCCTTAGCCTTCAAACTCCAGTTCAAGGTATCCAACAATGAAGCATGTATTGCTGGTTTAGAAGCCGCCCTAGAACTAGGGGCAATAAGATTGGATGTTATTAGGGACTTGAACTTAGTTGTTTCTCAAGCGAATGGAGACTAGAAAGTCAAAGAAGAAAAGATGAAGGTTTACCATCAGACCTTGGATATTTTGATTCCTAGGTTTAAAAAGTTGACTTTCACGCATCTACTAAGAGAGAACAACAAGTTCGCTGATGCTTTAGTAACTTTATCTTCTATGGTAGACATCCCACTTGGAGTCCGAATGCGTCCGATTATCATCGAGCAAAAATACACATCGGCTTATGAAACTATTGCCGCGATAGATGAAGTGTAAGACAAAAACCCCTGTTACTACGATATTTGGAACCTCTTGGAAAAGGAGATCTATCCACTAAGGCAAATGCCAAGGACAAACGGGGAATACGGCGAATGGCTGTCCAATTTATCATCAGCGGAGGTAACTGTATAAAAGAGGTCATCTGGGAATGCATAAGTTGTGTGTGGAAGAAGAGGAATTAAAGTGCCTTATGGAGGCTATCCACGACGGGGAATTGTAGACCGCCCCAGAACTCCGCTACGTGCGCGATGGCGTGAATTTGTTGTGTTCTTAGCTACTACAGTTCGGACTCGTGTCACGGTTCTGAATCTAATCTCACAAAGTGCAATGTGAGACCGATAAATCACCAAAGAGTCCAAATCCGGCAAATCGTTTTGGAAAACTGATTTTTATAAAGAAGCGCCAAACATGGACTGTTTTGCCAGATACAGAGTCGCTACCTAAATGTTTTATTTTGAAAAATTTAAGAAACCCTGACTCGTGCCTAAGGCCACGTGTCCGTCATCACCAAAGTTGTCTCGGCTCGAGAACTTGGGTACGAGAGGGGAAGGTCATCCAATGAGCACCCCCGCTCATCCGATCAAAGATCGGCCTTTACTAACATGATATGTTGTTTTTGAAAACACATGTGTTCTTATTCCGGTTATTAACCTAGAATTACTATATGATGCGCACAGCATACAACTATAGACTACATCACCTAAGTTGGAACAAAACATTGCATGTTCGTTTGTTTGAAAATGGTTTAAAGTTTGCTACTCGCAAGTAGGCAAAGACGAGGATTTTGATGAATTGTTCCAATTCAAGTAATCCAACCTTTATCCACAGGCATTCATCCAGTTAAACACTTAAGTAGTTAGCCTCATGGTAAACATGCTATCATGGCAGCACTTACACATATGCAATATGCTAAAGCGTAAACACTCACAGTGTACTCCGAGCCAAAACAGAGAACTAGTTAGAAATCATGCATGGTCCTAGTTCATGTTAAGATGGTTAATGCAACACATGCAAAATGCAACTAAGATGGGCTCGGCTATCCTAAGATGTCATGTGAAATGCAACTTGGTACATGTATTCAAATTGGTATTGAAATACAATGTAGTTAGTATGATACGCCGAGCCTGGTGCATGCAAGACAGATGAATGAATGCACGCATGCGAAACATAAGGTATGCTAAACAAAATATGTCCTAAAACTAACCACTGAAAGCAGGTAAGTAAAAGAGAGAAAGAAATGGGGGTTGGAAGACATGCATCACACACACGCACGCTTATTACAACAGTGTGCCCTCTCGACGGAGGGTCCGAATAAGAAGCTAACTAGCTAATTTAAGCTAATTAAACTAATTATTACATCACAAAACTAATTAACTAACAAGCTAACTAATTAAGTACAAAACAAAGCTAATTAACTAACAATTTAACTAACTAGTTATTACAACACAAATTGAATAGTTAAGCATGTTAACTAATTAAGTAAAGAAGCTAAGTAAAGCAATAAAACAGGAGCCTTAAGGTGAGAAGTGTATGCATGCCCGGTCGCCTCGTTCGGAAATCCAACGTGATGCCCTAACTTGCCTCTGTTTTCAATTGTTCTCAGAACCCTGTACAAAGCTCCAGAAAGCTTTTGCTCCACCATGGGAACCTGTGGGAGGGTGGCCAACCAGTTGTTGATATGGGAGACCACCTGCTGACCACTTTTCTTTGCTGTAGACCAGAAAAAGTGGTTGGCCAGCCACTTTTACTGGTTGGCCGACCAGTTTTTGTTGCATTTCTCTAGTTTGCTGCAACAGAGAGCAAGAAAGGGCATGGCAATGTATTTGCAAGATATGTGTGCACAACCACCCTCCCTATCATTTCATAAGCTCAAGAGAGTGTGGTTCTTGACTCTCGGGCCACCAATCGCGCATCTCAATGCATGATGGCCGAGAAGCCAAATTGCACAAATCAATGTGAAATGAATACACAAATAAACACATAAAGCCTTGACCTCTATCATGTATGATCAAGAGGGTCAACGATTGAGAATTGAGGCACGTTTCATCACTTCAAGTATGAAACATCCCTCGTTTCTCATGTTTGGACTAACACCCTATCCAAACACAATGCAACACAAGTATGCCAAATACAGTGTAATGCATGCAACTTAATGTAATGCAACATTAGCATGCAAATAATCATGCAAGGCACAAGCATGCAACAACATGCAATGCAACATGATCAAACTACCAATGCTAAAGGCATGCATAGACAATGCAAAGAACATGGCATACGCAATGCAATGTAACAACATGGCATACCCAATGTAATGTAACATGAGCATACACAATGCAAAGAACATGTAAACAAACATGCTCAATGGACTTAAACCGAATATGGATAGACCTCAGTCATGCCCAAAACAGTGGCAATAATGATGAAACTAAGGCATGAAGATCAAGACAAGCATGCTCAATGCAATGGCCCATTGACTAGGCATAAGAGCACAACTCTCAAGAGTGCTCAAGGAGTGATAAATATGGAAGTGTAACAACACTATAAGCTCTGAAATAAGGTATGAAATGATGCCAAATCATTCAAACAACACAAGCAAAACATGCAAGGGTCCTTAAGCATTAAAGCTAGCAAAGAGGACTACAAAGGGGGCATGCAATACATGGCACAAATGCATGAACCAACCATGGACAGAGCTTAATTAGGTCTAAACAAAGACCATAACATGCTAAGATGGAGGCTCAAAGGTCTAAGTATGCATGCATGTACAAGCTAGGCCATAAGCAAGGCAACAATACACAACTCTCAAAGGCACATAAAGAGTGAAAGAAGTAAGAATATGGAAATTCTATATGCTCTAAAATGTCATGTTAAATGATGCCAAATCATCCAAACAACACAAATGAAGCATGCTATGGTGCTCAAAACTCAAAGCTAGCATAGGCATTTGTACTACAACTTATGCAAAACATGAAGCCTATGGCAAAGGTAACCTAAAATAGTCCTAGAACATGTCAAAATGATGCTAAAACATGTATGGAAGGAAGCCAAAATAAGCTAGCATGGTGAGCATGAAGCATGAAATATGCAAGGCCAAAAGGGAGGATTACACTACACCTACTAAGACCAAGCATGGGATGGCTTCACCAACAAAAATCAGAGTTATATCATGGCAAAATAACCCCAAAAACACATTGAAATGATAGCTCGCAAGCTTAGGCATGAAGGCATACGCAATGGCTCATGTTTAAGGCATAAAGCATGAACCTTCCAAAGCATGGAAAGAGTGACAAATGAAAGTGTATGACCACACTATATGTACTGAAATCACATTTCAAATCATGCCAAATCATTAAAATAGTCCAAGTAATGCATGCTAGTGGACTCGATACTCAAAGCTAACAAGCTAGAATGTACTATGGCTATACAAAGCATGGCATGCATGACCAAGACAACACAAACCAGAGCTAGAGCATGCTAAAACATGGACAAAATCTTCTTAGAGTTAAGCCAAAATCATGCTAGAATGATGGTCTAAAGCATGATACACATTCGGCTAGTAAATGGAAATGCACTTCAAGCACAAGGAGCATGCATGGGGGCTATCAAACCAACCCAAAATAGATCTAAGGCATGTTAAAAAAATACCAAAAACCTATTGAGATGGACCCAAAACATGCTAGAAAGACATGCTCAGACATGAGGCACACAAAGCTAGTTTGCAACATTTACACTACAAGTGTATAAAGCATGCATGAGGTGACAAAACCAAACCAAAATAGTGGTATGCCATGTCAAAATAACCCCAAATACATGCTAAGATGGAGCCAACATAAGCTTAACAAACATGCTCAAACATGAGGCAAATGAAGCAAGCATACAAAACACAAGGAGAGGGAATGACCCTCTCCTATTTGGGACCTCAAAACACCACTTCCACCACTGAAATTCCTCTGAGTTTCAGTGGTGAGAAGGCCAAAACAAGGTGATCCCAATAGCTTAAAAGGAAGGTTCAAAACAAGGCCTAACAAGGCACAAGAGGGGGTGGACTACCCCCAACACAAAAGGGACCTTAAACAAACATGTTAAGCCTTAAAAATTAGAACTTTTCTTAGTTGAAAGTCAAGCCAAAACTAGCATGCAAGTAGGGCCAAAAGCTTAAGAAAAAATAAGGGTTTTAAGGGTTAGAAGCTCACCCTTGAAGAACACCTTCAAAGCTGCAACTCCAACACTCTTTTTGAACCAAAACTAATCCAAAAACTCCAAAACCAACCTTAACGAGCCTCAGCAACAAGAGTATTGTGTTTGAGTGTGTGTTGTGCACAATAGTATGATGAAAAGGCACTTTTGAAGCACAAATGTGAAGTAAAGAGCAAGATAGAGACAAATGTGTATCTATATCTCTCAAGCACAAAATTCTGAACCTAGAGAAGGAGAGGGGAGGTTCTCTTATATAGAGAACCAAAGGTTAAGCTTGTTGGACAAGCTTAGGCCTAAAGCCATCCCTCCATACACGTGTCTAGAGGATCACTTCTGTGCCCTCCAGCTGTTATAGCTGGCTAAAAAATATCTCCAAAAAGGTGATGGAAAGCTGCCCACCAAAGCTAAAGACATGTGTTACCGGATTCCAAAACCTTGTCGTGGCATTGAGGAGTGGAAGATGTAGCGGAGTGTGACTCAGCGTGAATAGTGCATTTACGCCGAAACCTCAGAAATTTAGCTTTTCTGAGCCATCCAAGTTGGCAATCCAATTTGCAAGATTTTGGGCAAGAAACTCTTCCATTTGGTGCAGACCAGTGTTGAAATGAGGAAAACCACGAAGCTGGGGATTTTGTAGAAGATAAGATGTGAGTAGGAGACAGGTGCCAGCATTCTGGTGGTCCTTGTCATTTTTGGCTGGTCGACCAAAAATAATGCCGGTCGACCACCATTTTGGCCGGTCGGCTTGTTATTATGGCCGATGGCCATTTATTGTGGCCAATAGCCTTCTCCTTTGGCCAATGCTCTTCCTTTTTATCCTCAGAACTGCCTGTTTGCTGAGTATGCTGAAAAATTATGACTGGTTCCATTACCGGTGCCTCGGGTGATGATTTTACGAAGTCACACCTGTTTGCTTATCGAGTTGTTGTACATTTGTTTATCGAGTTTTATTTCATCCTCTTTAAGTCTTTGTTTTGCTTATCGAGTTTTATTTACACTTGACTAACTTGTTAAGGTCGCTGTTTTGCTTATCGAGTTGTTTTGTTGTTAGTCGGTTCACTACCAGATTATTACGGTGCAAGTGCTTAAATTTCAAAACAAAGTTCAATCTTATTTACATTGTTATGTAATTTGATGCAATGCGATGCGATGTATAAAAAACAAACTTTTTCAACAAAAAGCTTGTTTCATTCCATCATCTTTTCAAGTACATAGTTCTGAGAAAACAAAAACCTGCCTGAGGCAGTGCAATGTGCTCAAACTACCAGTACAAAGAAAAGTAAAACAAAAAAGGAAAAGAGGAAGAAAAGCAGCAGATGTCTGAATCGGCATCAATCATCTCAAGCACAGGGATCAGTCTGAATCCTCTTCCTGGACGAAAGAGTGGTTGAACGAGCGCACTAGAATAAGCGCACTTGCTACACATCTTTCTTTGAACAATGCCTCCTCTTGTCTTGGTTGCATCTCAATATCGCGAATAGCATGCCTTCACCATACTTATGCTGAACATTATTTATTCCTTGCTTTACACATTGCATGCGTTGTCGCGTTATGCTTTACTTATATGTGTTCAAGTTCCTATACACATTGCATGCGTTGTCGCGTTATGCTTTACTTATATGTGTTCAAGTTCCTATACACATTGCATGCGTTGTCGCGTTGTGCTTTACTTATATGTGTTCAAGTTCCTATACACATTGTACATGTTATCGCATGTGCTTTACTTATATGTGTTCAAGTTCCTATACACATTGCATGCGTTGTCGCGTTATGCTTTACTTATATGTGTTCAAGTTCCTATACACATTGTATGCGTTGTCGCCTATGCTTTACTTATATGTGTTCAAGTTCCTATACACATTGCATGCGTTATCACGTTATGCTTTACTTATATATGTTCAAGTTCCTATACACATTGCATGTATTGTTGCATTATGCTTTACTTATATGTGTTCAAGTTCCTATACACATTGCATGTATTGTCGCATTATGCTTTACTTATATGTGTTCAAGTTCCTATACACATTGCATGCGTTGTCGCATTATGCTTTACTTATATGTGTTCAAGTTCCTATACAGATTGCATGCGTTGTCGCATTATGCTTTACTTATATGTGTTCAAGTTCCTATACACATTGCATGCGTTGTCGCGTTGTGCTTTACTTATATGTGTTCAAGTTCCTATACACATTGCATGCGTTGTCGCGTTGTGCTTTACTTACATGTGTTCAAGTTCCTATACACATTGCATGCATTGTTGCGTTATGCTTTACTTATATGTGTTCAAGTTCCTATACACATTGCATGCGTTGTCGCGTTGTGCTTTACTTATATATGTTCAAGTTCCTATACACATTGTACATGTTATCGCATGTGCTTTACTTATATGTGTTGAAGTTCCTATACACATTGTACATGTTGTCGCATGTGCTTTACTTATATGTGTTCAAGTTTCTCTTTATTGCGCATTGTACACGTTGTTGCGTGTACTTTACTTACATGTGTTCATAATTATCTTCACCTTCACACATTGTATGCGTTGTCGCACATGTTTTACTTACATGTGTTTATTCACTACTCGGTTTGCATTGTTATGCACCACTCGGCTTGCGTTGTCGCGCATGCCCTCCTTGCATTGTTTTGCATCCAATCCACATTGTTATGCATCGTCCTTGGGTTGCATTGTCTTGCATCCTCCCACTGGCGTTGTCTCGCACGTCACTTGCATTGTTATGCACACTTCACCTGCGTTGTCACGCATTTCTCACTTACATTGCTATGCATGTTTTCTAACGATGTTGTACCTATTAAGTTTTCTTTCTTTTTCAGGCACGATATTGTATGTACGGTTCATTTGAAGCTGGCACGACCAGACGAGCCGGACAGGTATTGTATTCTCCGTGTGAGACGTAGCGAGAATTGAATAATTCTCTTACATCCTCTCTGCATTGTAGTGTAGTTTGGTATATGCTAGCTTAAAACTGTTGCATGTTATGCTTCGTTACAGCTTTCTTTGCATGATCGTAGGTTATGCCCAGCTTTGTGCATTGTTCTTGCATCTTGCCCCTACCTACGGGTACATATCTTGCTAGCTTGTATGCTTTGTCTAAGTCTTCGGCCTTGTTAAAAATGGGTCGTCTCGAGGCTTTGACATTCACTCCCATCATTATCATAACTTTCGAGTTCTATCAAAGAGGGACAACTGTAGACACCCCATTTTTGACCACCCTTAAGACTTGGACGTCATCGTTTGAACACTCGATGATCATCCATGTTCGTGTTCGTTTTGAGTTCCCGGAGGTCTTGGCCGCGTGCCTTGCCTTAGGATCTCTTAACTTTCCTGTTCTGTGCTTGGTTGTGGACCAAGAACTTGTTTGTTTTTGCTTTTGAGGGCAGAGAATGGCTTGTTGGTCATCTCCACACCTCACCGGCCTTGGCTTGAGGCCACCGGCCCTGTTTTGTTGCTACCGGTCATTGGTGATGGCCGATCGGCATTGTTTTTGGTCGGTTGGCCGTTTGTTTGGTCAGTCAGCCATATTTTCTGGCCGGGACTTCGTTTTTTGCCTTTTTTAGGCATTGTGCATGCCAGCTGTGCCAGCTGGAGCACACAGACCTATCCTCCATGCACGTATATGGAGGATTTGCACCCTTTGCACCCTTTTGCTCTAGCTTCTTGAGGAAGCTTGAACCCTTTGCTCTAGCTTCCTCAAGAAGCTTGAACCTTTGTCTTAGCTTCCCCAAGAAGCTTGAACCTTTATTCTAGCTTCTTGAGGAAGCTTGACCCCTTTGTCTTAGCTTCTCCAAGAAGCTTAGGCCCTTGTTTTGTTCTATAAAACAGGGCATCCCTTCTCCTTTAGAGGGGTTGAGCAAATCAGAGATATATATCACATATATCACTCCCTCTCTATATCTTCCTCTCTCTTTACATTTGTGTGTGGAATAGTGTTCAAAGGTGTGCTTTTGTTCTTAGTTTTGCACTAAAACACCTAGTGTTACACTATACTTCGGTTACGAAGGTGTTGAGGGACTGGTTTCAGAGTTTTTAAGTTGGTTTTGATCAGAAGAAGGGGCTGGGGTTGGTGTTCTTGAAGTGTTCTTCAAGGGTGAGCACTATTCCTTTACATTCCTCATTTTTGTAGAAGCTTTTAACCTATCTTGCATGTTGTTTTGAGCTTTATGTATAACTGAAAAAAGTTCTGATTTTTCATGTTTAAGATGTTTCATTAAGGTCTCTTTTGTGTTTGGGGTTGTCTACCCTCTCTTAGGTTTTGTTTGGCCTATTCTTTGTGCCTTTCTCTTTGAGCTTTGGGTCCCCTTTATTTCGACCTTCTCACCACTGAAATCTAGAGGATTTTCAGTGGTGGAAAAGTGGTTTTGAGGTCATGCATAGGGGAGGGACACCCTTCTCCCTTTGTGCCTTATTTGCTTGTGTTGTTGGCTCATAAAGGTAGCATGCATGCTTAGCCGATTTTGGCTCCATCTTAGTGGGTATTTAGTTATATTTTGTCATGTTATACCTCTGTTTTAAGTTGATTTAATAGCCTATTGCATGCATCATATGGTTGTCTTGTAATCCCATGTTTTGGCCTAACATGCATCATGTTGTAAGGTGGCATTTTAGCATGATTTTGGTTTGGTTCCAAGAACATTTTAGCTCTATTTTGCCATGCTTAAGGTCTGTTTGGTGTCCTTTTGGTCATGCTTACATCGCTTTGTATAGCCACCATGCATTCTAGTTTGTTAGCCTCGAGTGTGTGAGTCATTAGCATGCATTACTTTGACCTTTCTCATGATTTGGCATCACCTGAGATCATATTTCAGTCCATGCTTCATGCTCGTATGCTTGCATTCGCTACCCTTTCAATGCTTTGAATAATTGTTGTCTTATGCTCCATGTTTAGGCCATTATGCATGCCTCCATGTTTAGATTATTTAGCTGCCATATCAGTAGGTTTTGGGGGTTATTTGGTCATGCTTGACCTTTGATTTTGGTCCCCTTCCCCCTTTGGAACTTGCCTCATGTGGTCATGGCTTGAGCCCCTTGGTTAGTCTCAAGTTTTGGGCTTCTTTGTGTGCCTTACTTGCATGATTTGAGTGGCTTGGCATCATCCTTTTGCATGTTTTTCAGAGTTTGACATGATGGTCTAATGTCCATGTTTGTCATCTTTTAAGTGTCCTTGAAAGTTGCCCCTCCTATGCTTAGGTGATAGGCCTACTGGTATGCTTATTTGTGTGCACATTTACCCATCATTTCCATTGCACTTTGGCCACTGTTTTGGGATTGGCTGAGGTCTTCCCATTTTGGTTTAAGCCCATCTTTGCATATAGTTGCATGTTTGACATGTTGCATTTGTGTGTTGTTGCATGCTTGCATTATACCATGTTTGCGTGTTTATTATATTGCATGTCATTTAGCTAGTTGCATCACATAACCTTGTTGCATACTTGGTGTGTTTGTGTTACATTAGCTTAGCTTGCATGTTAGGTCGCATTGCATTGCATCTTGCATGCTTAGCACATTGTACATTTGCATGTTTAGGTTGCATTGCATTTGGCATGCTTTGCTAACTTAGCCTCATATTACATACATGAGCCATTTTGCATATTTGAGCCACATTGCATACATGCATTGCATTGTGTTTGGTTTGGGGTGTCAAACCAAAAATGAGGAATGAGGTGTGTTCGTACTTAAAGTGACGAAACACGCCTCAATCCTCGGTCGCCGACACTCTTGATTCCAACATGATAGAGTGTGTAGCATTCATTTGTTTTCATTGCATTCATTTTACATTGATTTGCAAACTTGGCACCTTTGGCCATCATGCATCGAAATGCGTGATTGGTGGCCCGAGGACCGAGAGCCATGCTTCCTTGAGTTCATTGCATGATAGGGAGAGTGGCTATGCACACATTGCCTTGAAAATGCCTTGTCATGCACTGTCTGTCCTCTGCTGCAGCAAAACCAGTGTTCTGCAGGAAAGAATGGCCGGTCGGCCACTTTCAGTGCCGGTCGGCTACCAAAGTCTAGCCGATGGTCCCACTTTTGGTCGATAACTGTATCCCAGTGGTCGGTGGACATGCATTATGGCCGGTGACATCCCACAGTGCTATGGGAGTGTTCCAGAAGCATCACAAGTATTTTCACAGTTCTCAGAGGTGCAGAACAGTGCTAACAGAGGCAACAGTGGCATGGCGACGGGTTTCCGAGCGAGGCGAATCGAGCATACATCATCCAAGCATTCCGAGGCGCGGCTGCAGCAGCCTCCCTTTGTAACTAATTTGTTAATTAATTTATGGTTTTGTAATATTTAATTAGCTAGAGTAGTTAATTATTTATTCGGTCTGTAATTATTTATTCGGATCCTCCGAGAGAGGGCAATGTTGTAAATAAGTGTGCGTGCGTGTGTGAATGTCTTCCAACCCCACGTCTTTCTCCCTTTTACTTACCTGCTTTTTATGGTTAGTTTTAGGTCATGTTTCGATTAGCATACCTCATGTTAGCATGTTTGCATACATTCATTCATATTGTATGCACCAGGCTCGGCGCATCATACTAATTGCATCGTATTTCAATCCCAAGTTGAATACATGTTATCTGTTGCATCTCATATGCCATCTTAGAATAGCCGAGCCTATTGTAGTTGCATTTTTGCATGTGTTGCATTAGGCATTTCAGCATAGTTAGAATTCATGCATGTTTTCTAATTAGCTTCTTTCTTTGGCTTGGAGTACTCGATAAGTACTTATGCTTTAGCATTCTTGCATGCGTGTGAGTGACTGCCATGATAACATGCTTACCATGAGGCTATGTGCTTATGTGATATAACTGCCTGAATGCCTGTGGGTGAAGGTTGGATTACTTGAATTGGATCAATTCATTGAAATCCATGTCTTAGCCTACTTGCGAGTAGCAAAATTCAAAACCATTTCCAAACAAATGGATATGCGATGCTTTGTTCCAGGTTAGGCGATCTAGTCTATACTTGTGTGTTGTGTGCATCATATAGTAATTCTAGGCTAATAACCGGAATAAGAGCACATAATGTTTTCAAAACTAGATATCATAGTTAGTAGAGGCCGATCTTCGGATCGGGCGAGCGGGGGTGCTCATAGCTGACCTTCCCCAATCGTACCCAAGTTCCCGAGCCGAGGCAACTTTGGTGATGACGGACACGTGGCCTTAGGCACGAGTCAGGGTTTCCTAAATTCCCCCCAAAATAAAATATTTAGGTGGCGACTCTGTATCTGGCAAAGCAGTCCATGTTTGGCACTTATTTCTAAAAATTTGTTTTTCAAAACGATTTGCCGGATTTGGACTCTTTGGTGATTTATTGGTCTCGCATTGCACTTTGCGGGATTAGATTCAGAACCGTGACATTTGAGTCCGAACTGTAGTGAGCCCCAATGAACAAAATGGGATTCCCTCCCAGGACGTTCGGGGACGTCTACAGACCTATAGGGCTGGCCAGATAAATTGCCATTCGCACTTTGGGGTTACAAAACTTCGATCCGGACATCTACAGGGGCAACTCCTTATTCTCTCGTCTATGAGATGAAAGTCGTTTTGCCAATTGAAATAGAAGTCCCGTCGCTGCGAGTTATAGCTGAGTGTCAGATAGCAAAGGCGGACTGGCAATAGAGTAGATTCGAGGAGTTAATGCTATTTGATAAGAGAAGGTTGAAAGCATTGTATCATGTTCAGGGATACCAGCGCAAAATTGCCATGGCTTTTAACAAGAAAGTTAAGTCCCGGAATCTCAAGGAAGGAGACATGGTGTTGAAAGACAACTGAGCTCCCATTCATGACCCTAGGGGCAAGTTCAAACCCAATTGGACTGGTCCTTACATCATCAAAACTATCTGGTCAGGAAGAGCAGTTATTCTCATGGACTTAGATGGCCTGGAATTTTCACAGCCGATTAACATGGACAATTTGAAGAAATACTATCCCTGAGAGGCTCGCTGGGCCGAAAGGGCGACTTAGACAAAAGTTAGAGCATGAAAAATTAGAAATAAAGAAAAATTGAGCTCGCAAGGTTGAAAACCCTAAAGGGAAACTTTGGCAAAAGTTAGAGCACAAAATGAGAGAGTTAATACTCGAGTGAACCTGAAACGAACTACGTAAGGCTTGATACCCATCTTTGGGATACGTAGGCAACTTCATCCTGAAGTTCGGCCATAATCACCTCCAACTCAACTGTCCTGTCCATGTGTCTGATCAGGTCATCTTTGTTTGTTCATTATCTGAGAGTTCAGTTGTCATCTTCATTCTGGGAAGAAGAGCTGGTTATAATGCAGAGCAGCAATGTCTTCAATCAGGGGCAGTTATGATCTTTTGATTCGGGGTTGTACATCTTGAGGATTGATTCCGTGCGTGTCAAGTGGTGATCACTTTCGAAAATGGTTTTGGAAAGTTTTAATAAAAGTTAATTTTGTTCAAAATTTTATCTTCTACAACGTAGATCATTTTTGGACCAAAAGGAATATTTTTAGTGCTCACAACTTTAATTCCATTGATAACATAAAGTTCTCTAACTCTCCGATACAAATCGAAGTTGCTTTTATTTTATCATAAAACTTGAAAAGAAAGGTGAAAGCAATAAACTAGGGGCATAGGTGAGTCAGGTGCTCCTGCATCCTTTGCTCGTGCTTGTAGAAGCTTCTGAAGCCAAAGTGGGCCTGGTTTATGCCTCATCCTCAAGCCAAACCAAGCACTCGCCAGAAAGGGCATAACTGAAGCCAGGGGCAGGGGCCAGAAGCTTTCTCGTCCTCTAAGTTGTGAGGTACCTAGCCAAGTGTGAAGCACGAATCAGGAATGAAGTCGGGTATTCTACCCCCTCCTCTGGACAGGTCTGATCATGCCGAACTGGCGTCTGAACCGGAAAAAAAAGTAGAACACGCAGTACGTGAGGGCAATCAACTATATTCCACGTTGCCGAGCCATGCTATAACTCATCTCGGTCAAATTAAGCTAGGGGCAACGACAAGCTATGTCGATTGCAGACCTGCTACACATCCAGTTGCACCACCATCCCTCGTTGGGAAAATCCACTAGCCGGTGGCGGAAGGAACAAGCTCGAGCTGAGTACTCATGGCAAGAGTCCACTACCTTCAGCTTATCCGTAAGCCATACCTGGGAAGGGATGAAAAATAAAAGAGATTAAAGAATAGAGAGATGTACATCGAGAGAAAAGTAAGAAAAGGGCTTGAAGAGAAAAATAGAGCACGAGTGTCGAGTGATGTGAGAAATACATATGAGAAAGGGTGGGAAATAATACCTGAAGAAGTAGTGGCTCCCCACAAACCTGGTGGCTTCTTGCTGATAAAAAGTGTCATGACCCAAACCCGTCCCTAAAAGTTTGGTCCATGACTGGCCCGTACTTAGGCCTAAAAAAAAAAAAAATTCAAAATAATATTTATCCAAATACGGGGCCTTAAGCGGAAGTAGATACCAAAAATAATAACAGAACGTCCATTGAGCAGTACTTAAATGCCAGGATCTTAAACATTACATCATATATACAAATATCACATACGTAGTTTATGTTTGTACAGTCCAAGTCATATAGGTTTAGGCAAAAGTTCACAACCCAAAATTTACATATGAACCTAATGCGCAACAAAAGCCACCATAGCCTGAACAAAACTAAGCTTGGTAAATTATACTACATCTCTACACGGAAACACTTTGGGTAGCTTGACAGAGAGGCGAACCTCGATACAACTGTAGTGTTGATCCCCGATGGCTCACCTATATATATATAAAATAAAAGGGTAAGCTAACGCCCAATGAGTAATATTATAGTAAATAGGTTAATGCATGATGTCCTTAACATTAGGAAAACATATTTCACAATCATGAAACGTATCTTAAATCATTTTAAAACAAACATTTATCGTATCATAATCCATGCCTTTTCAAATGGAATACATATTTAAACTATTACAAAACATTTTACGCGGTACATGGTATGCCCACTTATACAAAAGGTTAGAAGCACATTTCAATATAGGACATCCATTCATGTATATAAAATAACACATCATAACATGAGTCATATAGCAATGTAAAAACATTTGTATTCATATCATATGTTCTGAACGACCTCGGGTCCACGTATAACAATATGGCCTCGAGCCCAATCATATATCAAAATGGCCTTGGGCCCAATCATATATCAAAATGACCTTAGGTCCAAACGTATCATATTGTATCACTGTATCTGATCATGGAGTAAATGGAACATCGACATGTCTCCACCTCTCCTTGGGCCCAATTCATGTATGTATAGACCCAAGATGTGACTCGTACGGACTCTAGAGGTGACTCCCACTATAGCACTTAGTTCTATACAGCACTTTGTTCCATACTAGAAATCAATAGGTCTTAAAGACCGAACAATTCATATCATGCCATAGCATAAACGAAATGGCCTTGGGCCCACCATATCATATTATAAATAATTCACATTTCTTGGAAACTTGTGCATTTTGATAAAATGTAACATTTAAAGAATCATGTCATACATAAATCAAGATAGATGATGAAAAACATATATTTACTATACTATTACTCACAGTGATGGCTTTCTGATAGGAGTTGGATTATGTCCTCGTCTTGACCTACAACCACAATTACATAACACAACATATGAATATAACCGATCCCTTTCTTTGCTCTTTAATCAATTAATTATGTTGGTTCTAAACTCATTAGTCCTCAATAGGTCATAATCCGTGTCTAGGAAAATAGGAGGAAACGAAAGGAAACTAGGTTAGGAAAGGAAATAACATGAAACGGTTAAAGGGAAACTGAACACTCTTCACTAATTTGAATATATCTATTTGTGTACTTAGAATTTGGATGTGAGGCCACCACCATTGGAAACTAGACTTCCGGGGCTTGAATTTAGGCTCAAGAATCACTTAAATTAAAGTTCGGATGAGGGAGATACGCCTATCCGAAGTTGGGCTAAAATAAGGGAGTGCCGTACGTGCGGGACCAAATCTGCACGTGCGGGAAATCTAGGGCACGTGTGGGGGCACGTGCTTTTATTTGAGAATGTACCTTTGTGGGGGACACTATTGGCCACACTTGTGGGAAATCCCAGGGCACGTACGGGACTGGGTAAAAATCAGTCTGAAAATGGCTTCTTGACTTGGAACCCCTCATTTTCAAAATTAAACTTCAATTTCATGTAAATCAAAGCCCAAAACTCTTTAACACATGTTAAATTTCACATCCTTAGCTTCTATGAAAAATCATAACTCCAAAACAATACTCAATTTCCCATTTACAAGAATAAGGTTGAGAATCAAAATACAAAATCATAAAGTATACATGGTTGGGAGTTCCAAGCTCACTTACATGGTGAAATCCTCTTTAGCCTATTTAAGAACCATAAAACTCCTACAAGAAATCAAGTTATGAACATAAATTTATGCTATGTATAAAGATTCAATATCTTCTTGCCTAATGAAACAAAACACAGACATATAATCATATATAACCCATGAAACTCACTCTTTAGCTTATGATCTTTAAGTATTGAGAGGAGAAATCTTACCTTAAGCATTTAACACCACTTGTTCTTGCATAATTTCTCCCTTCTTCTCTTTGAGTTCTCTCTAAAACTCTCTCTCTCTCTCTCTCTCTCTCTCAGATATTTTTGGGCTCAAAAGTGATGAGTTTAACTTATGTATCATACATATATATATATATATAAGCTTATCACAATTTGGGAGAGCCAAATGCACCCTTACGAATCAAACGAAATCAATTTTCAATTAAACTTCCCAAATGGCACTAAAAATTCCCATTAATATATTCAGTTACCCAATTCTAGTTTTTGAACCCATTAAGGTCATCAATTTCAGTTCCAAAGTCGTTATCTCAACAGATATTTTTCCAAGTTGGATAGATATTCGTCAATTAAGCCACATAATCATCACAAATGTATAATTTAATTCTCGTAAGCCAAATGTATATTTTTGGGTCATCACAAAAAGCATCCAAGCCCGTCAAGGTCTCGGCCAATGCCAAACCAATGCAACTCTTACCTTCTTTCAAATCTTGGGCCACTTCGATCAATTGAGTGCTAGTTCCGCCGAAGCTAGGGGCAAGAAGGAAATGTGCAAGTATATATAAATAGAGGGCATGCTGTTGAAAACCTCGCCAGAGGAGGTCTCCTCTATCACCGATGTCAGAAAATCAATGAATCAAGCTGGGTATTTCTAATTCTCCGTTGTGGGGCAAAGATCGAGCCTCGTGCGAAGTGAGCCCACACATTCGTCCTAAAGCTTAGGCGTAACCAATCGCACTGGGTTTCCATCAATGCTCAAAAATTCTTCAAGAGTCGGGCACATTTCTTGTGTTCCAAAGCGAAATCTATGCATAATCGGGTCCCAGCATCGGGCCGCAACATGGAGGAACAGAAAGCAAAATGAAGTGTGGCTCAACGGGAAAAGTGCATTTATGCTGAAACCCTGAAAATTTACCTTTTCTATGCCATCTAAAGTAGCTATCCAATCTGTGAGCTTCTCGGCAAGGAATATCTCCATTTGTGGAAGAAATAACAGCTGAAATGAGGTTTTGGAGAAGAAATCATGAAGGAGAACCTGTTGTAGAAGATAAGGCTATCAGTGGAAGCCAGCTGTCAACAATCTGGAGGTTCCTCACACTCTTGGCCGGTAGACCACTAATGATGGCCTGGAAACCACCTTTTATGGCCGGTAGGCCTTTTTGTCTAGTCGGTAGGCCACCACCTCTGGCTGGCAACCCCCTTTTGTAGCTGACAAACTCTCTTTCTAGCCTGTTGTCCACTTATGTGCTGGGCAGTGTTAGTAGCATGTGTTTTGTCTTGATCTTTGTGTTTTTAAGGTCTTGTTTTGAGTCTTTTTGTTTTAGTCAGTGTGGTTGTTTGTGTTTGAGTTGTTTTTGCTTTGCTTATTGAGTTTTATTTTGTATTTTTGGTTGTTGGTTAGCTCATTACCCGATTAAGAACATCGTGCCAATGCAAGTTTTCATTTTCAAATTCGATTCCATGTCCATTTCATACAAAGATGGTGCTCATCATGGAAAAATGATAACACTTTTTATAAAAACTGTGAGGTTTTATTCCAATCATGGTTTTTCTTACAAAAGAGTAGTACAAGTTTCAAAAAGCAAAAATGAAAAACTATATGAAGCTATACATGTGCTAATGCTACCAAACAAAAAGAAACTAAGCAAAAAGTACAAAAATCGGCGCCAATCATCTCAGGCTCGAGAGGCCCTCTTTGTCCTCTTCTTCGGAGAGGACTTGAGGGCACTGTCTCCATCGGCCCCACTGTCAGAATTTGACTCTGAACCAGAGCTGGTATCATCTCCGCTCCCTGCCTCAGAGCCCGCCTCAGCGACACCTCCACTCTCGAACCCCGAGCCAGCATCATTATCTCCACTCTCAGATGACTCAGCATGTCGACTCACTGCCTCCTTAGAGTCATTAGTCTCAACATCATCGTCGCTCAAAATGGGCTCTGAAGGACTGCTCTGGCCTCAAGTGCCCTCTATCCCTGCCTCGACCGCAACACACATCTCGACCACATGCTGGGGCCTGTCTCTCTCTCCTCCTTGCTACTGGAGGAGGCGCTGTTAGTGCTGATGCTGCTACTCCCATTGCTGTCATCGGTGTAGATGGAATTTGGAAAGGAAGTTGTCAACATATCAGAAGCAGGCATAGTATGCAAAATAAGTGTCATACAGAAATCAAATACAGTATGAGTATAGTGTGCCAATGCAGTGTATCAGTGCAGTTTAGGAAAAACTACGGTTCAAGTGCCGATGTATCAGTGAAAATATGATAGCGTGGTGCACAACAGAGTTAGTAATGAGATGCATGTTGAAGTGAAGGAAATTACCTGGATACCGTGGAGACCAAGCAGCATCTCCCTCCTCTGCACCATGCCCATTAGAGAAGCGACCAGCTCGAGGAGGCTCTCCGTATACTCCGTAGGTGCCTGCAAGTGCATTTAGATGATCAATGTTTGGAATAAACATATCTAAAATGGAAATGTGGGGTGCAAATTGTAAAGTGTGGTCCATACCTGAGACGTGCCTCGAACTCCGACATACTCGTGCCCTACCCCTGCCGGTTGGATTGGAATCTGGTAGGCAATCCCAGTCGGCCGCCAACATGTGAGCGCAGTGTGAAGCTCCGGCCAACAGGTAGTCTACTCAACGGGGGGAGCTCCTCTAGTGTGGGCCCTTGTGATAACCCGGGTCCGTATTATGCTAATTAACCTTAATTATGATTGTGATTATGTGTTTGATATGATTTTGTGTGCCATTTATGTGAATATATGTGGTTTTGAATTTCTATCTGTTCGCCGTAGGAATATTTGTTCAACTTACTACTATAAACTAAAAATTGAAGGCCTTATCGGCCGCAAAACCCGAAATTGATTATGCCATTGTGATTAGCATAATTTTTAGAGCCTACGGTGAAATTTAATTGAAAATTGATTCAGATCAAATTAATTAGATTAAATTGATGATGTGGTGCTCAATTATTTAATATTAAAGAAATGTGTTTGAGAAGGAGCTTATATGGGCCTTATTACACTTAATTCCTCATCTTTTAAGTCATTTGAATGAGATCAACTCTCTAGAGAAAGAGAGAACCGACTTTGAGAGAGAGACAAGGCATCTTTGTGCATTTTGGCTCAAGATTTGTGGATTGGGAAGGCTAGGTTCAAGATTCAACCACAATTGTGAGAATTAAAGCTCCTAGGTGAGTAATCAACCCTTAACTCATGGGTTTGAGTTTGTAATTAAGTAAATTCAAAGGGAATAAGTGATCAAGAACAAGAATTGTGTTGTAATTGATGAGTTTGAAGTCATGGAATGCATGCATGTGTATAATTGCCATGAATTTGTATAGTTGAGCATGAGAAGTATGATCCATATAGAATTTTGGTTAAAGTTCATGTTTGTGATCACCATTTGCACCATGTAAGTTGAAAATGGGAGTTACATCTCACATGCATGTGCAATTCATAAGTGTATGAGTCTTGAATACATGAAATTGTTGTGTTGGAAACAAGTTTGGTGTAATATGGGGCATGCATGTGATTAATTCATGAAATTGAGCTTCATAATGTAATGAATTTGGTGTTGGATCATGTTAGTAAATGTATATGTGAAGTTTGAGTCATAATATGCAAGATATGTTGATTTGGATGCAAGTTTGAAGCTCAAGAACAATTCTGAATTTTCCAGAACTTGGCATGTCCGCTCGAGCGGGGAAGGCGCTGCTCGAGCGGGAAATACGAGCTCCCAGAAGTTTTGCAGACATGGGTGTCCGCTCGAGCGGGGATATTCACGCTCGAGTGGGGAACCATGTAGTGAGACTCTCAGCTCGAGCGCCCGACTTCACGCCCGAGCATAAAAACGAGGCAACTGGTACTTTTGCAGACCTAATGGGTCCGCTCGAGCAGGAAAGTCCACACTCGAGCGGGGACCCCTGTTTCTGAAATTTTGTAAATGTGTTTTATGTTTCATTTTCCGTTCCCTTTCACTTCTAAGTACTCTTAGGCATGCATTGAGCATTATGAATGAATTAAAAAAGATAAGAAAGAAGCCTAAGAGGAATGTATGAGTTAAGAACGGACTGAATTGATTGTGACCCATATGTGTTATGTAATGTGTAGGGTCGAGCTCCAAGGTGAATCCACCGGCAAACCACTGTGAGTAATATCTTAATAAAGACATCTGGAGTATGTTATTTGTTCAATTGCTTACTTCTATGTAAGTCTTATAAATTCGTTAATTTGAATGGTGAACAAAGGTTTGCTGTGCCAGAATGGTTGGGCCAAAGGCCAATCTGACATGAATGAAAGAATGATTGGGCCAAAGGCCAGTCTGACATGAATGAAAGAATAGTTGGGCCAAAGGCCAGTCTGACATGAATGAAAGAATGGTTGGGCCAAAGGCCAGTCTGACATGAATGAAAGAATGGCTGGGCCGAAGGCCAGTTCGACATGAATGAAAGAGTGGATGGGCCGAAAGCCGTTTGACATAAATGAAGGATAAATGGGCCAAAGGCCGTTTGATATGAATGAATTAGGCCCGAGGCCATCTGATGTGTTTGGAACCGCAGTCACTTGACCTATATATATATACTAGATAGAAACATGAATTGGGCCCAAGGCCGTCTGATGTATGTTGTTCTAAATACCGTTCGTGCATCTTCTTTATTTGATATTATTCACTAGGCTTTCGCTCACGCTCATTCATGTGTCTGTAGGTGAGCCAAGGGAGGTCCAAAGCCAGCCTCAGTGAAGTTGTGAGAAACAGTCAAGGATTCGAAAGAGTCAGCCCATACGTCTCACGCACGAGACTTGTTTTCGCCCTTTTGCTATATTTTTGTCATGTTGGCGAGAACTTTGGATTATGGTTGTATGTAGTTTTGATTGGCTGACTTAGACTTGAATGATCCTGTATGTACAGAGCTTTATGTTATTACATATTCTGATTGAGTTATTAACATGTATATGTGCGGATTATTATGACGTGCCATGTAAGCACAGCTCTATGGACAAAAGTTTGAAATTGCTTTCGTTTGGCCCCCCCTTAACTCTGTTGAAATATATCTGATTTGGTTTAAGGCCGTAGGTAATCTCGTGATTACCGGCCGGTCATGTCCTTAACCCTTGGGGACGGGTTCGGGTCATGACAGAGTGGTATCAGAGCACGAGTTAGTAACTCACACACTTGTCCAAAAGAGCAATAAGCGTCTAGATAAGATCTAGGATGCATTCATGTGTTAACTATGAATCTGAAAGCATTGAGAATATGCTTAAATGTTTTAATGTGAACGATTCTGTGTTATGAGTTTGTGATTTGCTTGCATTGCAAGTTATTTGAATATGTATGCTCTTTAGTATATGCATACCTGTGAATCTTTTGTATAAAGTATAATGCAAGTTTAATTAGATGGTAAAAACAAGAGGCGATGAGATAGAGGAGTCTTCTATTACCAGAATGGATAGAATGGAAAGATTGATTCAGGAAATGGCAGAGACAGTGAGGCAACAACAGCAGTGGCAACAACCACACCCTCCGCCTCCTCCTCCAGTGCCACCTATGCAAGATAATCAGAATGATAACCGAATAATAGCTCTCACCAAAGAGTTTAAGAAAATGAAACCGCCATAGTTTCATGGGGGATTAGATCCGTTGAAAGCCGAAGTGTGGGTCCTCGGCATCAAAAAGCTATTTGAAGTGTTCCCTTGTTCGGAGACACAGAAAGTACTTCTAGCCACCTTTATGCTAGAAGAGGAAGCAAGAAGATTGTGGATGTTAATGCGTGAGAATCATAGAGACATTGGCTGGGCAAAATTCCTAGAAGTCTTCTATGATAAGTACTTTCCGCAGAGTGTCTATGATAGTAAAGTATCAGAGTTCATGGAACTTAAACAAGACAGTATGACAGTGGCTGAGTATGAAGCCAAATTCACTGAATTGGCCAGGTTTGCACCACATGTGATCGATACTGATTATAAGAAAACAAGGCATTTTGAAGGTGGGCTTCGAAGTGATATTTTGGAAAGGGTGGATGTCCTGAAGCTGGAAACCTATATTGGGGTGCTAGACTGGGCCATAATATCATAAGCTAATATAGCTAGACAAACTAAGCCAACAACCGACTGGAAAGGCAGCAAAAGACAAGGTTTCTTTTCGAAGAAGAAATTTCTGAAGAAGCAGAATACGGGCTCCTCAAGTACTTCAAATTCTTCCCGAGATACATCCCCAATGTGTAATATTTGTAGTAAAAGGCATCGTGGGGTTTGTTACCGTGTGTTAGGGGCCTGTTTTAAATGTGGTAAACAAGGGCATATGGCCAGATATTGTAACCAGAATAGTGGGAAACTAGCTGCTAGCTCAACAACATCAATCCCAAAACCAGGAAATACTATGAGCTCTACTACCACCGGAGATACCGTGAGACAAGGGAGAGTTTTTGCGCTTGTTTCGGGCGATACACGGAATGCTAACGCAGTTGTCTCAGGTACTATTTCTATATGTAATCAGGATGCTTTTGTGTTAATTGACTCCGGATCAACACACTCTTTCGTAACATGTGCATTTGCATCTAGACTGAGTAGACCTCTAGAAGTATTGCCATATCTACTATGTGTATCTGCTCCATCCGGGGAATCTGTATTGTGTGAATCTATATATCGTTTTTGTGACATGCGCATTGGGAATGCTATTCTGTATGTGGATTTGTTACCTTTGAACTTTAGGCACTTTGATATAATTCTGGGCATGGATTGGTTAACTAAATATTGTGCCACCATTGATTGTGTGATAAAACGGGTTGTGTTTAGACCACCAGAACAGGAAGAAATTGTGTTTGTGGGTAACGGGGTAGTGCCTCCACCTTATTTGATATCTGCAATGAAAGCATGTAAATTAATCAGGAAGGGATGCCAGGGTTATTTGTGTTATGTGCTATCTGAACAATCTGTGAATGTTGAATTGAACAGTATCCCTATTGTTAGAGAATTTCCAGATGTGTTTCCAAATGAATTACCAGGGGAATTGGTGGACAGGGAGATAGAGTTTACTATTGAAATTATGCCAGGCACCCAGCCCATCTCTAAAACTCCCTACAGAATGGCTGCTACTGAAATGAAAGAACTGAAAGAACAGTTGTAAGACCTGCTTGACAAAGGGTTTATCCGACCTAGCACTTCGCCATGGGGTGCACTAGCGTTGTTTGTAAAGAAGGAGGAATCTTTGCGATTTTGTGTATTGACTATTGAGAACTGAATAAGGTGACAATAAAGGAATAAATACCCTTTACCTCGTATTGATGACTTGTTTGACTAGTTACAGCGATCACAGGTGTTTTCCAAAATTGATTTGAGATCCGGGTACCACCAATTGAAAGTAAAGGCAGAAGATGTTGAGAAAACAACATTTAGAACGAGGTATGGTCATTATGAATTTCTTATTATGCCATTTGGAGTGACTAATGCACCTGCAACATTTATGACCCTAATGAACCGTATTTTTAAGAACTACCTTGACGAATTTGTTGTGGTTTTTATTGATGACATTTTGATATACTCCAAGAATAGACTTGAACATGAACATCATTTGAGGACTGTCCTGCAAACACTTAGAGAAAAGAAATTATTTGCCAAACTAAAGAAATGTGAATTTTGGTTGGATGAAGTTATCTTTTTAGGGCATGTGATCAACAAGGACGGAATTTCAGTGGACCCCACAGAAAATAGAGGCAATTATGAATTGGCCTACACCGACTAATGTGACAGAAGTCCGCAGTTTCTTGGGGCTTAGCTGGGTACTACAGGAGATTTGTGAGGGATTTCTTCTCAAAAATAGCCGTATCCGCTTACCCAACTGATACGCAAGGGGCAACCATTTGAATGAATGGTGAAGAGAATTTGCCTTTCATGAACTGAAAACAAGATTGACCACTGCACCAGTTTTGACACTACCATCAAGTACGAGAAAATTTGTAATTTTCAGTGATGCATCTTATAAAGGTTTTGGGTTGTGTGTTAATGCAGAATGGAAGGGTAATTGCCTATGCCTCCCGACAGTTGAGGCCACATGAGAAGAACTACCCAACACATGATTTGGAATTGGCCGTATGTTATTTTTGCCTTGAAAATCTGGCGACATTATTTGTATGGGGCAAGATGTGAAGTCTACACAGATCACAAAAGTCTGAAATACTTCTTTACACAGAAGGAGTTGAACATGCGACAGAGGAGATGGCTTGAACTGATAAAAGACTATGATCTTGAGATTCAGTATCACCCCAGGAAAGCTAATACAGTTGCTTGATGCCTTGAGCAGAAAATCAACGGGGAGTATGGCTCGTTTGCTTACCGAACAAAAAGAAATCTTGCAAGATTTTGAGAAGTCTGAAATTGAAGTGGCATTGTGTGAACAGGGCGGATTGATAGCCGCTATTTCAGCCGAATCGGCAATCATTGATGAGATTAAACAGAAACAAAAAGAGGATGAATTCCTCAAGAAAGTGATTGATGAATTTGAGACAAGTCCGAAAGCAGAGTTTAGCATTGAAAATGAAGTGTTGAGATTTCGGAACCGAATGTGTGTCCCAGATATTTCAGAATTAAAGAAAAGAATTTTAGATGAAGCCCATAAATCAATGTTTGCTATGCATCCGGGTAACAATAAAATGTATCCGGGAATTTGAAGCAAAGTTATTGGTGGCCTAAAATGAAGAAGAAAATTGTAAAATATGTGTCCAAGTGCCTTCAATGTCAGCAAGTTAAAGCTGAACATCAGAAACCAGGCGGTCTACTTCAACCTCTCCCTATTCCTGAGTGGAAGTGGGAGTATGTGACTATGGACTTTGTTGTTGGTCTACCTCGGACTCCTTGAGGTATGGATTCTATTTGGGTTGTAGTTGATAGACTGACTAAATCTGCACGTTTTCTACCTGTTAGAACTACATTTGGAACTACATTTGATGCTTATAGACTGGCTACTTATAGACTGGCTACTATATATGTTGATGAGATTGTTCGTTTACACGGAGTCCCAGTATCTATTATCTCGGATAGAGACCCGAAATTTGTGTCTAGATTGTGGAAAAGTTTGCAAAGGGCTATGGGGACGGAATTGAGGTTTAGTACCACATTCCACCCACAGACAGACGGACAATCAGAACGAACAATATAGACTTTGGAGGATATGCTAAGGATGTGTGCCTTGGATTTTCAGGGGAGTTGGGAAGACTATTTGCCACTGGCAAAGTTTGCACACTGGCAAAGTTTGCACACAATAATAGCTTCCACTCTAGCATCGATATGGCACCATACGAGGCTTTGTATGGTAGAAGGTGTAGATCACCAATTTGTTGGACAGAAGTCGGGAATAGAGCTTTACTTGGGCCTGAAATTGTGCAAGACACTTCTGAGAAGATTAAAACTATTCAGCAAAGGCTCAAAACAGCTCAGGACCGACAAAAGAATTATACAGATGTTTCGAAGAAGGCCTCTCGAGTATGAGGTGGGTGACCATGTATTTATCCGTGTGACTCCGACGAAAGGCCAAGTCAGGTTTGGAAAGAAAGGTAAGTTGTCGCCCCGTTACATTGGGTCGTTTCAAATTCTAGAAAGGCTTGGTCCAGTTGCTTATCAAGTCGCTTTGCCACCGGGATTCGAACAAATCCATAACGTGTTTCATGTATCAATGTTAAGGGGTTATCTTCGGGACTCGTTTCATGTGATTGATTATCACCGGGTAGCTCTTGACGAAAGTATGGAATACGTCGAATGGCCGGAACGAATCATTGACCGGCAAGTGAAACAATTGAGAAGCAAGTCCATCCCGATGGTGAAAGTGGAATGGAAAGAACACTATGGGACAGATGCCACATGGGAAAAACAAGATGAAATGCGACTACGCTATCCACATTTGTTTCCCGACGAAGGTAAAATAAGTTTGGAGGACCAAACTTCCTAAAGGGGGGAAGACTGTGATATCCCTGGTCCGTATTATGCTAATTAACCTTAATTATGATTGTGATTATGCGTTTGATATGATTTTGTGTGCCATTTATGTGAATATATGTGGTTTTGAATTTTTATCTGTTCGCTGTAGGAATATTTGTTCAACTTACTGCTATAAACTGAAAATTGAAGGCCTTATCGGCCGCAAAACCTGAAATTGATTACGCCATTGTGATTAGCGTAATTTTTGGAGCCTACGGTGAAATTTAATTGAAAATTGATTCAGATCAAATTAATTAGATTAAATTGATGATGTGGTGCTCAATTATTTAATATTAAAGAAATGTGTTTGAGAAGGAGCTTATATGGGCCTTATTACACTTAATTCCTCCTCTTCTAAGTCATTTGGCTAAGATCAACTCTCTAGAGAAAGAGAGAACCGACTTTGAGAGAGAGAGACAAGGCATCTTTGTGCATTTTGGCTCAAGATTTGTGGATTGGGAAGGCTAGGTTCAAGATTCAACCACAATTGTGAGAATTAAAGCTCCTAAGTGAGTAATCAACCCTTAACTCATGGGTTTGAGTTTGTAATTAAGTAAATTCAAAGGGAATAAGTGATCAAGAACAAGAATTGTGTTGTAATTGATGAGTTTGAAGTCATGGAATGCATGCATGTGTATAATTTCCATGAATTTGTATAGTTGAGCATGAGAAGTATGATCCACGTAGAATTTTGGTTAAAGTTCATGTTTGTGATCACCATTTGCACCATGTAAGTTGAAAATGGGAGTTATATCTCACATGCATGTGCAATTCATAAGTGTATGAGTCTTGAATACATGAAATTGTTGTGTTGGAAACAAGTTTGGTGTAATTTGGGGCATGCATGTGATTAATTCATGAAATTGAGCTTCATAATGTAATGAATTTGGTGTTGGATCATGTTAGTAAATGTATATGTGAAGTTTGAGTCATAATATGCAAGATATGTTGATTCGGATGCAAGTTTGAAGCTCAATAACAATTCTAAATTTTCCAGAATTCAGCATGTCCGCTCGAGCGAGGAAGGCGCCGCTCGAGCGGGAAATACGAGCTCCCAGAAGTTTTGCAGACATGGGTGTCCACTCGAGCGGGGATATTCACGCTCGAGCGGGGAGCCATGTAGTGAGACCCTCAGCTCGAGTGCCCGACTTCACGCTCGAGCATAAAAACGAGGCAACCAGTACTTTTGCAGACCTAATGGGTCCGCTCGAGCAGGGACCCCTGTTTCTGAAATTTTGTAAATGAGTTCTATGTTTCATTTTCCATTTCGTTTCACTTCTAAGTACTCTTAGGCATGCATTGAGCATTATGAATGAATTAAAAAGATAAGAAAGAAGCCTAAGAGGAATGTATGAGTTAAGAACGGACTGAATTGATTGTGACCCATATGTGTTATGTAATGTGTAGGGTCGAGCTCCAGGGTGAATCCACCGGCAAACCACTGTGAGTAATATCTTAATAAAGACATCTGGAGTATGTTATTTGTTCAATTGCTTACTTCTATGTAAGTCTTATGAGTTCGTTAATTTGAATGGTGAACAAAGGTTTGCTGTGCCAGAATGGTTGGGCCAAAGGCCAGTCTGACATGAATGAAAGAATGATTGGGCCAAAGGCCAGTCTGACATAAATGAAAGAATAGTTGGGCCAAAGGCCAGTCTGACATGAATGAAAGAATGAATGGGCCAAAGGCCAGTCCGACATGAATGAAAGAATGGATGGGCCGAAGGCCGTTTGACATAAATGAAGGATAAATGGGCCAAAAGCCATTTGATATGAATGAATTGGGCCCGAGGCCGTCTGATGTGTTTGGAACCGCAATCACTTGACCTATATATATACTAGATAGAAATATGAATTGGGCCCAAGGCCGTCTGATGTATGTTGCTCTAAATACCGTTCGTGCATCTTCTTTTTTTGATATTATTCACTGGGTTTTCGCTTATGCTCATTCATGTGTCTGTAGGTGAGCCAAAGGAGGTCAAAACCCAGCCTCAGTGAAGTTGTGAGAAACAGTCAAGGATTCGAAAGAGTCAGCCCATACGTCTGATGTAGGAGACTTGTTTTTGCCCTTTTGCTATTTTTTCGTCATGTTGGCGAGAACTTTGGATTACGGTTGTATGTAGTTTTGATTGGCTGACTTAGACCTGAATGATCCTGTATGTACAGAGCTTTATGTTATTACATATTCTGATGTGAGTTATTAACATGTATATGTGTGGATTATTATGACGTGCCATGTAAGCACAGCTCTATGGACAAAAGTTTGAAATTGCTTCCGTTTGGCCCCCCCTTAACTCTGTTGAAATATATTTGATTTGGTTTAAGGCCGTAGGTAATCTCGTGATTACCGGCCGGTCATGTCCTTAACCCTTGGGAGCGGCTTCGGGTCATGATAGCCCTAGTCGCTCGAGTCGCCTCACCCGCCATAGGAGCTCCTGCTCTCTCGCCTGCATGAGCGCCCGTCAGAGGAGGCGTAAGATGGGTCTAAATGAATGTCGTGTAGTCGCTATCTCCTCTGAAGAAGTCAACGTCTAGGCTTACCATGAACTGTATGGTCGCATCAACCGGTAGGCTATCCGTTGTCCTCATAGACGCTAGGGGTGGCATGGGAACGACTGGATCAAGCGAGCCCACAGTTTGGCATATAAATTGCTCACTTAGAAACCAAGCCCGACAGACTAGGCCCTCCAGCAGAATTCGAAAGGGAGATATGCCCCAAGCTTCCGTATATTGGCCCCTCACCTCGGCCGACATCGTTGCCAAAGGCTACCACGTGATCTGTAAACAGAGAATTTATAGATTGTTAGTTGCTATCAGTTGCCAAAGTATAAATTAGAGCGGTATTAATGTAAAAATGTATGTGAGTTTCGGGTTACCTCGTCGGCGACAACTGTGTCAAAGTATTGATGGAAGAAGGCGAAGGTCTCACAACTTCAGCGTCGGAACTGACCGTCAAACCGTCGTGAGTAAGGGACAATAGAGGGATCTCCTTTATAGGCTCTGGAGCAAGAGCTAGAAAATACACGTAAACCCACAACTGTAAGGAAATGGCGATAGTGTTATCAACAGTGCCAATAGATATAGAAAGTGTACAGAGCATGAACATATATAGAAAGTGTGCAAAGCATGAACAAATATAGAAAGTGCAAAGCAGAAGGCACAGAGCATGAACAGATATAGAAAGTGCAAAGCAGAAAGCATAGGTGTTGAACAGATATAAAGCAGAAAATGTGGAGTAGAAAGCATAAGTGTAAAGTAGAAAGCGAAGTGCATACCTCCTAGGTTCGCTAGTAGCCTCCGACCTGCTCTTCTCTCATGTAGGAAATGGAGCTCATGTAGCCATAAAGTGTGGTGAGGCTAGCTTCGCTCCAATCATAAAATTGCACTTGGGACAGGGTCACCAGGGCGCTCAGCAGGTATAAACCTACGGTGTTCCACATCTTCGAAAACAAGGTGGTACCGAGGACAAACATCAGGAAACCCCGGGCGTACTGCTCCATCTCCTCTGGTGTCTCGAGCTCACTCCCGCGGAACTGCTCGGTGAACCAATTGTATCTCACTATGGCCAGCTGGTATAGGGGTGGGCGTGCTCTCAGCAGGTGGATCCAAGCGGCCTCTCACTCGCCCATATCCGTGTCGAAAGGGATCGGATCACCCCTTACTTATAAGCCAGTGAGCATGGTGAAGTCGTAGGGAGTCATTGTCATCTCCCCGATAATAGAGAGGTGGAAGGAATTGGTGGTGTCCCACCATCTCTCTACCAACGCTCTGAGAAGGGGGTGGCTCGCTATGAGGCTTGACAGTCCGGAGCAGAAAAGGCCGAAGCCAGCCTCATCAACAATATGACAGACCTCGGTAGGGAGCTCATCATACCTATCCCTCGCTGTCGTCACTCCGTATCCCCTGTAAGAGTGGGAGTCCCCCTGTGGCAGAGAAAAGGTCAATCAGATGAAAGGCAATGATAAAAGAGCAGTCAGATGAAAGGTAGTGCAAGAAATGCAGTTAAAGGAAAGGGAAGAATGCGTGAAAATAGAGTTCATATCACGATAGCGCTGGATGATAGGTGGGAGTCTGGCTCCCTCAGTAGGAGGTCCTCTGGTATGCCACGAGCAAACTCACTGAAATGCCTGATGCCTCCAGGTGGTAGTATATATGTACGGGGATGGTACGTCATCGGATCAAAGAGGCGCACCCTTAGTGGTAAGGGCTCTAGCTTGAGCTCTGGAGCGAACTCCACCTCAAGATCAGCCTCAATATCCTCTGTTGCCCCGCCGGCCTCGGCAACTGCTGGCTCCTCTACCTTGGCTATAGGTGGAAGCACAAGTGGAACCTCGGGAAGAGCTTCGTCATGAGGAATATCATCCACCATCTAGAAAATGGGCGAAAATGGGTGAAAAATGAAGAAAAATGGAGAAAATAGGGTAAACTTGAAAAAAGTCAACCCTAGGAGAGAGAAAATGGAAGAAAAAGTCAAAACCTGGGATAGTTCATGAAAATCGAGAGAAAACTAGGGGGGAACAAGCCTAAAGTGGTGAAAATGCAGAAAAAGTGACAAAATCAAAATCTGATCAGTTCAAAGTGTAGAGAGTCAAGAGGGTTTTACAATAAAAATTTGCGTGGGGCATTGGAAAACGCATGTAAAGCACAAATCTAGAGAGGAGATGCACCTAGAGAGAGGGAGAGTGTATTTTCAGAGGTTTGGGGGTGTAAAAATGAAGCATGGAGGTGTATACTTAAAGACCCACACGTGAAAAGTCCAAACTGCACTGAACTGCCATGGGTGGCCGGCAGGCCACATTCGTGGATGGCAGGCTTAGACAGTGGGCGGCAGGTGGCTTGCAGCTTCCCCTTGCGGCCGGTGGGTGGCCAATGGTCTTCACTTCTGTCATGACGCTGTTTTGTGTTTCTGTTTCTCGAGTAATCTTTGGGAGTTTCACTATTGGACCCAGATTGATTCCAGTGGATCTCGAAACTACGTTTCGGTGTGCAAACGTTCTCCACTTGTCAATATGAACGAGGTGTATCCTTTTTGAACATGTTGCAATGCCTCTGAGAGGAAAATCATTTCGTTTTTGTTAAATCACATAGTTGTTCTCTTTTGTTGCATAGAATATGCATTTTCACATATACTTATGTTACATGTGTGTCCTGCATCATTCATGACTTATGCATGGAATATGTTTCAGTTTTGCATAGAACGTGCATCTTCTTTCTTGCATAGAACATGCTTTCAATTAACATCAGGCATCGGTTGTCTATCTTCCTTGGAATATGCGTTGTCACTGTATTGATTTGTAACTTTATGCATCTATCGCACCTGTTCACTTTGTGCATCTATCGCACCTATTCAGTTTGTGCATCTATCGCACTTGTTCACTTTGTGTATCTATCGCATCTATTCACTTTGTGCATCTATTGCACACGTTCATTCCTCTTTGCATCTTTTTTTTATTATTTTTTTATTTTTTTTATTTTTATCTCGGGACGCGTGAAACGTGAGCTTGAGTAGTTTCTCTTATATCTCAGGATGCGTGAAGCACGACCCTGGGCGTGTTTTATCTCAGGACACGTGAAACGCTAGCCCGAGCGGTTTCTCTTATATCTCAGGATGTGTGAAGCGCAGCCCTAGGTGTGTTTTATCTCGAGACGCATAAAACGCGAGCTCGAGCAGTTTCTCTTGTATCTCAGGATGTGTGAAGTGCGGCCGTGGGTGGCTTTTATCTCGGGACGAGTGAAGTGCGAGCCTGAGTAGTTTCTCTTTTATCTCAGGAAACGTGAAGCACGAGCCTGAGCAATTTCTCTTTTATCTTGGGACGCGTGAAACGCGAGCCCGAGCTGTTTTTCCTTGTATCTCAGGACGCGTGAAGAGCGACGTTGAGCGATTTTTCCTCTATCTTAGAACACGTGAAATGCGAGCCCGGGGTAGTTTATCCTGTATCTTGGGATGCGTGAAATGTGAGCTTGGGTTGTTTTCCTCTTATCTCAGGGCTCGTGAAACGCGAGCCCGAGTGGTTTTTGTTTCTCAATTTCTCAAGATGCGAGAAACGCAGCCTTGAACTGTGTTTTCTTTCCTCGTCTCACGTTTTAGCATGGTTAGATTTGTGTTTAGATCTTTTTGCATGGAACCTGAGTTGGTTTTAAGCTTGAAGCTGCTCATTCATGTATTGTTAATTTGTTATTACTTATTACACTTGTTATTACTTGTTGCTTGCATATGTTATTGCTTATTGCATCATCTTGCATGATCATGAGTTTTCAAAATACCCAGCTTCGCCAGCTTTCAAAGTTTTCTTCATGCATATCATTTGCATCTTGCCCTAGAACTACGCTGGTTTGATTTCTTGCAAAGGGATACATAGGCAGCTTGCGAGCGCAACCATTTAATTTATGTCTTAATTGTTTGTCCAAATCTTATGGCCTTCTCAAAGTGGGTCCTTTTCGGGCTTTGACATTCACCCATGTTATTTCATGACTCTGAGTTCTGTCAAAGAGGGGCAACTGTAGACACCCCATTTTTGACCGCCCTTACAACTTGGACGTCACCACTTGCACACCCAATGATGAAGTGTGTACGCTTGTTAAATGCTCGAAGCCCTCAGTGGAATGCCATAGCTTTGAGCCTTCAAACCCTACACACCTATTGCCTTATTTTTGGACCAAAACAAGAGTTTTTTAAGCCTGCAACCTCTTATGGCATGCTGGCCCCTTCTATTGGCTGCCAGCCACAGCTTTTGGCTGCCGGCCACAAGTGTGTTTTGCAGATATTTTTTTGCCAGCTTTTGGCACAGATACATGCACCTTCTTACACGTGTATGTATTGATATTTTTGAGGGAGTGTGATGTTTTTCTATATATAGAGGACCCCCCCTCTTGCTTTAGAGGTTCGAAAATTTTGGAGCAAATTATTTTCTCTCTCTACAATTCTCTCTCTCTCTCTCTCTCTCTTGCAAATTTCTTGAACCTTTGCCTATACTCTCTAAACCAAACCTTACCATCTTTGAGCTAAGGTACTTTTGAGCCCTCTTTGAGTTTTTGAGGATGTGCTTGTGTTGAATTGTTTCTTGGAAGTGCTCTCCTCTTCAAGAGGTATAAGGCTTAATTTGTTTCCTTATTTTGTTTGTTATTTTCTTACTGTTTTCCTACTATTTTTCTACTATTTTTTGGGCTGTGTAAGGTCTGTAATTTTGGGCTGAAACTTATGCTTTAAGGCCTTAAAGGGTGGAGGGGTGGCTCACCTCTCTTTTCACCTTGCATCTCTAGTCTTTACCCGTGTGTTTCCCACCTTTACACTATCTTTTTTTGAGCTTTAGTCTGTTTATACTCTGAAATTTTTGGCTGAAACTTGTGGTTTAAGGCCAATAAGGGTGGAGGGGTGGCTCACCATTCCTTCCACCTAGCTTCCAAGGCCTTTACCCTTGTGTTTCCCACCTTGTTGTCAACCTTTTTTTGAGCTTTTTAGTACTGAATCTTAGAGCTTTTTCAGTGGCTTAAAAAATGTTTTGAAGTCCCAAAAATAAAGGGGGTAGCCTCCACTTCTTATGCCTGTTTACTAGCTTCACATGCGCCATGTTTTAGCTTATTGTTCTAGTTATTTTTGTCTTAATTCTGGCATGTTTTAGGACTGATTTAGCACTATTTTAGGACTATTTTTGGTTTTTCATGGCATTTGAGCTTTGTATTGCATGCTTTTAGTATAATTGTCCTCATAGGTTTGGTGGTTTAGGTCTTAGCCACCAACCTGTTTGAGTTGATCATGTTTATTTCAAGTTTTCCATACTTGTGATCACCTTTAATCACCTCTGCAACCTCACTCCCTTCTTGGATTTTTCTTTGCTTCGAAAGTTATTTAAAGCTACTTGTTTGTTTAAGCTTGAGATTGAGGTCTTGTGCTTAATTGTCTAATCCCTTTGGGGGTTCATTACCAATGGCATGACACTTCTCTCATGCCTAAAACAACTCTTGATTTGGTACTCATTTCCATTAGAGGACTTAAAGCTCACTCTTGGACTTAATTGACTAAGGAATGGTTAGTAATTAAAATGGAGTAATAAAATAAGGACTAAAACTGATGCAAGATACTAACTCGGTTAGGGTTCAATCGGGCGTTAATTGAACCCTTGAGTCTTGAATCATTTCATACTTGTTAGTGATGTAAACGGTTTAAGAGTCAATGTCAACCACTTCCCTTGATCAATCCATGATAGGGAGGAGGTTTGATAGTCTTTATTTGTTGCATTTATTGAACCAGTACACTTTGGTTCATAGGCCACATGCAATGAAATTGCATCGATTGATGGTTTGTCAATCAAATTTACCACTCCTTTGAGCTGCTTGATGATAAGAAGGGGTAAGTTGTGCAAACAACTCTTGAGAATACCCTGTTTGTGCTCTATATGCTTTATGTTGTAGCAGGAAGAACCAATCATCAAGTGGCTGGCAGGCCACTTTTTGTGGACGGTAGGTTACCATTTGTGGCCGATAGGCCACCACTTCTGGCCTGCCGACCACTTTTGTAAAATTGAGCACTAGTGTTTTTGGAACAGAACAGAGCAGCGGCTGAGGTGAAAGATGTTCTACTGTGCAACAGAGACATCTTGGCAGCAAAACAGTGGTCTTTTCGGGTGGAAATCCATGCATGCATGAGCATCCCTTGCTCCCCAGGGCTAATTAGTTAGTTTAATTACTCATTTCATGTTATATTCATGTTGTAATTAATTAGTTAGTTAATTAGAATTTTGTAATTAATTAATTAGTGTAATTCGAATTTTGTAATTAATTAATTAGTGTAATTAATTAGTTAGTTCCAAATTTGTAATAATTAGCTAGAATAGTTAATTGTGGTGTTGTAATAATTAGCTAGTTTAGTTAATTAGTTAAGTAGCTTAGCTAGTTCGTTTATTCGAACCCTCCTGAGCGAGGGCACAACTATAATAATGTGTATGTCTTCCAACCCTACGTCTTTCTCCCTTTTATTTACCTACTTATGATGGTTAGTTTAGGGCATCATGTTTCGTTTAGAATCTCTCATGCCTTGCATCCATTGTCTTGCATGCATTCTCAGCGCATCATTCTACCTTGCATTGTTAGTTAAACATTCTTTGAATACGTGCCTAGACCGCATGCTATCAAATTGGTTAAATATGCTATATTAGTAGCGAAACCTAGTAAATTGCATATCGTATGCGTTGTATTAATCATATTGCATAGTTAGGATCATGCATTATTCTAACTCTATCATCTTTTTTGGCTTGGAGTACTAGGTGAGCTTTTATTGCTTTAGCATATCACATGCGTGTGATTGTTGCCATGTTTAGCATGCTTTCCATGAGGCTAAGTGCTTAAGTGCTATATTTGCTTGAATGCCTGTGGATGAAGGCTAACTGCTTGAATTGGAATAATTTGAGTAATGTACATATTCGATCACTTTTTTAAGTGGTACATATTCAAAACAATTTTCAAAACAAACATGAAATCAAACTGTTCCAATTTTTGCAAATTAGTCTATACTTGTGTGCATATCACATAGTAATGTTAGCCTAATAACCGGAACAAGAGCATATAATGTAAATAAGATTCACATCATAATTAGTAGAGGCCGATCTTTGATCGAGCGAGCGAGGGTGCTCAATTCATGACCTTTCCTTCTTGTACCTAAGTTCCCGAGTTGAGACAATCCTGGTGAACACATGGCCTTTGGCACAAGTCATGGGTTTTTTAAATTTCCCAAAAATATTTAGGTGGCAACTCTGTATCTGGCAAAGCAGTCCATTTTTGGCATTTTGATTCAAAATCAATTTTCCTCCAAAAGATTTGCCGAATTTGGACTCTTTGGTGTTTATCTATTTCACATTGCACTTGTAAGATCAGATTCAGAACTGCAGGAGTCCGATACTATAGGGCTTATTCATCTTCCGAAAGGAGCACGAAAAGTAGAGCTACATTGGGTTGTTGTGGTTGCATTTGGGATAGGTTGGTTGCTTAGTTTCCAAACTTTTGTTGCTCAGATTTTTGCTCCTCCGCTCGAGCGGCACTTCTTGCGCTCGAGCGGGCTTTGCAAACTCTCAGTACTTTTGCAGGTCTGCAAAACTATTAGGAGAGTGAATTCTATGCTCAAGCGATTCTTTCTGTGCTCGAGCGGGCTCAACTTGAGCAGCCTTTCTTGCTTTCGAGCATTGGTTTGTTGTCTGCAAAACTACTGGGAGTGTGCATTCTACGCTTGAGCATCGTTTCTTACGCTCGAGCAAAACAATTTATTGTGTCTGATGCTCGAGCGTCACTTCTTGCGCTTGAGCGAACTATGCATATTTCAGTCCGTAAAAGTGACATTTTACATCACTTTTTCACATCTCTCTCTCTGCTTTTCAAAACCCTAAATCTAGAGCCTCTCTCTCTAAAACATACATTCTCTCTACATTTTCACCTAGATCTGTTGATTTCTCTACCTGTGTGCCTTTGTTAAAAAGGTAGAGCGTCTCAAGAGCTCCATTTTGGTCCAAACAAGATTTAGTTTTGGCCGCTTTGAAGTTTTTCCATTGTTGCTTTGGTTTTCTAAGCTTGCGGTAGGGACTTTCTACACTCTCCTATGATTTTTAACTTAGCTATATGTTGTTGTGTAAATAATGTTAGAATTTGGAGGATTTTAGATAAACCTAGGGTTTTGGTTTAAAATCAAAGGAGGGGTTTACAGATGAAGGTATTGAACATGGTTATGGGTATAGATATGATGATGTGTTGTGTTAAATTTTTGATTTTGACACATGGGTTGGATTTGGGAGAGAATGGAATTTTTCCCTAAAATGTTTAAAATAATTATTTTGTATAAATAATGAAATTGATATTGGGAATGTGAAATTGGATTAACCGGCTTTTTTGTGAGTTCCTAGACCGCTTAGTGGTCATCTTTGTGGACAATATCTTGATTTACTCACTCTCTGAGGAGGAGCACGAGGAACACTTGCGAATGGTGCTTGAGTTGCTTAAAGCCCACAAATTGTATGCTAAATTTGGAAAATGTGAATTATGGCTAAGGTAAGTTAAGTTCTTAGGCCATTGTAGACACCCCATTTTTTACCGACCTCAAGACTTAGACGTCATCGTTTGTGCACTCGATGATTGTGCTTGTTTGTGCTTGTTTTGAGAGCCTGAAGTTCTCAGCGGAACGCCTTGTCTTTGAGCCTCTAAACCCTCTTTTCTTTGTTCTTGTTTTTTGGGCCAAACCTTGGGGCCTCTTGCCTGGAGGGGGGGAGGGCCTTGTCGGCCACTTTTGCCCCTTGCCGGCCACTTGAAGTGGTCGATCGGCTAGGGGAGGTGGCCGACCACCATTTTTCTCCTTTTTTAGATATTTTCTTTGCCAGCTGTTGATCACTGAATGTCATCTCTATACACATGAATTGAGGGATAAATGCAAGCCTTTGGCTTGTATTTCTATATAATGGGGGGTCTTTCCCCCATTTGAGGGGCTAGAAAATTTTGTGAGCAAATTTCCTCTCTCTCTCTAGAATCCTCTCTCTCTCTCTCTCCCTATTTTGCGCTTGAAAGTGAGAATTCTCTACACATTTGCACTAAGACCCTTGACCAAACATCTTCATCTTGGAGCTGAGGTTCTTTGAGGCTTAGTTTGAGTTCTTAAGGTTGGTTTTGGCTCAGAGTTGTGGCTGTTTAGTGTTGTGCTTCAAAGGTATAAGGCTTACCTCTTTTAAGCTTTGTTTTAATCAATTGCTTGGCCATCTTTTTACACTGTTTTGACCTGGTTTTTCAACCATAAAAAACTCTATTTTTAAGGTTTCAAAATGGTGGTTTAAGTCTTGTTGAGTTAGGGGGTTGTCTCCTCTTTTTGCTCTTTGGCTTGTGAAGCCTTTTGTGCCATCTTTCAAAGCTTTTTTAAACAACTTTTTGGGCTCTTTTAACCACTAAATTCCAGGGGAATTTCAGTGGTAAAAACTTGGTTTTGAGGTCCAAAATAGGAGGGGGTGGCCTCCCCTTCTTTTGTCTTGTTTGCAAGTGTAGTTAGCCTAACATGTGAGCATGTTTTCCTACCTTTTTGTGACTTGATCTTAGCATATTTTAGGCTCTGATTTGGCATGATTTAACTCTGTTTTGAGTTGTCTTAGTCATATAAGCCTTGTCTTGCATGGTTGTAGTGCAAATGCCTTCATTAGCTTAGTGTTTTAAGGCCTCTAACATGTTTTTCTTGAATGGCTTGCATGTTGTAACATCATTTTACATGTGATTTCAGTGCATATAACTCTGTCACACTCTCACTTATTCCACTCTTTCATTGCTTTTGAGAGTTGTGTCTTGAGACTTGCTTACGAGCTAACATGTGAGCATGTTTTTCTAACCTTTTATGCTTCAATCTCAGCATATTTTAGCCATTATTTTGGCATGTTTTAACTCTGTTTTGAGCTCGTTTGGTCAATTGAGCTTGGTATTGCATGCCTCTAGTGTAGTGCTCTTCACTAGTTTAGTGTTTTTAGCTCTTAACATGTTGTGCATGAGTTGCTTGCATGATTTAGTGCCTTTTGCATGCCATTTCAGCACTGAAATATCTGCAACCTCTCTCTATTCTTCACTTTTTACTTTGTTTTGAAAGTGGCCTTAAGCCCCTTGTTGGCTTGAATGTGAAATTGAGGCTCTCATGCCTAATGGTTTTAATCCTCTCTTTAGGATTCCTCCTAACCAACAGCATGAGACCTTTTTCATGCTCAAGGCACTTGTGGCTTAGGCCTTCTTTCCAATTAGAGGACTTTTACTTTGGACTTAACCGGTTAAAAGGACTAATCGGTAATGTAAAATATGTAAACAAAATGAATCAAGTAAAACTTGAGCAAGATAAGCATCTTTGTGTTGCATTGTATGTGTTTGGATAAGACGTTAATCCAAACACAAGAAAAATGGGACGTTTCATACTCAAAGTGATGAAACGTGCCACTTTTCCTGGTCACTGTCACCCTTGATCATGCATGATATAGTGGTGGTCCTTAGAGTCTTATTTGTGCATTCATTAAGCTTGTACAAGCTTGGTTCTTTGGCCATCATGCATGAAAATGCTTGGTTAGTGGCTTGAGAGCCAAGTGCCATACTCCTTTGAGCTTGAGAAATGATAAGGAGAGTGGTAGTACACACATTCCTTGAAAAATGCATTGTTTTGCCTCTGTTGCTCTCTGTTGCAGCAAAAACAGAAGTTTGGAAAAAGGGGTGGCTGACTGGTCACCTGAAGTAGCCGATCAGCCATTTAAACTAGCCGACTAGCCAGTTAAGGTGGCTGACAGCCACTTTTTGTGGCCGACCGCCCACCAGTCAATTTTTGTGTAAAAATGTTCCTGTGTTGGAGCAGAAGCAGTCTGGAAGTTGGTGTAATTTTCAGAGATCAAAGCAAGTGCAAACAGAGGCAACCGATGGCAAGGCAATGGATTTTCGGGAGGAAGCCAACCGAGCATGCATGTCTCCCTCGCCTTCGAAGCCATTTACTTGCTTTATTTAAATTGCTCTAGTTAGTTAGCGCAGCTAATTATTCAATTCAAGTGTTGTAATTAATAAGTTCAATTTGGTTTGTAATATTTTGGCTAGCTAAGAATAGTTAGTTAATTTATTGCAATTGTGTTGTAATAATTAATTAGCTAGAATAGTTAATTAGTTTGTTTTGTAATAATTAGCTTAGCTTAGTCTAGTTTAGCTTATTTATTCGGACCCTCCTTCGCGAGGGCATAATGTTGTAATAAGGGTGCGTGCGTGTGTGCATGTCTTCCGACCTCACTTCTTTCTCCCTTTTACTTAACCGCTTTCGATAGTTAGTTTAGGGTCATGTTTTGATTAGCATACCTTATGCTTGCATGTTTGCATCATTCATTTGTATTGCATGCACTGAGGCTCAGCGAATCATTCAAACTGCATCGTATTTCAATACTTCTTTGAATACGTGTATCAAATCGTTGCACTCATATGCCATCTTAGTAGTCGAGCCTATTAATTTCATATTGCATGTGTTGCATTAGGCATCTAGCATAGTTAGAATCATGCATTGTTTCTAACTAGCTTTTGTTTTGGCTGGGAGTACACTGTAAGTTTTACTCTTTAGCATGCTTGCATGAGTGTGAGAGTTGCCTTGTTTTGCATGCTTGCCATGAGGCTATTTGCTTAAATGCTAAACTGCATGAATGCCTGTGGATGAAGGCCTGATTGCTTGAATTGGGACAATTCAATGAATGTGAGTTTTAAGCCCACTTTGTGAAGAGGCAAATCATATTTTAAGCCCCTCATGTTTGATGGCAAATCCGCGTTTTAGCCCACCTGAGGGTGGCAATTTCAAGCCATTTTCGAAAGCAAACACGAGTTGATTTGTTCCAATTCTCGCGATTTTAGTCTATACTTGGAAACACAGGCAAACACAGGCATTCTCTCTAGTTTCCACCATCTCAGTTGATCTCTTAGGAACTCACCGCAAACACATGCAGGTGGCTATACCAGACCACTGGAAGTCGTTCGAGCACGACAATCACCAAAGGAATTGCACCTTCAGAGGATTTAAGGTCTCCTAGACCAGAGAGTGCACAAGACAGTGAAATACAGCGTGAATGCACAAAACAGTGCTAAACGGGAGTACAAGACAGTACGATACAAGTTGAATGCACAAAACAGTGCGATGTAAGGTGCATGCACAAAATAGTGCGAACTAAAGGTGCACAAAACAGTGCGATGCAAAGTGAATGCACAAAATAGTGCAATACAGGTGTGCACAAGACAGTACAGTATGGGTTAAATGCACAAAGCAGTGCGATGCACAAGACAGCGCCATTGAATTGCAAGACAGTGCGTGTACATCTAAATGCGCCACACGCGAGTGGAGAAAGGTTGCGCAAGAAAGCGTGATGCACAAGACAGTGCGAGTACATCCAAGCATGCCACACGCGAGTGGAGAAAGGTTGCACAAGAAAGCGCGATGCACAAGACAGTGCGAGTACATCCAAATGCGCCACACGCAAGTAGAGAAAGGTTACGCAAGAAAGCGCGAGCAATGCACTAGCAAGTGTAGGTAAGGTGCGCAAAACAGCGCGAACAATGCACTAACAAGTGAAAGTAAGGTGCGCAAAATAGCGCGATGCAAAGTTCTATGCAAAACACACGAGCATTCTATGGAACATGAGAGCAAGTAATGAAATGCACAAGATAGTGCGATGTGCAAGAAAGCGCGAGTGTAAAATTGCACAACAAAGTGCGATGCGTCCACACGCGCCTCACACGAGTGGAGAAAGAGTGAATAAATGCGCAAGAAAGCGCGAGTGTAAACTGCACAAAAAAGTGCGATGCGCAAGAAAGCGCGAGTGTAAACTGCACAAAAAAGTGCGATGCGTAGGAAAGCGCGAGTGTAAACTGCACAAAAAAGTGCGATGCGCAAGAAAGCGCGAGTGTAAACGTAGGATTTTAAGGTCTCCCAGACCAAACAATGCACAAGACAGTGCAAGGGATACACAACCACAAGGTTCACAAGACAATACGAGTGATACACAACCATAAGGTGCACAAGACAGTGCGAATGAGATGAAACTGTGAAATAGATGCACGAAGTGAGATCATTATGCGATAGATGCATGATGTTAATTGAAAGCATGTTCTATGCATGAAACAAGCATATTCTATGCCAGAGACAAAAGCATTTTCTATGCACTACTGAAAGCATATTCTATGCATGAAACAAGAGCATATTCTATGCAATATTGAAAGCATATTCTATGCAAGAATCATAAATGATGCGGGGCACGCATGCAACAAAAGTTTATATGAAAATGCATTTGGTGCCTCGAATTTACCTCTCAAAGGACTTTGCAACGTGCTTAACTCAAAAAGGACACACCCTGTTCACCTTGGTGAGGGGTAACATTTGCATGCTGCTTTAATTGCCATTCTAACCTGAAGCAGGCTTACACTTGGGGTCAAGATACACTCATACTCTAGAGAAAGACGAGGCCTGAGAAGGTACACCTGGAATGCAGTCTCAGAATTTGCTGAAGTTGAAACAAACTAAAATGCTCCAAATTTTCCCTCTTTTCTTTTGCTTTGCAGTCCGGAACCTATGTAATTTCAGATAGGTCCTGGTTTTATTGTTCTCACATGACCTAGGTTGAACCCTGCAATTTTATGAAAGAACAAATCCTGTTTTGCACAAATGTGGAGAATAGCACAACACTCCGAGCACAAAATGATATATTTTTGAAATTGAAATTGAGAAATGAGTTCTTAACCGGGTATTGAGCCTATGACCGACCACAGTCAAGGCGATTCAACAAAGGAAAACAAAGGTAAAATAACCTAAACACATCTATTGACACTCAAAACGACTAAAAATAAGAATCAAGACAAACAAAAATCAACAAACACAACACTCGGATGTGTACCACTAGTGGGAGACCTCTCCATTCACGAGGAGCCTGTTTCTTCGGGTATTGTTTCCCACCCTTTCTCATTTGTGATCCTCACAGCACTTGGCACTCAATCTCTAGTTTTCTGAAAAAGCCTTTTTCTCACTTTTTCCTCTCAACGCACATCTCTCTATTATTCAATCTCTCTTATTTTTTATCCCTCCCCGGGGTGGTTGATGGATAAACAGGAAGTTGTGGGCTCTTGCCCCTAGTATTCTACTAGATGCTTCTTCTTGACATCGGTTGACGATGCGCTCGGCCAGTTTGGATGTGATCAGACCTATCCAAATGAGGAAGTGGAATATCCTGCTCCATTCTAGTTTGCGCTTCGCACTTGGCTTGATACCTCATTGTTTGGAGGATGAGAGAGCTTTAGGCCCTTTGCTTGTTAGCTTCAGTTGTGCCCTTTCCTGGGCGAATATGGTGCCCTTTCCGACAAATATGGTGCCTTTCCTGGCAAGTATGGTGCCTTTTCTGGAAAATATGTTGACAACGGGAAAAAGACAAAAAACCTGACTTAACGGTGCTCCTAGTTCATCATTTTGACCATTTTTTGTTTTTGGCTTTCCACTAAAACAATGTTGACCAATATGAGAGTTAGATTAACATACTTGTTCGATTTTCTGATTTGTTCCAATTCTCAGCATGTTTTTGCTACTTTTTTGACCTGCTTTAGCTATATTTTGAGCTGGTTTAGTCACTTGAGGCTTGTTTTGCATGCTTGTAGTGCAATGGTGCTTAATAGTCTAGTTTGTGCTATGTGTTGGCCTCTCATTCTAGCTATTTTTAGCTTACTTCAAGCATGTTTTAGGACTTCTTTTAAGTTGTATTAGGACTGTTTTGGACTGTTTGTCCCTTTTGAGCTTCGTATTGTATGGCTATAGTGTAAATGGCTTCACTAGCTTAGTGATTTAAGGCCTCTAACATGTTGTGCATGTGTTGCTTGCATGTTGTAGCATCATTTAGCATGTGATTTCAGTGTTTATAGCTCTGTCGCACTCTCACTTCTATCACTCTTTTATTGCTTTTGAGAGTTGTGCTTTGAGCCTTGTTTATGAGCCAACATGTGAGCATATTTTTCTTGCCTTTTATGCTTCTATCTCAACATGTTTTAGCCACTGTTTTAGCATGTTTAAACTCTGTCCAGAGCTGGTTTGGTCATTTGTACTTGATATTGCATGCCTCTAGCGTAGTGCTCTTCACTAGCTTTAATGTTTTTGGCTCTTAACATGTTGTACATGAGTTGTTTGCATGTTATATTCTTACTTTTCATGCCATTTCAACACTGAAATTCTGCAACCTCCCTCATTTTTTCATTTTTCCATTTGTTTTGAAGGTTGGTTAACCTCATGATTGTGTTTAAGCTTGATAGAGCTTGTGCTCAATGGCTTTAACCCTCTTTTGAGGGTTCCTCCTAGCCAAAGGCATGATCTCTCTCATGTCTTAAGCCATCTTTTGGTTGACCCCTCTCTCATTAGAGGACTTTCACATTAGACTAACCGGTTAAAGAATCGCTTGGTAATGCTAAAATGAGTAAACAAGAATTGGACAAGTAAAACATGACCAAGATAAGCATGTTGTGTTTGCATTGTATTGTGTTCAATCAAACGCGATATTGAACACAACGTAGATTGGTCCATTTCATACTCAAAGTGATGAAAATGAGCCAATCCCCTTTGTCTCCATTGCCTTTGATCATCCATGATAAGATAGTGGTCCTAGAGTCTTGTTTTTGTGCATTTATTGAATGTGTACAAGTTGGATCTTTGGCCATCATGCATTAAAAATGCTTGATTAATGGTTTTAAATCCAATAGTGCAACTCCTTTGATGCTTTTGAGATGATAAGGACGGGCACAATACAAATATACCCTTGGGAGACCCTCAATTTTCCTCTATTTGAGCTCTGTTGCAAAATAGTGATTCAGAACACCAGTGGCCGGCAGTGCTTCATCCTTGGCCGGCAGTGCCACTCTTTTGCCGGCAGATGGCCGGTAGTAGCTTCTCATGGCTGGCAGGCCACTGGTGCATTCCTCAGAATTGGTTTGGTAAGGTGGAGCAGAAAGTTCTTGGAGAAACCCTACAAACAGAGCCTCTCAAGAGCAACCCGAAAGGCTTTTCGGGGCAAGAAACTGAATGCATGCATGTTCAACTTTCTGAAGCAGAGTTGAAGTAGTGTAATTTAATGCTTTACTTGTTATTTAGCATTGGTTTTGTAATTTAATTAATTAGTTTTCTAATTGATTAAGTGTTGAAATAATTAAGTAGCTTAGTTTAGCTATTCCTTTATTATTTTGTAATACTTAGTAAGTAGTTTACTAGTTATTCGATTGGTTTGTAATAATTAGTCTAATTAGTTTAATTAGATTAGTTTGATTAGCTTAGCTTAGAGTAGCTTAGCTTATTTATTCGGACCCTCCTTCGCGAGGGCACAATGTTGTAATAGGTGTGCGTGTGTGTGTGTGCATGTCTTCTAACCCCACTTATTTCTCCCTTTTACTTACCGCTTTCGATGGTTAGTTTAGGGCACGTTTTGATTAGCATACCTTATGCTTTGCATGTTTGCATTCATTCATTTGTCTTGCATGCACCGAGGCTCGGCACATCATTCAAACTGCATCGCAATTTCAATATACTTATTTGAATACGTGTTTCAAAGCATGTCATTAGATTGTCGCATTCATATGCCATCTTAGATAGTCGATCCTATTTAGTTGCATATTGCATGTGTTGAATTAGGCATGTTACATAGTTAGGATCATGCATTGTTTCTAACTAGTTTTCTATTTTGGCTTGGAGTACACTGTAAGTTTTACTCTTAAGCATACTTGTATGAGTGTGAGTGCTGCCATGATAGCATGCTTGCCATGAGGCTATTTGCTTAAATGATTAATTGCATAAATGCATGTGGATGAAGGCTTTATTGCTTGAATTGGAACAATTTATCAAATGTGAGTTTTAAGCCCACTTTGCGAAGTGGAAAATCATCATGTTTTAAGCCCACCTGAGGGTGGCAAATCCGCATTTCAACCCACTTGAGAGTGGCACTTTCAAACCATTTTCAAAAACAAACATGAGTCGAAATGTTCCAAGTCTCGTGATTTAGTCTATACTTGTATGCTGTGCGCATCACGTAGTAAAGTTAGCTAACAATCAGACAAGAACACATGTGTTTATAAAACAATATATCATGTTAGTAGAAGCCGATCTTTGATCGGGCGAGCGGGGGTGCTCATTTCAGGACCTTCCCCGCTCGTACCCAAGTTCCCGAGCCGAGGCAACTTTGGTGATGACGAACACGTGGCCTTTGGCACGAGTCAGGGTTTCCTAAATTTTCCAAAAATAAAATATTTAGGTGGCGACTCTGTAATCTGGCAAAGCAGTCCAGTTTTGGCATTATTTGATCCAAATCAATTTTCCAAAATGATTTTCTGGATTAGACTTCTTTGGTGTTTATTAGTCTCACATTGCACTTTGTGAGATTAGATTCAGAACCGTGACAGGAGTCCAAACTGTAGGAGACCAATTTGCGCCTCTTCGAAAGGGGGGTGCACGAAGAAAGTCGAATCTACAGGTGTTAGGAGCGAGAGGTATATTAGGTGGTCTTGCTGAGGCACCCTTTTGACCAATTGACCTAGTTGCATATTGGAAGCCTTAGAGACTATTCCAAACTAGGACAGGTTTCTCACCCGAATGCAGGATTGTGTGAAACCGCATGCGTGCGTACCAAACCCCTAGTTCCTGACGAAACTAGGACAGGGAAACCCTACCCCACCATAGGGGTGTTTTGGCTCTCACTTGCTTGATATGTGCTGTTAGAGTGTGTCTCTATAGGAATGTATGTATCGGTTGCAAGTCTGGGTATCAGTTTGAGGATATCAGTTTTGAGGCAGAAAATTTGGGGGCAGAAATTAGTATTTGAGTACAGATTCTCCAGCTTATGATTTCAACTGTGTGTTGTCTCTATCTAAGCCGAGGTGTTGTGCGCTTGCTGATTGTTATTTCTTTTTTGCTTTATTTTTCTTTCTATAAGGTAGTATTTCACAATTGCTTCCGACGAGGCAGATACCCCCTGAGCACTCTGGACAAGAGTTAGAAGAATTTACCGATCTGAGGATCTTACTAGAGGACAACCAGTGTTTGCTTCACTACCCCCGGTTATGAGACAGAGGACAGTCAAGCATAGATCACCGGTTCAACAGTCGCCAATTCAGCGGTCACTACGTCACCTGTGCGCAGTTGGGCCCAATTTTCTGCTTCCACCTCAGAAAGGGAATATACACCGGTTCTGATAGATTAGCACCCCTTAGTCAACATGGAGGATATGATGTGTCAACTTCAACAGACTATCGGGGCCATGCAGTGGGACACTGCTCACCAAGCAGAAGTTACCGCTTGCCAAACAGAGGTTGTAGCCCAGCAGGCTGAACTGATTGCTAGGCTTCAACAGTAACAGCAACAACAACCACAACAAACAGCAGCTTCCGCTCCGCATCCACCCCCAGCTAGGGTTCCAATACTCGAGGATACAGCTAATGTCTAGGAGAATGCAGACATTCCAGTAGGGCCAGTCCCACCTCAGACTTCCAAAGCACCGGCCTACCCAATAGATGCACTGTTCGAGTTTGAGGTCGATCCTACCACCTTCAAAGTGAGCAAGCTTGAGAAGCTTTCCAAACGAGGTCAGGGAGTCAACCCGATCCCAGATATAGAGGACAGCTGCACAGATTCGGCGGTGACATTGCCGGATAGATTTAAAATGACACACATAGACCGCTTCAACGGTTCGGGTGATCCCATGGTCCATTTGCGGCTATTTTCAGATATTCTGCGGCCAATGGGCCTGACTAGACTGCAGAAGTTATCTCTCTTTGGCTGGACCTTGTCGGGTATCGCAACCATCTACTATGCTAAACTGGAAGATTCTGTGAAGAGGAGCTGGGAAGAGATGGTCGAGGCCTTCATTGCCTAATATTCTTATAACACTCAAATCGAGGTCACAACTCATGATCTCGAGGCAACTCGACAAGAGCCGAAAGAGGGTTTATCCGACTTCGTCACTCAGTGGAGGGCCAAGGCCTCCATGATGACAACTCGACCAACAGAAAAGGACCAAATAAGAATGGTCGTTCGTAACCTACAACCAAAGCTGCTACATAAGATGATTGTCTTACCCCTACCTACATTTGCTGATCTTCATGAGATAGGGGTACAGATAGAGGATACGATGAAATAGGGTCTGATTGACCATGAAAAAGAGCAGCCGAAGAGGGCGTTTACACGCGGTTCAAATGCGACTACAAGTAGCAATGCAGCTGCAAGGACCTCTGACGTTGGCATGGTCACCACCACACCGAAAACAACCACCCCTTTTACCGGCACATCCGGAACCACCCCACAATCTGCAAAGTACCCACCCCGAGGCCAGAGGGTTTTCACCCCACTCTACATGTCCCTATCTGCGGCCTTGAGGGTCCTAATCAAAAAGGGGCATCTGAAGCCCCTGGAGCCACGTCCGTTGCCTAATCTCCTCCCTCCTACACACAACCCAGCCAAGTATTATGCCTTCCATCAGCAGCATGGTCATGATACCGACCTATGCTTTAGACTTCGTCATGAGATTCAGGATCTCATTGACAACAAAGTGATAGCGCCTCCTGAGAAGCCTAACGTCACTACAAATCCTCTCCTACTATATAGCCAACCTCTTCCTCCACCTAGGCAACTAAACCTTATCCAAACAATGGCTGTCCCATACGACCCTAGCATATATATCACTCCCTCCCAGCTGCCTTAGCCGGCGCTATTCATCCTAGAAAGCACAGACTTGTGCATGATGAGCGCGTCCGTATCCCAACCCGAGCCCGTGGTGGTGGCTATGATGGAAGAAGGTATGCCTGAAGGCTCTATGAGCTTAACTGAGGAAGAGTATAACCCTTCCTGTTACATTGTGCCAACTAGCCAGGCTAGACCGAGAGTGGAATTACCGAAGGAAATGGAGGTTAATGTAGTCCGGGAGGACAAGCCAAGCCAGGGGCTGGATGACTTAGTTGAGCTTGAAGAGGACATCAACAATCTGCAGTTCTTTGATGAACAGGATCCAGGGAATGTACAGATCGGCTGGTTTGATGTGAATGGATCAACGGATAACACAGGATGGCTTAGTGATGAGCCGGATTTGTTCCAAAGTAGGGATAGTTGGAAATAGGAACATCTACGATGCAGTTTGAACGTCTTTGAGAATTTTGCTCAAGAATTAGGTAGCTTGTGTAGAGCTGATACAGAATAGGAGGCTGCGCTGAAGCGGTTCGAGTAGGAAAGAACTGAGACTGATCAGAAGGCTAGAAAAGCCAAAGGCCCTGCGGGAACAGAATGCGTTGTAAACACGGGAACAATTACAGCAGAACTAGACAGTTGTTTATCGGTTGCTGAAGGAATGTGGTGGAAAGACGATGATTTGCGTCTCACCCATACTGATGAGGACTGGGGACAGAATCTGCTAGATGATACATGGTATATCAAGGAAGTTGATCACATGACTCGGAGTGGGCGATATTTTAAACCCCCACACTTGGACCAACCAAAAGCATCAGGGAAAGATAAGGAAGCAGAGAAGCAGAAAGACAAACTGTTGGAAGAGGAAGCTGTACTGAAGCAGCTGAAAAAGATTCAAGCAGACATCTCCATTTGGGGATTGCTCATAGCCTCACGGGTGCATAGACAAGCTGTCCTATCAGCAATGGATAAGGCTAAGCTCTCCATCGACACAACCCGCGAGCAGTTGGTGGGACTGGTTTTCCCAGGTGGTGCTTCACTGACTTTGACGTTCATGGATAAGGAATTGCTGCCTGAGGGCTCTGAGCACAACAAGCCACTATACATCTCTGTGGAATGTAAAGAGAAGTGGATACCAGTTGTCTTGGTTGATACAGGATCTGCAATTAATGTGTGTCCGTCACGCACGGCCTATGCTATCGGTTTGAAACCTGCAGACTTCGCACCAACGACCTAGGTGATTCGGGCTTATGACAATACAAGTCGGGAAGTGATGGGGACAGTGCGGATCAGAACTCAGGTTGGTCCGGCACAACAGGATATTGAATTCCACGTCCTAGATGTTCCGGCCACCTTTAATTTACTCCTTAGACGGCCGTGGCTGCACCAAGTAAGCCCTGTCTCTTCCACTCTGCACCAAATGTTGAAGTACCCCCATGGGAAGGGGGTAGCTATTATTTTTGGAAACTCTTCGATACATCCGCCGCCAGAGGTTACTACACCAGTCTTGGAAATTGTACACGGCGAGGAGGATGTCTTTTTGTCTAGGTTCACCTTGGCTAAGGCCCAGGTAGTACAAGATATATTGGCTATTGATGAGGGATTATATGTCAGCGCGCAATCCGTCTACCTCATGAATAAGCTGCAACATGTACCTGGAATGGGATTGGAAAGGAGCGGCCAGAAATGCATCGCTGCATTGGCCAAAGTGCCACACAACCCTTATACCTTTAGTGTAGGTTATGCGCCTACCAAAGAGGATTAGGTAAGGAAAGGAAAGGAAATGGTGGGAAGGGCCAAGGCTAAACAAACTGGGAAGTACTATGAGCTGGTTCATAGACCTATTCAAGGAACCTTGAACGGCCGCTTTGTCCAGGAGGGGGAAGATTTTCCGTTTTGTGGCTTTCCCGAGCCATGGCTGAATTTTGAAAGGCGGCGTTTGCCCGGCTTTGAGATCTTTTTCTACCTACAGTTGCAAGGGGATGAAGTTGCAGAAAAGCTGACTGACTTACCAACTGAGGCTGAGCAGTGCATAGAGGATGAATCCGATGGCACAGAACATGAGATAGGAGCAGCCCTGGCTTGTCTCCTCTCGGATCCTCAGATCACACCGGAGAGCTCGAGGGATGACTTCTCTGTTTCCATGATTGGAGATCAATCGGCTGTGGGCTCTTCTTCTGGCATTCTAGATGCATCTATCACACCCTCCCTCATTTGGCAGTTTGAGGAGAGCTTTTTGTCTAGCAGTTCTGAATCAGGTAGTGAACCGGAATCTGATTCCACAGAGTCTGTGGAGTCGGAATCATATTTTAGTTCTTCTGAGTCAGAGTCCGGTATTCCTGGGATTGATAACCCGGATACCGTTGTTTTGTCTAGGTCGTCTTTTTCCTTTTCTTTTGAGTCGGTTGTAACCGAGGAATTGGACGAACTGGAAGATGTGAATGAGAATGGTACCACTGCTGTTTTCGAGTACTTTTCTGTGCCACTTGTTTACTGCATTAATCAGGACTTTCAAAACTCTGATAAAAACGACGAGAAAGAAATTCCTCTACTTTTGAAACATTTGATTGATCAAGAGAATGAGAGGTTTGTAAAGCCCCTTGTTGATGAAATCACTTCAATTAATGTTGGTACTAAGAAGGATTCGCGTCTGGTCCAGTGCGGGTCCACGTAGTCTTCGGAAGAACGCGAGCGCTTAGTCACTTTATTAAAAGATTTCAAAGGTGTTTTCGCGTGGTCCTACGAAAACATGCCTGGAATCGATCTTGAGATTGTACAACACTGGATCCCTCTTGACCTTGAGGCTCGACCCGTTAAGCAGAAGCTTCGGAGAATACGCCCGGATTGGGCTATGAAAATCAAGAAAGAGGTCACTAAGTAGATAGATGCAGGGTTCTTGCTAGTATCTGAGCATCCTACTTGGTTGGCCAACATTGTTCCGGTGCCAAAGAAAGATGGCAGAATTCGGGTGTGTGGATTTCAGATATTTGAACAAAGCCAGTCTGAATGACGACTTTCCTCTACCTTACATCAACGAATTGGTGGACTTTACCGCAGGGCATGCGCTGCTCTCCTTTATGGACGGGTTTTCTGGGTACAACCAAATTTTGATAGCACCCGAGGATAGGGAGAAGACTGCCTTCACCACGCCGTGGGGAACCTACTGCTATAGGATGATGCCGTTCGGTTTGAAGAATGCTGGGGCTACTTATCAACGGGCTACAACTACGATCTTGCATGATATGATCCACAAAGAGGTTGAGGTGTATGTGGACGACATGATTGTCAAGTCCAAGGAAAGAGAAGGCCACTACACCGCCTTGAAGAAATTTTTCCAATAGATCAGAGAATATCGGTTGCAATTGAATCCTCAGAAATGTACTTTTGGTGTCATAGCAGGGAAAATGCTGGGGTTCTTGATTACACAAAGCGGCATCGAAGTCAATCCTTCCAAAATTGAGGCCATACTAGAAATGCCACCACCAAGGACTGAAAAGGAGGTGCGAGGCTTTCCGAGTAAAGTGCAATTCATAAGACGGTTTATTGCAAAATTAACCTTGACTTGTGAACCACTATTTAGTCTCCTGAAGAAAGGAAAGAAATTCCAATGGGATGACCGATGCCAGGTTGCTTTTGAGCAGATCAAGCAGTATCTACAGAACCCACCCGTGTTGTCACCGCCGAAGCTGGGGAAGCCGTTGATTTTGTATCTGTCAGTAACCAACACGACAATGGGCTGCATACTTGCACAGGAATTTGAAGATAGGGTGGAGAAGGCCATCTATTACTTAAGCAAGAAGACGCTAGAATATGAGACCCATTACACTTCGCTGGAGAAGGCTTACTTGGCCTTGGTATGGGCTACCAGGAAGTTGAGGCATTACCTATTAGCTCACTCCGTAATTCTGGTTTCAAGATTGGATCCGATCAAATATCTCTTCGAGAAACCAACACTTATGGGTAGGCTAGCCCGTTGGTTGCTTCTTCTCTTCGAATTCGATTTGAAGTATATGACTCGCAAGTCTGTGAAGGGGAGAGTAGTAGCGGAGTTCCTAGCTGATCACCCAGTGGAGGGAGACGAAGCAATAGAGTATCTGTTCCCAGATGAGGCCATTCTGCAGGTCGAATAAGAGATTTGGACTATGCACTTTGACGGAGCGTCTAACCAGTACGAGTATGGGATAGGGGTGCTGCTGATAGCGCCTGACAATTCCCACATACCTTTAGCTTTCAAACTCCGGTTTAAAATATCAAACAACGAAGCAGAATACGAGGCATGTATCACCGGCTTTGAAGCTGCCCTGGAACTAGGGGCAAAACAGTTGGACGTCATTGGGGACTCGAACCTGGTTGTATCTCAAGCGAAAGGAGACTGGAAGGTTAAAGAGGAAAGGATGAAAATCTATCACCAAACCTTGGATGTTCTGATTCCTAGGTTTGAGAAGTTAACCTTCACACATCTGTTAAGAGATAGCAACAGGTCCGTTGACGCTTTATCAACTCTATCTTCCATGATAAATATCCCTTTGGGAGTCTGGATGCGTCCAATCATTATTGAACAGAGGTATGTGTCGGCTTATGAGTTAGTCACCGCAACAGACGAAGTACAAGATCAGAACCCCTAGTATTATGACATCTGGAATTTCTTAGAAAATGAGGTTTATCCACTAGGGGCAAATGCCAAAGATAAAAGGGCAATATGGCGAATGGCTGCTCAGTTTATCATCTGCGGGGGTAAATTATACAAACGAGGCCATTTGGGAATGCATAAATTGTGTGTTGATACTGAAGAGTCGAAGCGCCTAACAGAGGCCATCCATGGAGGAGAGTGCAGATCGCATATGAGCGGAGTGATGCTAACTCGGAAGATTCTCAGACAGGGTTACTACTGGTCAACCATGGAAGAGGATTGTATTGGTTTTGTTCAGCGATGCCACAAATGCCAAATTCATGCAAATCGCATGAACATCCCGCCGTCGAAGCTGTACAACATGACTTCACCGTGGCTGTTTTCAGTCTGGGAAATTGATGTTATTGGGGCAGTTGCTCCGAAGGGGTCAAACAGACATGAGTACATCCTGGTGGCGATAGACTACTTTACAAAGTGGGCGAGGCCCAATCCTACGCAGTGCTGAAAGCATCACATGTAGCCAAGTTCATCAGGAATAATATCATCTGTCATTATGGGGTCCCGAATGAGATCATTGCGGACAATGGTTCCCACTTTAAGAAAGAAGTGATCGACTTGTTGGAGAAATACAATGTGGTTTTTCATAAGTCATCCACATATCGGCTGCAAACCAACGAAGCTATTGAGGCCGCCAACAAGAATATCAAGCACATTCTACAGAAGATGGTGGAAACCTACAAGGACTGGCCAGATAAGCTGTCATTTGCTCTTTGGGGCTACAGAACATCAATTCAGACTTCTACTAGGGCAACTCCGTATTCTCTAGTTTATGGGATGGAGGTTGTTCTGCCAATTGAAGTTGAGGTTTCGTCGCTGCAAGTTATGGCTGAGTGCCAAATAGCAAAAGCAGATTGGCAGCAAAGCAGGTTCGAGAAACTAATGCTATTCGACGAGAGGAGACTGAAAGCACTGTACCACATCCAAGGTTATCAACGAAGGATTGCCAAGGCTTTCAACAAGAAAGTCAAGTCCAGGAATCTGAAAGAAGGGGATTTGGTGCTCAAAGACAACCAAGCTCCCATCCATGACCCTAGGGGCAAGTTCAGACCCAATTGGACTGGTCCTTACATCATCAAATCTGTTTGGTCGGGTGGAGCTGTCATTCTTATGGGCTTAGATGGCCTCGAATTCTCCCAACCAATCAACATGGACAAGTTGAAGAAATATTACCCTTGAGAGGCTCGCTAGGCCAAAAACCCAAAAGGGCGACCTAGGCAAAAGTTAGAGCACAAAAATTTGGAAAAAAAGAAAAACTGAGCCCGCAAGGTTGAAAACCCAGAAAGGGCGGCCTTGGCAAAAGTTAGAGCGCAAAAGGAGAGTGTTAAAACCCGAGTGAACCTGAACCGAACTACGTAAGGCTTGATTCCCATCTTTGGGATACATAGGCAACTTCATTCTGAAGTCCAATCATAAACACTTCCAAATCAACTGTGTCCATGTGATTGTTTTGGTCATCTTTGTCTTTTCTGTATCCAAGAGTTCGGTTGTGATCCTTGTTATCAGGGCTGGTTACAGTCCAGTACAGTGCTCTTCAGACAAGGGGCAACTTTTCAGTTCTTCGATTTAGGGTTGTACATCTCAAGGATAGATTCCGGGTGTATCCAGTTGTGATCCTTATCGATAATGGTTTTGAAAAGTTTTAATATAAGTTGATTTTGTTCAAATTAATCTTTTTACAACTTAGACCATTTTTGGACCAAAAGGAAAATTTTCAGTACTCACAACCTTCAATTTCATTGATTTCAATACAGAGTTCTCCAACTCTTGATACAAATTGAAGTTGCTTTTTATTACATTCAAAAGGAAAACTTGAAAGTACATATTAAAGCAATAAACTTGCGGCATAGTTGAGTCAGGTGATCCTACGTCCCCTCCTAGAGCTTGTAGAAGCTTCAGATGCCAAAATAGGCCCGATTTGTGCCTCATCTTCAAGCCAAGCTATGCATTCGCCAGAAATAGCGTAACTGAAATTGGGAGCGGGAGCCAGAAGTTCCCTTGTCCTCCATGTAGTGGAATATCGAGCTAGGTGTGAGCCTCGGATAAAAAATGAAGCTAGGTACTCTATCCCCTCTTCTGGGCAAGTCTGGTTCTGTCTGAACTGATGACGGAACTGAAAGGGAAAATAGAAGACACAGTGTGTCAAACCAACTAACTGAATGCCAGGCTGGCGAGACATGTTGTAGCTCATCTCAAGCAAATCAAACCAGGGGCAACGCCAAGCAATGTCAACAGCGGATCTGTTGCACATCCAGTGGCACCACCATCCCTTGTTCGGGAAATCAACTAGCCGTTGGCAAAAGAAATAGCCACGCGCTGAATATGCAGGGCAAAAGTCCACTACTTTCAACCTGTCCATGAGCCATACCTGGGGAGGGATGAAAAATAAGAGAGATTAAAGAATAGAGACGTGTATGTGGAGAGAAAAGTAAGAAAGGGTTTTGAAAGAAAAACAGAGCCTGATGGCCGAGTGATGTAAGAAACACATGTGAAAAGGGTGGAAAACATTACCTGCAAGAGTAGTGGACTTCCTGCGAGCCTGGTTGTCTCCCAGCGATGGAAAGCACCCAAACCCATTAAAGTCTCGGCTAGCGTCAAGCCAATGCAGCTCTTGCCCTCCTTCAAGCCTTGGGAAACTTCTATCAAGCGAATGCTAGACCCTCCAAAACCAGGTTCAAGTAGAAAATGAGCCAACATACACAAGCAAAGGGCATGCTGCCAAAAACTTTGCCAAAGACGGTCGCCACGGTTGCCAGCGTTAGAAAATCAGTGAATGAGATTGGGAATGTCAAGTTCTCCGTCGTGAACTAAAGATCGAGCATCATGTAAAGTGAGCCCACACATCCATCCTAAAGCTTGGATGTGGCCAAAATGAGACTGGGGCAAGATCTCCTCACCACGCCGGGATTCCATCAAGACTTGGAACTCTTCAATTGTCGAACATACCTCTTGTCCTCCAAAGCTAAAAGCATACGTAACCGGGTTCCAATATCTAGCCGCGGCATGGAGGAATGGAAAACACAGCGGAGTACGACTGAGTCGGAATAGTGCATTTATCCCAAAACCCCAGAAATTCAACTTTTCCGAGCCATCCAAATTTGTAATCCAATCGGAGAGTTTTTTGGCAAAGAATGGCTCCATTTGTGGTAAAAAGTCTGGAATGAAGAAACTACAAAGTCCTAACTTTTGTAGAAGATAAGACACTAAGTGGAAGACAGGTGGCAACAATCTGGAGACTCCCTGCATTACTGGCCAACCGGCCAGTTAAGGTAGTCTACCGGCCACTTTAGTGGCCGACAGCCACTATTAGTCTCCAACAGAATTTCTTTGGCCTTCTTGTGTGTTGAGAATGCTGAAAACCTGTGTTTTGTTCTACTCTGGATGAGTTCTGTTGTTTTCTTTTAGTAGTTTTGTTGAGTCACTTTCGAGTTTGTTTTAATTTTTTTATCGAGTTGTCGTAATTTATCGAGTTGTTGCAATTTGCTTATCGAGTTGTATTTTGTTTCATTTATTGAGTTGTTGATTTGTTAATCGAGTTATTGCACTAGTTGTTCTTTGAATTGTCTTATTTTGTTTGCTATGTTTTGGTCGGTTCACTACCTGACTAAGGAATTGTCAAGACAATGTACAATATTCAATTTTCAAATCCCGTTTTTGTGTAAAATGGTGCAATGTGATGCTCAGAATATGAAATGCAACACGTTTTCATCAAAAAGCTGTTTTCGTTCCAATCATGGTTTCTTTTTTTACAAAGAGTACAAGTTTTAAAGAAAATAAAACTGCCTAAGGCTGTACAATGTGCTAACACTACTAGCAAAAAGAGAAACAAAGCAAAAAGCGTCCAAATCAGTGCTACCCATCTCAGGATCGAGAGGCCATCTTCGTCCTTTTCCTCAGCTGAGCGGACTCAGAGCTATCGCCATCGGCGCCATTGTCCGAATCTGAGCCGGAGCCTGAGCCAGAGCCAGAGCTGCCTCCACTCCCATCCTCGGATCCCTCCTCAGCATCGTCACTACCCTCAGAACCCGAGCCGGTGCCGTCGTCTCCACCCTTAGATGACTCTGACTAGGGACTTGCTGGCTCCTCGTCCTCCCTGGACTCATCATCGTCATCGTGCATGATAGGCTCCTAATGTCTCCCTCGGCCGCGTGCCGGAATCTTTCTCCCTGCTGCTGGAGAAGGCTCTGAGGGTCCTGTCTTTAAAGGTGTGACCTGAAAAGGTAGTTCGAATATATCAGCCATAGTACATGTATCAGATACAAGTATGGTGTGCAGGGTGAGTACATGCAGAAGTCAGATACGGTTTGTGAATGTAATGTGTCAGATGTGATCTATGCATGCAATGTATCAGTGCAATGTTGGAAAATGTTCAGTTGAGATGTCAGTTTCAGTATATCAGCAGAGATATGATAACCGAAATGCAAGAAAACTGAAAAATTACCTGAATGTCGTGGGAGCTAAGCAACGTCTCTCTCCTCAAGATCATGCCCTCGAATGAGGCCAACACCTCGAGTAACCTCTCAACATATCTTATGGAGGGCTGCAAATGCAAGTTGAAACGATCAGTGAATGAATGAATGAGTATCGCGAAAGTGAAAAAATGAAAGCTGTAAAGTATACCGGTGGTGAGTCAGGTGTCCTGACATATCGGTGATCAGGCAACGGGGGTTCAATCGAAATCTGATAAGGCACTCTGGAGTACCGCCAACTTGTCAGCTCGGTCAGAAGATCTGGCCATCCAACACTCTACTTGGTAGGAGGCATCCCTTTATCCCCACCCCTCGATACCCGGGCCCTGCTCGTCGAAAGGGGCATCTGCTGCTCGAGCTCTGCCTGATGAAGGGATATCAACTGCCCTCCCCGTGTGAACACGAACACCTGTCAGATGAGGCATGAGGTACGTCTGGAGATAAGTCGTATAGTCCCCCTCCTCGATGAACAAGTCTGCATCTACACCCCGTATGAAGTCAGTGATCTCCTGAGGGGAGAAACTCTCTGTGGCTCGCATAGAAGGCGGAGGCAGTAATGGAACCGACTATAATGGCAGGCCCAACGTCTGGCGCATGAAGCGCTCGCCAAGAAACCAAGCTCGGCCTACTAGCCCCTCAAGCAGGAGCCGATACCGGGAGGCGCCCCAAGCTCCGAAAAAATGCAATCTTGCACCCTCTGGCATCGTCGCCCAGGGCTACCGTGTGACCTGCAGACAGGAAGTGCATAGATTGATTAGTTGCCATTAGATATGTAAAATGAATTGAAGCTGAAAGCAGGAAGAACTGTGAGTTTTGAACTACCTCTACCGTCCTCACTGTGTCAAAATACTGGCGAAGGTATGAGAGGGTCTCCCAGGTCCTCGGCTGGCACCAACCGTCATATCGATGCGAACATGGCACCTCAAAGGGCGTCTCGACCTCTGGCTCGGGAGCAAGCACCGGGAAATAGGCATACACCCATAGCTGTGAAAAGCAAGAGGACGACAGTGAGAATACAAATAAACACAGATAATGTGGAAAACAGAGCATGTGTGCAATGTCCAGAAAATGCAGAATGCAAAGAATACAGAATACAGGAGATACAGAAAGCAAAGTGTGCAATACAGTGTATAGAAAGTACAAGTACAGATGCAGAGATTAGACTGTGTATGAGTTGTGTGCAGTGTGTGCAGTGTATAGAAAGTGCAAAGCAGAAAGCATGGCAGAAAATGTAAAGTTGAAAAGTAAAGCATACCTCCCAGGCTCTCCAATAGCCGCCCACTCTGTTCCCGCTCCTACGGGAGGTCGAGCTCATGTAGTAGTATAGGGTAGCGAGGTCGGCGCCTCTCCAATCATAATGTCGAACCTGGGATAAGTCCACTAAAGCACTCAAAAGATACAACCCGACTGTGTTTGCCCTGTCAGCGAACAAGGTAGTACCGAAGAGGAACATCAGGAAACCTCGGGCATACTACTCAGTCCCCTCTGCAGTCACAGGGCCTGTCCCTCTGAAGTGGTCTGCGAACCAGGTATATCGGACCATACCTGATCGGAAGATAAGCAGGTGTGCTCCCGGCAAATAGGTCTAAGCGGCCTCCCACTCACCCATATCGGAGTCGTATAGGATTGGTCGGCCTGCCACTTCAAGGCCCATCAACATGGCGAAATCATATGGGGTCATAGTCATATCCGAGGTGGTAGAGAAATGGAAAGAGTTGGTGGTGTCCCACCATCTCTCTACCAGTGCGCCTAAGAGGGTCCTGCTTGCCAAGAGGTGCGACAGCCCCATACAAAACAAACCGAACCCTGCCTCATCAATGATCTGCTAGACGCCGTTGGGGAGGTCCATATACCACTCCCTCGCTGCGGTGGACCCATATCCGCGGGTAAAACGGGAGTGTACCTGTATAAATGAGCAGAAATACAGTGTGTGAATGTGTTCAGAATGAGCAGAAATACAATGTGTACATGTGTTTAGAATGAGCAGATGAAATACAGTGCAAAAGTGCGAGCTATGCAAGAAATGTAAAGTACATCGCAGGAAATGTAAGAATTCAGTATGTACCTTGAAGGCATCGTAGGACAGATGAGACTCTGGCTCTCATAGCAGGAGATCTGCTGGTGCGCATCATGCAAATCCACTAAAGTGATGGACTGTGCTGGGTGGTAGTGCATGTGCCTCAAGACGGTACCTCTTTGGGTCGAAAGGCCGGACTCTGGGCGGCAACGATATGTACTCAGGGTCCCCCTCCCGGTGAACCCCCATCATGTGGAGCGTTGTCTGCCATTTGGAAAGAAGGTGAGAAAGTAGGCGAAAATGAGCAAAATGGGCGAAGAGTGCCAAAAGTCAACAAAAGTCAACTCTCGGAGAAAGAAAATGGGAGAAAAAGTCAAAGCCTGAGAAAAGGCATCAAACTCAAGACAAACTTGAGGGAAACAAACCTCAAGTGGTGAAAATGGAGAAAAAAAACTCCGAAAACAAATTTTGATCGGTTCAAAACGAAGGAAACCGAAAGGTTTTAGCGAATCAACTTCACGAGGGGAATTGGAAAACGCATGTAAAGCACAGATCTAGGAGGAAAAAGTATCTAGGGATGAAGAACAAGTGATTTCGGCACTGTGGGTGTGAGGAAATGTGTTATGCAAATGTGTTTTTAAAGATCTCCATGCAAAAAGACCGAAATAGCCCAAATTTACCAAAACTGGCCGACCGGCCAGTTTTTGTGGCCGACCAGCCACTTAGCTGGCCGACAGACTTTTCAACTGGCCGACAATTCTTCAGGGTGGCCGGTAGGTGTTCAGTGTTCTCCCTATGTGTTTTTATGCTATTTTGTGTCCTTGTCTCTCAAGAAAGTGCAAGAAAGGTTCATTTTTCGGCTCAAAGTAACTCTGCGGAAGTTTCAACTCATGTCTTCGATGCATGACTTATCGTTAGCTGACATGAACGAGGTGTATCCTTTCGAAATACATTGTAATTCCTCCGAGAGGTAAATCAGAGGTTGCAACTGAATCAATCTTGTTAAGGCACGCGTTTCTTTATTCGGTGTTTTGCATTGAACATGCTATTGACGTTGCATTGAATATGCATTGTTATTGTGCGCAGAATATGTATGATGCATTGCATTACATTACCTATGTTCTCATGTTTGCATAGAATATGTGTGTTGCATTGTATTGCATTGTGCATGCCCTTACATTCGCATAGAAAATGTATGTAACTGTTGCATTGAACATGCATTCAGTGCTGCATAGAACATGCTCCATTTCTCGTTGCATAGAACATACTCCATTTCTTGCATGATGTGCATGAAGCATGCCTCTCTAAGCGTTGTGTCATGGTTATTCGTCTTGCATAAAACATGCATTCCTATTGTATTGTACTTGTCAAAGTTTCTTTCTTGTGCAGGCACGATATTGTATGTATGGTTCATTCAAAGCTGGTGCAACCGCACGACATTGTATGTACGGATCATTCAGAGGAATTCCGGGTAAGATCATTCCTGTCCTTTGAACTCCTTGTTTTGGTTAGAAGCATTCGGGTACGCCCGGTGTTTACACGACTCCTTCTGGTTAGAAACATTCGGGTACGCCCGGTGTTTACACCACTCCTTCTGGTTAGAAACATTCGGGTACGCCCGGTGTTTATACCACTCCTTCTAGTTAGAAACATTCAGGTACGCCCGGTGTTTACACCACTCCTTGTTGGTTAGAAACATTCCGGTATGCCCGGTGTTTATACCACTCCTTCTAGTTAGAAACATTCGAGTACGCTCAGTGTTTACACCACTCCTTGTTGGTTAGAAACATTCAGGTATGCCCAGTGTTTACACCACTCCTTGTTGGTTAGAAACATTTGCATATGCCTTGTGTTTACACCACTACTTGTTTTGGTTAGAAACATTCGGGTACGCCCAGTGTTTATACCACCCCTTTGGTTAGAAACATTGGGTTGTGTGCCCGATGTTTATACCATCCTCCCAGTTAGAAGCGTTTGGGACGTGTGTTCGATGCTTATACCACCCTTTTGGTTAGAAGCATTGAGACGTGTGCCCAATACTTATACCACCCCCCGTTTAGAAGCATTGGGACATATGTCCGACGCTTATACCACTCTGATCTGGTTAGAAACATTGGGACATGTGCCCGATGTTTATACCACCCTCCCCGGTTAGAAGCGTTTGGAACGTGGTTCAATGCTTCTACGTCTCTATTTTTGGTTAGAAACATTGGAACGTGCTCTGATGTTTATACCACCCTCCGGCGTTTGCACCACTCCCTTTTCCCCCTTGCGCGTGGCGCGTTAGGATGCTTTAGGTTAACTGCATCTGGACGGATTCCGATGCTTATACTGCTTTTTGTTTTGGTTGCATAACAGTTAGATGTGTTTCACTTGCTATCACTACTTCTTTCCTCGCGTGTGCCACGCGTTGGGATCTTGTTTTCCGCCTCGGGTGTGCCCGACGGTTGTTGTTCTTTACCTTTCCTACGTGAGGCACAGTTAAGATGGCATAATTTCCTTACATCCTTTCTGCATGAAATGTTGTTTGGTTCGTGTTAACTTGCTTATGCGAGTTTGTTGTAGCGTTTATTTGCATAACATTTGCATCTAGATGTTTCATTACAGCCCTCATTGCATGTTCATAAGTTATGTTCTACATCGTGCATGTCATTTGCATCTTGCCCCAGAACTACGCTGGCTTGATTCCTTGCAAAGGGATATGTAGGTAGCCTGCCGGCGTAACCGTTCTTTGTTTTGATTGCTTGTTTGTCTGAGTCTTCGGCCTTGTCAAAAAAGGGGTCGCCTCTGGCCTTTAACATTCACTCCCATCATTTCATGACTTTCGAGTTCTGTCAAAGAGGGGCAACTGTAGACACCCCATTTTTGACTGACCTCAAGGCTTAGACGTCATTGTTTGTGCACTCAATGATTGTGCTTGTTTGTACTCGTTTTGAGTGCCCGAAGTTCTCAGCAGAACGCCTTGTTTGAGCCTCTAAACCCTCTTTTCTTTGTGCTTGTTTTTGGGCCAAACCTTGGTGCCTCTTGCCTGGAGGGGGGAAGGGCCTTGTCGGCCACTTGAAGTGGTCGGTCGGCTAGGGGAGGTGGCTGGTCGGCCACCTAAAGTGACCGACGGCCATTTTTCTCCTTTTTCAGATATTTTCTTTGCCAGTTGTGCCAGCTGTTGATCACTGAATGTCATCTCCATACACGTGTATGGAGGGATGAATGCAAGCCTTTGGCTTGTATTTCTATATAATGGGGGGTCTTTCCCCCATTTGAGGGGTTAGAAAATTTTGTACGCAAATTTCCTCTCTCTCTCTCTAGAATCCTCTCTCTCTCTTCCTATATTGTGCTTGAAAGTGAGAATTCTCTACACATTTGCACTAAAACCCTTGACCAAACATCTTCATCTTGGAGCTGAGGTTCTTTGAGGCTTAGTTTGAGTTCTTAAGGCTGGTTTTGGCTCAGAATTGTGGCTGTTTAGTGCTGTGCTTCAAAGGTATAAGGCTTACCTCTTTTAAGCTTTGTTTTAATCAATTGCTTGGCCATCTTTTTACACTGTTTTGACCTGGTTTTTCAATCATAAAAAATTTTGTTTTTAAGGTTTCAAAATGGTGGTTTAAGTCTTGTTGAGTTAGGGGGTTGTCTCCTCTTTTTGCTCTTTGGCTTGTGAAGCCTTTTGTGCCATCTTTCAAAGCTTTTTTAAACAACTTTTTGGGCTCTTTTAACCACTGAATTCCAGGGGAATTTCAGTGGTAAAAACTTGGTTTTGAGGTCCAAAATAGGAGGGGGTGGCCTCCCCTTCTTTTGTCTTGTTTGCAAGTGTAGTTAGCCTAACATGTGAGCATGTTTTTCTACCTTTTTGTGACTTGATCTCAGCATGTTTTAGGCTCCAATTTGGCATGATTTAACTCTATTTTGAGCTGTCTTGGTCATATGAGCCTTGGCTTGCATGGTTGAAGTGCAAATGCCTTCACTAGCTTAGTGTTTTAAGGCCTCTAACATGTTTTGCTTGAGTGGCTTGCATGTTTTAACATCATTTTACATGTGATTTTAGTGCATATAACTCTGTCACACTCTCACTTATTCCACTCTTTCATTGCTTTTGAAAGTTGTGTTTTGAGTCTTGCTTGCGGACTAACATGTGAGCATGTTTTTCTAACCTTTTATGCTTCAATCTCGGCATGTTTTAGCCACTATTTTGGCATGTTTTAACTCTGTTTTGAGCTGGTTTGGTCAGTTGAGCTTGGTATTGCATTCCTCTAGTGTAGTGCTCTTCAGTAGTTTAGTGTTTTTGGCTCTTAACATGTTGTGCATGAGTTGCTTGCATGATTTAGTGTCTTTTTGCATGCCATTTCAGCACTGAAATGTTTGCAACCTCTCTCTATTCTTCACTTTTTACTTTGTTTTGAAAGTGGCCTTAAGCCCCTTGTTGGCTTGAATGTGAAATTGAGGCTCTCATGCCTAATGGTTTTAATCCTCTCTTGAGGATTCCTCCTAACCAACAGCATGAGACCTCTTTCATGCTCAAGGCACTTGTGGCTTAGGCCCTCTTTCCAATTAGAGGACTTTCAGTTTGGACTTAACCGGTTAAAAGGACTAATCGATAATGTAAAATGTGTAAACAAAATGAATCAAGTAAAACTTGAGCAAGATAAGCATCTTTGTGTTGCATTGCATGTGTTTGGATCAGACGTTAATCCAAACACAAGAAAAATGGGACGTTTCATATTCAAAGTGACGAAACGTGCCACTTTTCTTGGTCACCGTCACCCTTGATCATGCATGATAGGGTGGTGGTCCTTAGAGTCTTATTTGTGCATTCATTAAGCTTGTACGAGCTTGGTTCTTTGGCCATCATGCATGAAAATGCTTGATTGGTGGCTTGAGAGCCAAGTGCCATACTCTTTTGAGCTTGAGAAATGATAAGGAGAGTGGTAGTACACACATTCCTTGAAAAATGCATTGCTTTGCCTCTGTTGCAGCAAAAACAGAAGTCCGGAAAAAAGAGTGGCCAACGAGTCACCTGAAGTAGCCGACCGGCCATTTAAACTAGCCAATCGGCCAGTTAAGGTGGCCAGCAGCCACTTTTTGTGGCCGACCGGCCGCCAGTCACTTTTTGTGGCCGACCGGCCGCCAGTCAATTTTTGTGCAAAAGTGTTCCTGTGTTGGAGCAAAAGCAGTTTGGAAGTTGGTGCAACTTTCAGAGATCAAAGCAAGTGCAAACAGAGGCAACCGATGGCAAGGCAATGGATTTTCGGGAGGAAGCCAACTAAGCATGCATGTCTCCCTCGCCTTCGAGGCCATTTACTTGATTTATTTAAATTGCTCTAGTTAGTTAGTGCAGCTAATTATTCGATTCAAGTTTTGTAATTAATAAGTTCAATTTGGTTTGTAATATTTTGGCTAGCTAAGAATAGTTAGTTAATTTATTTCAATTGTGTTGTAATAATTAATTAGCTAGAATAGTTAATTAGTTCGTTTTGTAATAATTAGCTTAGCTTAGTCTAGCTTAGCTTATTTATTTGGACCCTCCTCCGCGAGGGCATAATGTTGTAATAAGGGTGTGTGCATGTGTGCATGTCTTCCAACCTCACTTCTTTCTCCCTTTTACTTAACCGCTTTCGATAGCTAGTTTAGGGTCACGTTTTGATTAGCATACCTTATGCTTGCATGTTTGTATCATTCATTTGTATTGCATGCATCGAGGCTCGGCGCATCATTCAAACTTAGGATACGTGTATCGTATTTCAATACTTCTTTGAATACGTGTATCAAATCGTTGCATTCATATGCCATCTTAGTAGCAGAGCCTATTAATTTCATATTGCATGTGTTGCATTAGGCATCTAGCATAGTTAGGATTATGCATTGTTTCTAACTAGCTTTTGTTTTGGCTTAGAGTACACTGTAAGTTTTACGCTTTAGTATGCTTGCATGAGTGTGAGTGTTGCCATGTTTCGCATGCTTGCCATGAGGCTATTTGCTTAAATGCTAAATTGCATGAATGCCTATGGATGAATGCTTGATTGCTTGAATTAGGACAATTCAACGAATGTGAGTTTTAAGCCCACTTTGTGAAGTGGCAAATCATATTTTAAGCCCATCATGTTTAATGGCAAATCCGCGCTTTAGCCCACTTGAGGGTGGCAATTTCAAACCATTTTCGAAAGCAAACACGAGTTGATTTGTTCCAATTCTCGTGATTTTAGTCTATACTTGCTTGTGTGCGTCACATAGTAATATTAGCTAATAATCAGATAAGAACACATGAGGTTTATAAAACAACATATCATGATTAGTAGATGCCGATCTTTGATCGGGCGAGCGGGGGTGCTCATTTCAGGACCTTCCCCTCTCGTACCCAAGTTCCCGAGCCGAGGCAACTTTGGTGATGACGGACACGTGGCCTTTGGCACGAGTCAAGGTTTCCTAAATTTCCCAAAAACAAAATATTTAGGTGGCGACTCTGTAATTTGGCAAAGCAGTCCAGTTTTGGCATTGTTTGATTCAAAATTGATTTTCCAAAATGATTTGCCGGATTGGACTCTTTGGTGTTTATCAGTCTCGCATTGCACTTTGTGAGATTAGATTCAGAACTGTGATAGGAGTCCGAACTGTAGGACCAATTCAAGCTCTCTGAAAGGGGGCGCGAAGAAAGTCAAGTCTATAGCCATGTGGTATCCCAAGAAGGGGTAACTGTAGATTCATCCAAGGTAGACGCAGTGCAAGATTGGGAACAACCTAAGAATGCTTTTGAGATCTGTAGTTTCTTGGGGTTGGCCGAGTATTACCATATGTTCGTGAAGGATTTCTCTGGATTAGCCTCACCATTGACTAGATTGACAAGGAAAGGAGCTAAGTTTGTGTGGAATAAGACCTTTGAGAAGTCTTTTCAAGAACTTAAGGTTAGACTTTCCACTGCTCTAGATTTGATTATTCCGGAGAGGGGTTTAGGCTATTCGGTGTATTGTGATACCTCGCAGAAAGGTTTGGGTTGTGTATTGATGCAAAAGGGGAAAGTAGTAGTGTAACAAGCCCGCGAGGGGCCTCGCTACAGTTCGGACTCGACTTTGTTGCGGTTCTAAATCTGAACCAAAGAGTCCAACTCTGGCAAATCGTTTTGAAGAAAAAACAGATTTTTTTGAAAGAAGTGCCAAACATGGACTGCTTTGCCAGATACAGAGTCGCCACCTAAATATTTTAAAATGGGAAATTTAGGAAACCCTGACTCGGTGCCAAAGGCCACGTGTCCGTCATCACCAAAGTTGCCTCGGCTCGGGAACTTGGGTACGATTGGGGAAGGTCACATCGTGAGCACCCCCGCTCGCCCGGTCAAAGACCGGCCTCTACTAACCATGATATCTGTTTTTGAAAACATTGTGAGTTCTTATTCCGGTTATTAGCCTAGATTACTATGTGATGCTCGCAGCAAACAAGTATAGACTGGGCCGTCTGAATTGGAACAAAACATTTCATGTTTGTTTGTTTGAAAATGGTGTGAAGGTGCTACCCGCAGGTAGGCTAAAATGCGGATTTGCCACCCTCGGGTGGGCTTAGAAAACATGATTTTGCCACTATCCAGTGGGCTTAAAACAAACAGTCAATGTATTGTCCCAATCCAAATAACTCAACCTCCACCCACAGGCATTCAAGGCAGTTATATCACATAAGCAAATAGCCTCATGGCAAGCATGCTATTATGGCAGTCACTCACACGCATGCAAGGATGCTAAAGCATAAAACTCACCGAGTACTCCAAGCCAAAACAGAAAGCTGATTAGAAATCATGCATGATCCTAAGTATGCTGAAATGCCTAATGCAACACATGCAAAATGCAACTACAGCAGGCTCGGCTATTCTAAACATGGTATGTGAAATGCTACAACTAACACGTATTCAATTTGGAATTGAAATACAAATGCAGTTTGTATGATGCGCCGAGCCCGGTGCATGCAAACAGATGAATGATGCAAACTTGCTGTCATACTGTTATACTAATTGAAATATGCCCTATATCTAACCATCATAAGCGGGTAAATAAAAGGGAAGAAAGACGTGGGATTGGAAGACATACATCACACTCACCCACACTTATTACAGCATTGCCCTCGCGCAGAGGGTCTGAATAAATAATACAGTCCGAATAAAAGAATAATACAGATTTCTAATTAATTAACAAATTAAACTAAGAAAACTGTAAAACTGGCATGCAAGCCAGGGATTGCCTCGCTCCTGATGGATGATGCATGTTGGGCTGTCTGGCGCGGAAATCCACTGGGATGCCCCAATTAGCCTCTGTTTGCACTGTTTCTCGAAATGCGTGCCAGACTCCGAAAAGTTGCTGACCCTTGATTTTGCTGCAACAGAGAGCAGAAAAGGGGCATAGCAATGTATTTCACAAATATATGCATGCCTCGATCCTCGTGCCACCAATCACGCATACCGATGCATGATGGCCGAGGAGTCGGATTGCACAACTCAATATCGGATGAATGCAGATGAATGCTACAATGAAAGCCTAACTCCATCATGGGTAATCCGGAGTGTCGGTGACTTGGGAATTGAGACCCGTTTCGTCACTCGGAGTACGAAACGTGCCTCGTTTCCCGTACAATATGCATGATATGCATGAAATGCAACTAATATACAATCCTAGCATGCACAATGCTATGCAAATGAGATGAAAATAAGATGAAAATGAGACGCCTCGAAAAACGTGTACGCGGGCACGCAAACCGAGGCGATGGCATGAAATGCAAATCGGATAAAACTGAAGTGCCTCGAAATGCGTGCACACAGGCACGCAAACCGAGGCGATGATGAAATGCAAATCGGATAAAATCGAAGTGCCTCGAAATGCGTGCACACGGGCACGCATACTGAGGCGATGATGAAATGGAAATCGGATAAAATTGAAGTGCCTCGAAATGCGTGCACATGGGCACGCATACCGAGGCGGAGATGCTAAAATGCAAATCGGATAAAACTGAAGTGCCTCGAAATGCGTGCATACGGGCACGCAAACCGAGGCGATGCTAAAATGAAATGAAATGGCATACGGAATGCAAATTGGGCTTACGCCAACATGAGAGGACCTCAGCCGCACTCACATAAGCTGCCGTCAGGTAAAAACAAAGTTGCCTCGAAATGCGTGCCCGCGGACACGCAAACCGAGGAATGCATAAAATGGCATACGGAATGCAGTGATGGGCTTACGCCAACATGAGAGAGCCTCAGCCGCACTCACATAGGCTGCCGTCGGGTAAAAAAACAAAGTGCCTCGAAATGCGTGCACACGGGCACACAAACCGAGGCAATGGCATACAAGCATGAAAATGCAAATTGGGCTTATGTCAACATGAGAGGGCCTCAACCACACTCACATAGGCTGCCGGCGGATAAAATGAGGCTGCCTCGAAATGCGCGCACACGGGCACGCAAACCGAGGCGAGGCTCTAAAGCACCAAAATGACATGCGAATGAGATGTGGCGAATGGCATAAGGAAGATGCAAAATTCAGCAACTAAAATAATGCAAAAACAGCCCCCAAATTATGATAAAATTGCAACCGATGCCCAAAATTCGATGAAATGCACCCGAAATGGCCTACAGCCCTATTAAACATACAGAATATGGACATGGAATGCAAAACAGTGGCAAGGTAGCCCCTAAACTAGCATTTTATCAGCACAAAGCAAGGCCAAATAATGCTCACAAGTATGGAAACAAAAGCTTGCAAAAAAACGGTAAAAGAGGGCAATTACAAAGCAAGTGATATGTACAATGCTCAAACCCAAAAAATCAGTTCTACAACATTGAAGATGGAACAAAATATACACAAATGCAAGAGATGGCAATCTCTAAATCAGTATGTATATATGCTAAACATAGCATGCAATATATGGACCAACAAGGGCTATAAAGAGAGGTACCATAAGCAAACATCAAATGGCCTCAGACCCTTAATAAAACACAAAGAACAGACCAAAACAAGACACTTTCTAAGCCTGATGAAGACCTAAAACAGAAGGTAGAATGGCCTAAACAATCATGCAATTTTACGGAAAATAAGATGGATACAACATGAAGTACCAAAACCAAGCATCAAATGGCTTAAGGCCCTTAACAAAACACAAAGAACAGACCAAAAAAAGACACTTTACAAGCCTGATGGAGACCCAAAATAGAAGCATGGTAAGCTTAAAGAAGCATGCAACATGGGAGTAGAACAAGAATTCAAAGCAAGTGCATGATACAGGATCAAAACCAGGTTGAGCCCTTCTTCAATGTTGAAGAGGGGCTCAAAATGAGCACAATATCAGTAGGTTTCATGCTCCAACTCAGATCACAAATGGGCTAAAAATAGCATGCAATTTTACGGTAAAATGGAGGAATTTCAAAGGAAGTGCATGCTAGAGCCACCAAACATGGTTGAGCCCTTCTTCAATGTTGAAGAGGGGCTCAAAATAAGCCCACCCACAGTATATAGTATGCTCGAAAACAGACCACTCAAAAGCCAAACAAAGCATGCAATTTCATGGCATAAAGAGTGATATTGAAGCAAGTATATGAAAGAGATACCAAATGAGGTTGAGCCCTTCTACAAAGTTGTAGAGGGGCTCAAAATAAGCACAAAACCAGTAGGGGTCAAAGCCCAAAACAGTAGGCAAGTAGGGTATAAATAGGAAGCGAGAAAGTGATAGGAAAAGGGATTTAGAGACTTACCCTTGAAGACCTTTCTTTCCTTGCTTCTTGGCTTCAATTTGTTGCTTCTTGGTCACTGGAAAACACTCCTTTGCTGCTGGAATGGAGATGTTGATGGTGGTACTAAGGGTTGATGAAGGATTGGCCTAGAACCCTAAAGGTTTTTTGAAGTTTTGGCTATGGAAATGGAGTTTTTTGAAGAGGGGCTTATGAGACCAAATTTTGTAACCCTAGCAAAGGGGCTGTCCAGCCCTTTAAATAGGGAAGAAAAGGTGTAAAAGGGGAGGGAAATGGAGGCAAGATTTCCCTCCCAAAATATCCCCCGGATGGGGGAGATATTTCAAGAAAATATCCGGACAGCTGTAAAGAGCTGGAAAGCAGAAAGCTGGCCGGCCAGGTGGTTTTGCTGCAAGTGGCCGGCCAGCCACCCCTCATGGCCGGCCAGCCACATCCCATGGCCGGCCAGCCATCCCAAAAAATGAAGTCAAAAAATGCTGGCCGACCACCAAGTTTTAGGGTCCTCCCAACTGTGTAGAATAAGGTCCCAGGGTTGGAATTTGGCAACACTGAAACAGGAGTCACAACATTGCATTTGAAGGAGAGGCTCAAAAATGAAATCAACAATTGCTGGCCGACCACCAACTTTTAGGGTCCTCCCAGATGTGTGGAAGCAGGTTCCAAGGTCGGAAATTGGCAACACTGAAGCAGGAGTCACAACATAGAGCTTGAAGGAGAGGCCCAAAAATGAAATTCTGAATTACTGGCCGACCATGCTCTTTTGGTGTCCTCCCATATCCCCTGATCACAAATATGTAGCTTTGGTGGGAAGAAATACCCCCAGGGTGTTCAACATTGGCCCGGAAGTGAGCAAAACGGGCGCCGGAGGAGCGAAACTGGTTATCTGGGATAATTGCTGGCTTCTCACCCCCCAGTGATCTTCCTGGTGTTGAAACAGAGGTACCTGCCAAGTTTGAACAAAAACTAATGAGAAATGAACGCTCGGAGTCAAAACCGGGCAATTCGGGATCCCGAAAATGGGCTGCAGGTGCCGGAAGTGGTGTTCAGCAGCGAAGTGGGCATCTGCAACCCCAGTGTCCCTCGAAATGACAAAACAGAGGTTCCTGCCAAAAATCAGAGAAAACCGATGCAAAATGAATGCTCGGGGCACAAATCACGCAGTTCGGGGTCCCGAAAACCGACTGTAAGCACCGAAAGTGGCATACGGCCACGAAGTGGGCATCAGAAGCCCCAGTGATCCTCGGAACTATAAAACAGAGGTGCATGCCAAAAACCGGAGAAATCGGAGATGGTTGGGCGGTCCCGAACCGAGGCACACGGCCTAACGGCTCCGAAAACCGGGAACCGGGCTCCGAAACGGGCAAAATGGCCTACGGCCACAAAAAGTAGCTCACGGCCACCGGGAGATAGTCTACGGGACCATTCCCTCCCCTCAGGAAAGAAAACAGAGAAAACCGAGTCTGGTTCGCAAACCGAGACAAGGCACAGAAGAGAGTTCGTAAGTCCGGAGGCAGGGCGCACGGCCGCGACTCTGAAACTTCTGAACGAGCACAGTATGCAACATCACCAAGCGCTCAATCGGTGACGTCTGAGTCTTGAGGACAGTCAAAAATGGGGTGTCTACAGTTGCCCCTCTTTGACAGAACTCGGAAGTCAAGAAGTGACGTGAGTGAATTTCAAAGCCCAGAGACGACCCATTTTTGACAAGGCCGAAGACTTAGACAATCATACAAGATAAACAGAGATGTGTGCCCGCAGGCGTGCCTCCAGGCAAAGGGAGCAAAATGCAAAGCGATAGGCACGGAGCCAAGTGATCATGCAAATGCAGCAAGCTGTAATGAAGCAAGTATTGACAAATAGATGCAACAGTTTTAAGCAAGAATGCAAAGCAAAAACTACATTTCATGCAGTTAGGAATGCGGAGAATTATTCAATTCTCGTCGCGTCTCACACGGAGAAGATACGATACCTGCGCGATTCGTCTGGTCGCACCAGCCTCAAATGAACCGTACATACAATATCGTGCCTGCAAAATAGAGAAATTGAACAAGAACAATATGCCAACAACATATATTCAATGTGATTCCTGTGATTCTGAAAGTTTGACACACACAGTGTCGGAGAATGAATGCATCGCAACGTGAGAAAAGATAATGCGTGACAACGCATGTTTGAGCACAGAAGTATGGTATACCAAGAAATAATGCCTAACAATGCAAAATATTCATGAGAATGTAAATTACGTGCAAAACAATGCGAAACGAGCACAAATCAGGATGCCCATTTATTGCGCGACAACGAGCTGGAAAACGCGCATTTCGGTGACGACAACTTGATCGCGGCCTCTGATTCACCTCCCGGAGAGGTCACAACACATTTTAAAAGGATACACTCTGATTTTGATGAATAATGATGAGACACATGTCAATAATTGCAATTAAAGTTCCAACGGAGCAATTCGGCGCCAGAAAGTGCACTTTTCTTCAACTTTTCCAGGTCCCGGGAACTCCGATTTTCCTCAAAATTTGCAGAGAGGTAGGGGAGGGGGTGGGGAACATGGTCGGCCAGCTCTCTTCCCTAGGAGAGGCCATCGGCCAGGGGCAAAAAGTAGAGGGGCCGGCCAGCCAGGTTAGGTGGCCGGCCGGCCACATGCCCAAAGTAGGGGCATTTTGGTCATTTTTCATGTTTCTATATATATGCTTGCCCATTGCCTCCGAAATCACACCCCCAAGTGTGGAATTCTCTCCTCTTGCTCTCTAAGCCATTTTCTCTTTCAGATCTGCATTTTATACGCGCCCCTCGGCCTCCCACGCAAGTTGTTTTCGCGAAATCTTTCAGATTTAAGCACTTTGAACCGACTAAATTCTGATTCCGGGGCTTCTCTTCTCATTTTCAACACTTGAGGTAATTTTGTCTCATTATTTGGAAAATTTTTTCGGGAGTTGACTTTTGTTGACTTTTCATTTCCCGAGAGTTGACTTTTGTTGACTTTTTCCAATTTTGGTTCATTTCGCTCATTTTTGCTCCTCTTTGCAGATTTCTCGACATGGCGGGTCATTTTCCTCGCGGTAGAGGTTTTCCGGGTGCCGGAGACGATTTTGATCCCATGACACTGCCCCCGAGGGTCCGCCCTTTTATTCCCGAGCGGTATGCCCCAGCGGTGCATAGGCTTCCACGAGCCACTTTTCGTCATTTTACCGATTTCAATGATCGGGTACCAGGGGATCTCCTTCTGCGAGAACCGGAGCGGCACCTCTCCTACGATGTAGAGGTATTTTACTTTATTTCTTGTATCTTTCGTGCATTTTGTACCTTTGCCATGCTTAGACACACAGTTTAGCTTATGACATAGTACTTGCATCCTGAGCATGTGACTTAGCCACTTGAATTTCATGAACACCTGGCACATTGAATAATTGTGAACGCACGGCACACATTAGTTAGAAATTGAATTCACAGCCCAAACATTGATTCACCAAACACACAGCCCAAAGTTGAAAATGAGCACACAGCACATACCGACTAAGAGTAGAACACACAGTCCCAAAACTCAGATTTACTGAACACGCAATTCAGATTTGAAGCGAACACAACAACCTACTGATTAAGAGTAGAACACACAGCCCTAAACTCTGATTTACTGAACACACAGCCCAGATTTCGATATGAACACACAACCCACTGATTAAGAGTAGAACACACAGCCCTAAACTCTGATTTACTGAACACACAGCCCAGATTTGAAGTGAACACACAGCCCACTGATGAAGAGTAGAACACACAGTCCAAACTCTGATTTACTGAACACGCAGCCCAGATTTGAAGTGAACACACAGCCCACTGATGAAGAGTAGAACACACAGCCCTAAACTCTGATTTACTGAACACGCAGCCCAGATTTGAAGTGAACACACAGCCCACTGATGAAGAGTAGAACACACAGCCCTAAACTCTGATTTACTGAACACACAGCCCAGACTTGAAGTGAACACACAGCCCACTGATTAAGAGTAGAACACACAGCCCTAAACTCTGATTCACTGAACACACAGCCCAGACTTGAAGTGAACGCACAGCCCACTGATGAAGAGTAGAACACACAGCCCTAAACTCTGATTTACTGAACACACAGCCCAGATTTGAAGCTTGGTTTGATTTGCACACAGCTCATCCATTTCATTAGCACACAGCTCATTCATTTCATTTGCTGATATACGCATTCATTCTAAATGCAGGCTGGCTCTCGCACAGTGCGAGGATATGGCTCCACTGCCGCGAGGGAGTGGTATGTTGAGCTTCCGGAAGCTGTCCGGGACTTGGTTGATTTTGCAGGATTCGGACCATTCTGCAGGGGGTTATCACACTGCCTTATCAGTAGGACATTATTTGCTGCTCTGGCAGAGAGATGGTGGGACACCACCAATTCTTTCCATTTTTCTGCGACTGGGGATATGACCATGACCCCACTGGATTTCGCTATGCTCACCGGCCTAGACCTAGGCGGTGGACCCATTCCCTACGACGAAGATATGGGTGAATGGGAGGCTGCTTTGATGCATCTATTGGGGGCCCGCCCGCCTGTAGACAGAGGCACAGGGAGAGTTCGGTATACCTGGTTCTCTTCCCATTTCCGGCGGCCACAGATGGAGCCTGAGTCTCCTGCGGAGGCTGAGCAGTACGCCTGTGGCTTCCTTATGTTCCTCTTTGGCACCACTCTGTTTGCCGATAGAGGGAACATGGTCGGGTTGTACCTACTGAGCGCCCTAGTAGACCTATCACAAGTCGGTCAGTATGATTGGGGCGGCGCTGGCCTGGCTACCCTTTATTGTTACATGAGCGCAGTCTCTCGCGGGCGGGGGGACTTGCTCGGCGGCTACTGGAGAGCCTGGGAGGTACACTCTGTCTTCTCGATTTACATTTTTGCTCCTCATTACTTATTCACTGCACACACGGCGCACTTTGCATTCTATATTCTGCCTTTAGCACCTTGTATTCACATTCCACACTGCTTTTCTCAGCTATGGGTATATGCATATTTCCCCACATTAGCTTCGGAGATGGAGGTGGCAGGACCTCCTATGACTCCATTTTCATTGATGTTTGAGGGTGAGCACTTATCGAGGCCTCGAAAGACTCTCTTCTCTCTGCGACAGTACTTCGACACTGTGCGCGCGTCAGAGGTATTTCAGAACTCTCAGTTCTTTTCATTTCATCTTTGATCTGCTTTGCATTTCTTGACTTCTGATTGATCTGTATACTGGTTATCCGCAGATCACCTGGCAACCTTGGGCAGTCTTTGGCGACGATCTCGAGAATCAGTACCCCGGAGGGTCGACTAGTTCCCAGTACAGGTTCCTCCTCGAGGGACCAGTTGGCAGGGCTTGGTTCCTGGGGGAACGCTTTCAGCGTCAGGTGTGGGGGTATGATTCTCAGGACCCTCCTGCTGTGCCTCCACCCACTATGCGGACTGCCGACAGGCTATCTATTGAGGAGGTCACTAGGGATATGCAGGGCACCGATGCTTTATTATATCTCATTGAGGGGAACTACGCCACCTATCGCCGCATATATCTGATGCCCCCCTTGACGGGAGTACGGGCTCCACCACTGAGGTCCACTAGCACACCATCTTCGAGTCGTGCCCGTGCTGCAGACATCCCTTCTTCTAGCAGGGCTGGTGCACCTAGAGGTAGAGGCAGTTCGATTCCTCCTATCCCTCCGACTCTTGATCATCCTGGATGGCCAGATATGCCGACCGAGTTGACGAGTTGGCAGTATGGGACTACTTCTCCGATCCCGATCCCTATGGAGCCTCCGATGTCTGGTCACAGATATGTCAGTGATCCTGACTCACCACCGGTATGTTCTACTATTTTTCATTTATCACACAGACATTTTGGCAGTTGTTCATTTATTGATGACTTGAGCTTGTATCTGCAGCCACCTCGGGAGTACATAGATCAGATGCTCGGAGTGGTAGCCTCACTTGAGGGGATGGTCCTGCGTAGAGAGGCACAGATGTCCATCATGGGCTTCCAGGTACCCTTCACCTCTCTTGCATTTATCATATTTCTGTTAATGCTGGTTTTAAACATTCTGTTGCATTGATAGGCTGTGTAGAACACATCTTGCACACACCCCACCCACATACTGTACTTGCACCTGCGGTTTATGTTTGAACTGATGTATTGCCCTTTTCATTTTCAGATGCCTCCTGTATATGCTCCGACGCGAGGCGGGCCACCAGGGTCTTCTCAGAGAGGTCGAGGTGCTAGACATGCTCGAGGTACTGGGCCCCGAGGAGCTGGGCCATCCAGGCCTTACCGAGGAGCTCGAGGAGCAGGGTCGTCTCGCAGACGCAGGGCACTCATTGTCGAGGATGAGGGGGAGGAGGTCGCAGACCGTGTGTCAGAGACATCTCCTGGGGAGGGAGGCTCCGGTCTTGGTTCCGGGAGCGGAGGCGAGGCTGAGGGAGATCCGGAGGATGACAGCTCTGATCCGGATGGTGATGATGGTGCAGAGGTTATCCCGCAGAAGAGGATGAGGGGGCCTCCTCATTCCCGTTCCCGAGGGCATTGATTGTTATTTCCTGCTTTATTTTTACTTTTTGGCTAGTAGTTTGTAGCACTTTGCACATTGTTAGGCAGTTTTATTTTCTGTAAAACTTGTACCTTTGTTTTGTTGTAAAACATGATGGAATGAAACAGCTTTTTGAATAGATTTTGTATTTGAAATTCTTAGCATCGCATCGCATCATTTTGCACAAAAATGGAATTGAATGGAAATGTGCCTTGTGTATTTACCGGGTCAGGTAGTGAACCGACACAACAAATCAAAACAAATCGGCTTACTAAGAAATAACAGAATCTTAGCAAGTTTACAACTCGATAAGCAAAATACAACAATATTAACGACTCAATAGACAAGACTTAACAAAATTGTGTAACCAAAAAGCAACAATTCAAAACACAAAATGCGACAGCTCGACAAAACTTACAACTCGATAACCAAAACAACAACTCGATAAGCAAAATACAGCAAAACATCCTTCGGTTGGACAATCCGGATGATGGAATGCACCCGTAACTGAAAGAAATGGAAGCCTTCGACTTTCCCGATGCATGAAAGTGCTTCAAACTTCCTTCCGGCGGGCAAAACAGGACCAATGCACGGCCGAAATCATTTTGTAGTTAGAAATTAGAGGGTGGCCGGCCTACTAGGTTAGATGGCCGGCCGGCCACTTCCCCCACAACCTCCAGAATTTTGACAAGTGTCCCTTGAATAGTGTTTTGCCCCTCTATAAAAGCTCCACCCTTGGAACTCATTCATTTCATCACATTTCTTCTCAAAAATGGAAGCGTTTCTCACCGAAAATCTCACATCTTGGATTTCTTCTTTAGATGGCTCGGAGAAGTTGAACTTCCGGGGTTTTGGCTTGAATGCACTATTCACGCTAAGCCGGACTCCACTGCATCTTCCTTTCCTCTCTGCTGCGGCAAGGTTTTGGAACCCGGTGACGCACGTCTTCAGCTTCGGCGGGCAAGAAGTATGTCCTACTTTTGAAGATTTTCAAGCCTTGATGGAGTCCGAGCGAGGCGAGGAAATTCTGCCCCAGCTCAATTTTAGCTATGCCCAAACCTTAGGGCGGATGTGCGGTCTTAATGCGCATGATGCTAGATCTCTGATTGGTGATGGCATGTTGGATATCCCGAGCCTGGTTTATCGATTTTCTGATGCCGGTGATCGCAGCAACCACTATTGGCAAGGCTTCCGGCAGCACGCCCTCTGCTTGTGCCTACTATCTCATTTTATGTTTGTCTTGGGCTCCGGAGGGGCTAGCATCCGTTTGATTGAAGTCGCCCAAGGTTTGAGAGAAGGAAAGAGTTGCATCGCCATGACTCTGGCCGAGACACTGATGGGCTTGGATGCTTTCCACTGCCGGGAGACAACCAGGTTTGCAGGGAGTCCACTACTACTACAGGTAATGTTTCCCACCCAAGCTCACATGTATATTTGCTCACATCACTCGGCCCTCGGGCTCGGTTTTTCTCACAAAACCCTCATCTTACTTTTCTCTCATCGCGCATCTCTCTATTCTTTATTCTCTCTTTTTTCATCCCTCCCCAGATATGGTTGATGGATAAATTGCAAGTTGTGGATTCTTGCCCTGCTTATTCAGCCCGCGGCTACTTCTTTCGGCAACGCCTAGTGAATGCTCTTGATGAGAGCTGGTGGTTTGAATGGATGTGCAACTTGTCGGCGGATCGCATTGCATGGCGTTGCCCTTGGCTCAATCTCCCGGCAATGAGCTATAGCATGTCACGGCAGGTCGGGATTCGACTGATCGGTTTGACTCACTGTGTGTTCTATTTCCCATTCTGTATTCTGCGCCAGTTTGGCCATGATCAAACTTGCCCACCAGAGGGGATTGAGTACCCGGCTACATTTCCAGTTCGAGGCGCACAGCTGGCTCGGCAGACCGCAGCATGGAGAGTTAGAGAGCTTCTGGCCCCTGCTCCTATTTTCAGTCACACTTTGTCTGATGAGTGCTGGGATTGGCTCAACGAGGAAGCACAGGTTGGGCCTAGGCTGGCATCAGAGGCTTCAACTAGCTCTGGGAGGAGGGGCAGGGACACCTGACTTGACTATGCCCTAGATTTATTGCTTTACTAGTACTTTCAAGTTTTCGTTATGAGTGTAATAAAAAGCAACTTCAATTGTATGCAAGAGCAAGAGAACTCTGTTTTGAAATCAATGAAATTGAAGGTTGTGGTACTGAAAATTCTCCGCTTTGGTCCAAAAATGGTCTTAGTTGTGAAAGGATTAATTTGAATAAAGTCAACTTTTATTAAAACTTTTCAAAACTATTTTCGATATGGATCAGAACTGGACACGCCTGAGATCTGTCACTGAGGTGCACAACCCCGGATCCTAGCAACTGGAAAGTTGCCCCTAGTTTGAAATGATACCGCAGCACTCCATTGCAACGGAAAGTTGCCCCTAGTTTGAATAGCACTGTACCGGAGATTGCGATAAATGCTGATGAATAGAGATGACTAAGATGATCAAAATGGACAAAGTTGATCGGGGAAAAGATTGTGGCTGAACTTCAGGATGAAGCTGCCTACGTATCCCAAAGATGGGAATCAAGCCTTACGTAGTTCAGGCTCAGGTTCGCTCGGGTATTTTTACTCTCCTTTTGCGCTCTAACTTTTGCCAAGGCCGCCCTTTGCGGGTTTTCAACCTTGCGAGCTCAGTTTTTATAATTTCAAATTTTCTATGCTCTGAGTTTTGCCTAGGTCGCCCTTTCGGGTTTTCGGCCTAGCGAACCTCTCAGGGGTAGTATTTCTTCAACTTGTCCATGTTGATCGGTTGAGAAAACTCTAAGCCATCTAAATCCATCAGAACCACAGCTCCACCTGACCAGATTGACTTGATGATGTAAGGACCAGTCCAATTGGGTCTGAACTTGCCCCTTGGGTCATGGATGGGAGCTCGGTTGTCCTTGAGTACTAAATCTCCTTCCTTTAAGTTCCTGGACTTCACCTTCTTGTTGAAAGCCCGGGCGATTCTGCGTTGATAGCCTTGAATGTGGTACAGTGCCTTCAGTCTTCTTTCATCAAAAAGCATGAGTTCCTCAAATCTGTTCTGCTGCCAATCTGCCTCGGCTATTTGGCACTCAGCCAATACTCGTAGTGACGGAACCTCAATCTCAATAGGTAGAACGGCCTCCATCCCATAAACCAATGAATACGGAGTCGCCCCAGTAGAAGTTCTGATTGAAGTCCGGTAGCCCCATAAAGCAAACGGCAGCTTATCTGGCCAATCCCGGTAGGTTTCCACCATCTTCTGTAGTATGCGCTTGATATTCTTGTTGGCGGCCTCAACTGCTCCGTTAGTCTGCGGCCGGTATGTAGACGACTTATGAAAAGCCACATTGTATTTCTCCAACAAGTCTATCACTTCCTTCTTGAAGTGGGAACCATTGTCTGAAACGATTTCATTTGGGACTCCGTAGCGACAGATGATGTTATTTCTGATGAATTTTGCGACATGCGAAGCCTTCAACACCGCATAAGACTGGGCCTCAACCTACTTCGTGAAATAATCTATCGCTACCAAGATGAACTCATGCCCGTTCGACCCCTTTGGCGTGACAGCCCCGATCACATCAATTCCCCAGACAGAAAACGGCCATGGCGAAGTCATGTTGTACAGCTTTGACGGCGGAATGTTCATACGATTTGCATGGATCTGACACTTGTGACATCGCCGGACGAAACTAATACAATCCTCCTCCATGGTGGACCAGTAATAACCCTGTCTAAGAATCTTTCTTGCCAGCATTACCCCATTCATGTGTGCTCCACATTCTCCCCCGTGGATGGCTTCCATCAGACGCTTTGACTCTTCTGCATCAACGCACAGTTTATGCATTCCCAGATGACCCCTTTTATACAGTTTACCCCCACAGATGATGAACTGAACGGCCAATCTTCTTATTGCCCTTTTGTCTTTGGCATTTACCCCTGGCGGGTACGCTTCTTTCTCCAAGAAATTCCAGATGTCGTGATACCAAGGGTGTTCGTCCTGAACTTCATCTATGGCTGCAATGACTGCATAGGCAGGTGCAAATTTCTGATCAATAATGACTGGACGCATTCGGACTCCACACGGGATGTCTATCATAGATGATAGAGTTGCTAAAGCGTCTGCGAACTTGTTGTTCTCTCTCAGTAGATGAGTAAAACTTAGCTTCTCAAACCGAGGAATCAGCAAGTCCAAGGTCTGGTGATACATCATCATATTTTCCTCTTTTACTTTCCAGTCTCCTTTAGCTTGAGACACAACAAGGTTCGAATCCCAATGACGTCCAGCCGTCTTGCCCCTAGTTCTAGGGCCGCTTCTAGACCGGCAATGCACGCCTCATATTCTGCTTCATTGTTTGAGACTTTGAACCGGAGTTTGAAGGCTAGAGGTATACGGGAATCATCGGGTACTATCAGCAACACTCCTATCCCATACCCATGTTGATTTGACGCTCCGTCAAAGTACATCGTCCAAGTTTCATCGTCGATATACAGAATTGCTTCATCTGGGAATAGATATTCAACTGCTTCATCCCCCTCAACCGGATGGTCGGCAAGGAACTCTGCTACTGCTCTTCCTTTCACTGACTTGCGCGTGACATACGTGAGATCAAATTCGGAAAGCAACAGCAACCAACGAGCTAGCCTACCCGTAAGTGCTGGTTTCTCGAAAAGATATTTGATGGGATCGAGTCGTGAAACCAACATTACGGAGTGAGCTAACAGGTAGTGCCGTAGCTTCCTGGTAGCCCATACTAAAGCTAAGCAAGCCTTCTCCAGCGGTGTATAACGAGTTTTCATATTCCAGCATCTTCTTGCTCAGATAGTAGATGGCTCTTTCCACCTTATCTTCTGATTCTTGTGCAAGCATGCAGCCCATTGTAGTCTCAGTCACTGACAGATACAAAATCAACGGTTTCCCTGGTTCTGGTGGCGACAAAACGGGTGGGTTCTGTAGATATTCTTTAATCTGTTCAAATGCATCTTGACATCGGCCGTCCCATTGAAATTTCTTGCCTTTCTTCAGAAGACCAAAAAGTGGTTCACAAGTCAAGGTTAATTTTAAGATAAACCGTCTTATGAATTGCACTTTACCCAGAAAGCCTCTCACCTCCTTTTCAGTCCTTGGTGGTGGCATTTCTAAGATGGCCTTGATTTTGGAAGGGTCGACTTCGATGCCCCTTTGTGTAATCAGAAACCCTAGCATTTTTCCCGCTGTAACACCAAACGTACATTTTTGAGGGTTCAGCCGCAACCGGAATTCCCTGATCCTTTGGAAAAACTTATGCAAGGCGGTGTAGTGGCCCTCTCTTTCTTTGGACTTGACAATCATATCGTCCACATACACCTCAACCTCTTTGTGGATCATATCATGTAATATTGTGGTCGCGGCCCGTTGATAAGTAGCTCCAGCGTTCTTCAATCCAAATGGCATTACCCTGTAGCAGTATGTCCCCCACGGGGTGGTGAATGCAGTCTTTTCCCGGTCTTCGGGTGCCATCACTATCTGATTATACCCTGAGAAGCCATCCATGAATGAGAGCAAAGCGTGCCCCGCTGTGAAGTCCACTAACTCATCGATGTGCGGTAGGGGAAAGTCGTCCTTCGGACTAACTCTGTTCAAATCCCTGAAGTCTACACACACCCGGATCCTGCCATCTTTCTTCGGCACCGGCACAATGTTGGCCAACCAAGTCGGGTATTCGGATACCAGCAGGAAGCCTGCGTCGATTTGCTTGGTGACCTCTTCCTTAATCTTAAGAGCCCAGTCCGGGCGGATCCTCCTGAGCTTCTGCTTGACAGGTCGGGCCTCGGGGTCAAGGGGGATCCGATGCTGTACAATCTCAGGATCGATTCCAGGCATGTCTTCGTAGGACCACGCAAAAACATCTTTGAAATCTTTTAATAAAGCGACTAAGCGCTCGCGTTCCTCTGAAGACAACGTGGACCCGATCTGGACCAGCCGCGGGTCCTCCTCAGTACCAATGTTCACAGAAATGATTTCGTCCATTAATGGCTTAACAAATCTCTCTTGCTCCTGCTCAATTAAACGTTGTAAAACCGGAGGAACTTCGTCCTCTTCGTTTTCATCAAAGTTTTGAAAGTCTGAATTAATACAATAAATCAGGGGCACAGAAAAATACTCAGAAACCACAGTTGCCTGATTCTCATTAAATTCATCCAAATCGTCCTCGATTACAATAGACTCAAATGAGAAAGAAAAAGACGACCTGGACAAGACCGTGGCATCCGGGTGAACATCCCCAGGAGTACCAGACTCAGACTCAGTCGAGCTGGAACCTGATTCCGACTCACAAGACTCGGTGGAATCAGATTCCGGCTCACTACCTGACCCGGTGCTGCTGGATAGAAATCCCTCCTCGTATTGCCAGATGAGGGAGGGTGCGATTGATGCGTCCAAGATGGCTGCTGGTCGGCTCGCAGCCGTTTCATTCCCAATCATGGAAACCACAAAGTTATCCCCCAAGCACTCTTGGTCGATCAGAGGATCAGAGAGGAGACATGACAGTGCTACCCCCATTTCAAATTCACTGCCCTCTGGATCCACTGCTTTATTCTGCTCAATCTCAGTTGTTGGGTCTGTCTGCTCTGTGGCAACGTCATCCCCGGATAGTTGCAGGTCGAAGAAGATCTCGAAGCCTGGCACGCGCTTCTTCTCCGCGTTCAGCCACGGCTCTGGGAAGCCGCAAAATGGAAAGTCTTCCCCCTCCCGGACAAAGCGTCCGTTCAGGGTACCCTGGATGGGCCTATGCATTAAATCAAAAGGCTTCCCAGCCTGCTTCGCTCTGGCTCTACTGGCCATTTCCTTCCCTTTCCTTGCCCAATCTTCTTTGGTGGGCAGATAACCCAGTCCAAAGGTATGTGGATTGTGTGGCACTTCGGCCAACGCTGCGACTCCTTTCCTGCCGCTTCTTCCCAATCCCATCCCAGGGATATGTTGTAGCTTGTTCATGAGGTAGACGGCTTGAGCGCTGACATACACACCCTCATTCACAGCCATAATATTTTGCACCACCCGGGCCTCAGCCAAAGTAAATCCTGATATGAACATGTCTTCCATGCCGTGTTCGATCTCCAGGACTGGCGTAGATACCTCCGGGGGAGGATGGATTGATGAATTCCCAAAAACAATGGCTACTCCCTTTCCATAGGGGTATTTCACCATTTGGTGTAGAGTAGATGAGACGGCCTTCACCTGATGCAACCAGGGTCGCCCCAAAAGCATGTTAAAGGATGCAGGGACCTCCAAGACATGAAAATCTACTTCGTGTTGTCCAGGCCCGATCTTGGTTTGGATTTTTACTGTCCCCAGGACATCCCTACTTGTATTGTCGTAGGCTTTGATCACTTGAGTAGTCGGTGTGAAGTCCACAGGCTTCAGCCCGATTGCATACGCCGTTCTGGCTGGGCAGACATTGATAGCGGACCCGGTATCAACTAGTACCACCGGAATCCATTTGTCCTTGCATTCTACAGAGATGTAGAGGGGTCTATTATGATCCACGCCCTCAGGCGGCAGCTCCTTGTCTGAAAAAGTCAATGCCGGGGAACCTCCTCCCGGAAAAACCAGCCCAACCAGCTGCTCTGGCGTAGTTTCGATGGAGAGTTTGGCCTTGTCCATGGCAAATAGGACAGCCTGTCTATGCACCCTTGAAGCCATAAGCAGTCCCCAGATGGAGATGTCTGCTTGTATCTTTTTAAGCTGTTTCAGTACAGCCTCTTCTTCAACTTGTTTCTCCCTCTGCTTCTCCGCTTCTTTATCTTTCCCCGATGCTTCGGGTTGATCAAGGTGTGGGGGCTTGAAATACCGCCCACTTCTGGTCATATGGTCCACCTCTTCGAGGTACCAGGTGCTGTCTGGTTGACCACCCGCCCAATCTTCGTCTGTGTGGGCGAGATACAAATCGTCATCTTCCCACCACATTCCATTAGCATCTAACAGGCACCTGTCTGGTTCCGGCTTGCTTGCGCTCTCAGCATTTTCCTCCCACATGCTCACAGCATGTTCAGTTTTTGTGCTCACAGCATTCTCAACCTCCTCATGGTTCTTTGCTTTTCGGATCCTCTCAGAATCCCATTTCTTTTCTTGTTCCTCCAGTGTCAACTGTTCGGTTTTCAAAATGTTTTGGTCCCGAGCGGAATTCTTCGTACCAGCGCTCTCCGGCAATTCAATTCGGTTCTCGGCCCTTCCGGCCACAAATGGTACTCTCGCCCCTGCCGGGCCTTGCTCTGATTGAAATTCCACGATGTCTGGCTGATCATCTAACCACCCAGTAACTTCTGCTGACTCCCCGTATTCAAACCAGTTGATTGATGCATCCCCTGATTCTTGGTCGCTGAAAAATTGGAGGTTGGCGAAGTCCTATTCCATTGTAGTCAGATCATCTCCCACTGATTCAAGTTTGTCCCCCCGAAGCATGCACAATTCAGTCTCTTCCGGCGGCCCCACACTCAGCTTAGGCTGGCTCATCGACAAGATATATCCACTCGGATCATAAGCTTTCCCGACTAAATTCTCAGACTGCTCCACCCCAGACTTAACAGTTTTGCTCTCCTCGGAAGCCTGCCCCGTTCCATTTTCGGTGGTCACCACCTTTGGCTCAGGTTGGGTTGTGGAGGTGTCCATCATGCACAAATCAGTGCTATCAGGAAGGATCACCTTTGGCTTGGGTAGGTGGGAGGGAGTAATGTAGATACTAGGGTCGTAAGACACGTCCCCAGTTTGGATGAGATTGATTCTTTTGGGTGGATCTTGGTTATGTACTGGGAGTGGGTTGGTTGTAACGTTGGGTCGCTCGGGAGGTAGAATGATGTTTTTGTCAATGAGGTCTTGAATCTCATGACGCAGCCTATAACATTGGTCGGTATCATGACCATGCTGCTGGTGGTATTTGCAATATTTGGCTGGGTTGTGGGAAGGGGGGAGTGGATTTGGAGGGGGCCTCGGTTCCAAGGGTTTCAGATGCCCCTTTCTGACTAGAACGCCGAGGACTTTGGACAAAGGCATATGTAGTGGAGAGAAGGTTCGTTGGCCTCTGGGTTGGTATCTTGAAGCTTGGTTACTGCTTCCAGATGCATCAGAAAAAGGTGTGGCCGCTGCGGGCCTTGGTTGGGGAGGGGGATTGGTGGTGACCATTCCGACCTCTGAAGTTCTTGCATTGGTAGAGCCACTCGGGCCTGCATTATTGTTTCGGTTAAATGTCCGGCGGGGCTGCTCCCGGTCTTGGTCGAACAGACCCTGTTTCATCGCATCTTCAATCTGCATCCCCATATCATGTAGATCTGCGAAGGTGGGGAAGGGAACTACAATCATCTTCTTCATTAACCCTGGTTGGAGATTGCGCACAATCATCCGGATTTGATCTCTGTCTGTGGGCCTCAAGGTCATCATCGATGCCTTTGCCCTCCACCGGGTTACAAAGTCGGAGAAAGACTCCTTGGGTTCCTGCCTCGTTGTCTCGAGATCACGAATAGTAATCTCGATCTGTGTGTTATATGAATATTGTGCAACGAAGGCCCCAGCCATCTCATCCCAGTTTCTCTTCACATCATCTTCCAATTTTGCGTACCAAATGGCCGCAACCCCTGACAAAGTTCTGCCGAATAAAGAAAGCTTTTGCGGTCGGGTTAGGCCCATCGACCTCAAGATGTCTAAAAATAATCGGAGATGGACCATGGGGTCTCCAGACCCATCAAAACGGTCGATCTGGGGCATCTTAAATCTGTCCGGCAAAGTCACGGCCACGTCAGTATAGCCGTCCTCAATATCTGGGATGGCCTTCACCCCCTGTGATTTCTTGAAGAGCTTTTCCAACTTGCTCAATTTCAGAGCTGTCTGGTCTACCTCGAACTCAAATGGAGAGTCCGGGTGATTAGGTGTAAGGTTCTTGGACAATTGCGGCGGAAGCGGGGGCGGAGCCAGCCCCGTTGGAAGACTCGTGTCCTCTTGAGCGTTTTGAAAGTTTGGCGGAGCATTCTGTGGATCTGGGAGGGTATTCTGGGTATTCTGGGTATTCTGAGGATTTGGAGGGGCATTCTGGCCAGTAGGTATCTGTTCAGGTAGTGGAGCTCCTAGCGGGGGAGGAATCTGATGCGCCCCTAGTGGAGGAGGGACCTGGTGTGAAGCAGATGCTGCATTCTGCTGTTGTAATCTGGTGATCAACTCAGACTGCTGGGCCATGACAGCGGCCTGCTGTTTAGAAAATTCCGCCTGGCGGATAGCATCATCTTGCATTTGTTCCATGCTCTCATTCATCTGGCGCATCATCGCCTCCATTGTTGTATTCTGTTGTTCCATCTGAATAACCGGCAAGTGTATCTCTATAGCAGAAACAGGAATCTCAACCCGACTGTCTGACACTAGAGTAGGCTGCTGTACCAGTAATCTCTGCTCTGATGGACTGCGTTTCCTCGGCCTCCTTCTGATAACCGGGGGTAATGAATGGAACACCGGATGTCCGTCAACTAGATCCTCGGATCGTGTAAGTCGGCGACCTCGTGTCCAAAGTGCTTGGGGAATATCTGATGGTTCGGAAGCAATTGTGCCACAAACTGCCCCTAACAAAAAGATAATAAAGCAAAAAGGAAATAAATGACCAGAGAAACGGGCAGCATAACAGCTTAAATTTAAATACACACAACATACAGTCGGGCATACAACACGCAGTTTATAAGCTGGAAATACACTGTCCTCAACCACTGATCACTGCTCCTGTATTATTGTTTCCCAAAACTGAATCGGATATCCGCAGACGACTGATTCTCAGATAACTGACTGATGCCCGCAGGCCTGATATCCAAACTCATAAATTGATGCCCGCAGGCTTGATGCTGAAACTCATAACCTGATACATGCATTCCCTGTAGAGACGCACTCTAGCAAGCACATAGCAGATAAGTGAGAACCAAAACACCCCTATATTGGGATAGGGTTTCCCTGTCCTATTTTGTCAGGAGCTAGGGTTTCACTACGCACACAGCGGCTTCACATAACCTATAAACGGGTAAGCAACCTGTCCTAGTTTGGAATGGTCACTATGGATCAGAATATGCACTAGGTCGAATGGTCAAAAAGGGTGCCCCGGTAAAACCGGGGTTTGTGTTCCCATGCTGTCAGAGCCCAAAGCCGATCAGCCTTACGGACATGACTTGACAAGACAAGCCTCCGGCAAATCGTTCGGGAATGGCATATGGCAAACACGGTGTCCTAGGCGCACCAATGCAAATGCAATGCAAAGAAACACACAGGTGTAGTCAAAACCAGATATCATGAGTTCGAGTCAAGTTCTCTATATCCCCAGCGGAGTCGCCAGAAACTGTAACAAGCCCGCGAGGGGCCTCGCTACAGTTCGGACTCGACTTTGTTGCGGTTCTAAATCTGAACCAAAGAGTCCAACTCTGGCAAATCGTTTTGAAGAAAAAACAGATTTTTTTGAAAGAAGTGCCAAACATGGACTGCTTTGCCAGATACAGAGTCGCCACCTAAATATTTTAAAATGGGAAATTTAGGAAACCCTGACTCGGTGCCAAAGGCCACGTGTCCGTCATCACCAAAGTTGCCTCGGCTCGGGAACTTGGGTACGATTGGGGAAGGTCACATCGTGAGCACCCCCGCTCGCCCGGTCAAAGACCGGCCTCTACTAACCATGATATCTGTTTTTGAAAACATTGTGAGTTCTTATTCCGGTTATTAGCCTAGATTACTATGTGATGCTCGCAGCAAACAAGTATAGACTGGGCCGTCTGAATTGGAACAAAACATTTCATGTTTGTTTGTTTGAAAATGGTATGAAGGTGCTACCCGCAGGTAGGCTAAAATGCGGATTTGCCACCCTCGGGTGGGCTTAGAAAACATGATTTTGCCACTATCCAGTGGGCTTAAAACAAACAGTCAATGTATTGTCCCAATCCAAATAACTCAACCTCCACCCACAGGCATTCAAGGCAGTTATATCACATAAGCAAATAGCCTCATGGCAAGCATGCTATTATGGCAGTCACTCACACGCATGCAAGGATGCTAAAGCATAAAACTCACCGAGTACTCCAAGCCAAAACAGAAAGCTGATTAGAAATCATGCATGATCCTAAGTATGCTGAAATGCCTAATGCAACACATGCAAAATGCAACTATAGCAGGCTCGGCTATTCTAAACATGGTATGTGAAATGCTACAACTAACACGTATTCAATTTGGAATTGAAATACAAATGCAGTTTGTATGATGCGCCGAGCCCGGTGCATGCAAACAGATGAATGATGCAAACTTGCTGTCATACTGTTATACTAATTGAAATATGCCCTATATCTAACCATCATAAGCGGGTAAATAAAAGGGAAGAAAGACGTGGGATTGGAAGACATACATCACACTCACCCACACTTATTACAGCATTGCCCTCGCGCAGAGGGTCCGAATAAATAATACAGTCCGAATAAAAGAATAATACAGATTTCTAATTAATTAACAAATTAAACTAAGAAAACTGTAAAACTGGCATGCAAGCCAGGGATTGCCTCGCTCCTGATGGATGATGCATGTTGGGCTGTCTGGCGCGGAAATCCACTGGGATGCCCCAATTAGCCTCTGTTTGCACTGTTTCTCGAAATGCGTGCCAGACTCCGAAAAGTTGCTGACCCTTGATTTTGCTGCAACAGAGAGCAGAAAAGGGGCATAGCAATGTATTTCACAAATATATGCATGCCTCGATCCTCGTGCCACCAATCACGCATACCGATGCATGATGGCCGAGGAGTCGGATTGCACAACTCAATATCGGATGAATGCAGATGAATGCTACAATGAAAGCCTAACTCCATCATGGGTAATCCGGAGTGTCGGTGACTTGGGAATTGAGACCCGTTCCGTCACTCGGAGTACGAAACGTGCCTCGTTTCCCGTACAATATGCATGATATGCATGAAATGCAACTAATATACAATCCTAGCATGCACAATGCTATGCAAATGAGATGAAAATAAGATGAAAATGAGACGCCTCGAAAAGCGTGTACGCGGGCACGCAAACCGAGGTGATGGCATGAAATGCAAATCGGATAAAATTGAAGTGCCTCGAAATGCGTGCACACAGGCACGCAAACCGAGGCGATGATGAAATGCAAATCGGATAAAATCGAAGTGCCTCGAAATGCGTGCACACGGGCACGCATACTGAGGCGATGATGAAATGGAAATCGGATAAAACCGAAGTGCCTCGAAATGCGTGCACATGGGCACGCATACCGAGGCGGAGATGCTAAAATGCAAATCGGATAAAACTGAAGTGCCTCGAAATGCGTGCATACGGGCACGCAAACCGAGGCGATGCTAAAATGAAATGAAATGGCATACAGAATGCAAATTGGGCTTACGCCAACATGAGAGGACCTCAGCCGCACTCACATAAGCTGCCGTCGGGTAAAAATAAAGTTGCCTCGAAATGCGTGCCCGCGGACACGCAAACCGAGGAATGCATAAAATGGCATACGGAATGCAGTGATGGGCTTACGCCAACATGAGAGAGCCTCAGCCGCACTCACATAGGCTGCCGTCGGGTAAAAAGACAAAGTGCCTCGAAATGCGTGCACACGGGCACACAAACCGAGGCAATGGCATACAAGCATGAAAATGCAAATTGGGCTTATGTCAACATGAGAGGGCCTCAACCACACTCACATAGGCTGCCGGCGGATAAAATGAGGCTGCCTCGAAATGCGCGCACACGGGCACGCAAACCGAGGCGAGGCTCTAAAGCACCAAAATGACATGCGAATGAGATGTGGCGAATGGCATAAGGAAGATGCAAAATTCAGCAACTAAAATAATGCAAAAACAGCCCCCAAATTATGATAAAATTGCAACCGATGCCCAAAATGCGATGAAATGCACCCGAAATGGCCTACAGCCCTATTAAACATACAGAATATGGACATGGAATGCAAAACAGTGGCAAGGCAGCCCCTAAACTAGCATTTTATCAGCACAAAGCAAGGCCAAATAATGCTCACAAGTATGGAAACAAAAGCTTGCAAAAAAACGGTAAAAGAGGGCAATTACAAAGCAAGTGATATGTACAATGCTCAAACCCAAAAAATCAGTTCTACAACATTGAAGATGGAACAAAATATGCACAAATGCAAGAGATGGCAACCTCTAAATCAGTATGTATATATGCTAAACATAGCATGCAATATATGGACCAACAAGGGCTATAAAGAGAGGTACCATAAGAAAACATCAAATGGCCTCAGACCCTTAATAAAACACAAAGAACAGACCAAAACAAGACACTTTCTAAGCCTGATGAAGACCTAAAACAGAAGGTAGAATGGCCTAAACAATCATGCAATTTTACGGAAAATAAGATGGATACAACATGAAGTACCAAAACCAAGCATCAAATGGCTTAAGGCCCTTAACAAAACACAAAGAACAGACCAAAAAAAGACACTTTACAAGCCTGATGGAGACCCAAAATAGAAGCATGGTAAGCTTAAAGAAGCATGCAACATGGGAGTAGAACAAGAATTCAAAGCAAGTGCATGATAGAGGATGAAAACCAGGTTGAGCCCTTCTTCAATGTTGAATAGGGGCTCAAAATGAGCACAATATCAGTAGGTTTCATGCTCCAAATCAGATCACAAATGGGCTAAAAATAGCATGCAATTTTACGGTAAAATGGAGGAATTTCAAAGGAAGTGCATGCTAGAGCCACCAAACATGGTTGATCCCTTCTTCAATGTTGAAGAGGGGCTCAAAATAAGCCCACCCACAGTATATAGTATGCTCTAAAACAGACCACTCAAAAGCCAAACAAAGCATGCAATTTCATGGCATAAAGAGTGATATTGAAGCAAGTATATGAAAGAGATACCAAATGAGGTTGAGCCCTTCTACAAAGTTGTAGAGGGGCTCAAAATAAGCACAAAACCAGTAGGGGTCAAAGCCCAAAACAGTAGGAAAGTAGGGTAGAAATAGGAAGCGAGAAAGTGATAGGAAAAGGGATTTAGAGACTTACCCTTGAAGACCTTTCTTTCCTTGCTTCTTGGCTTCAATTTGTTGCTTCTTGGTCACTAGAAAACACTCCTTTGCTGCTGGAATGGAGATGTTGATGGTGGTACTAAGGGTTGATGAAGGATTGGCCTAGAACCCTAAAGGTTTTTTGAAGTTTTGGCTATGGAAATGGAGTTTTTTGAAGAGGGGCTTATGAGACCAAATTTTGTAACCCTAGCAAAGGGGCTGTCCAGCCCTTTAAATAGGGAAGAAAAGGTGTAAAAGGGGAGGGAAATGGAGACAAGATTTCCCTCCCAAAATATCCCCCGGATGGGGGAGATATTTCAAGAAAATATCCGGACAGCTGTAAAGAGCTGGAAAGCAGAAAGCTGGCCGGCCAGGTGGTTTTGCTGCAAGTGGCCGGCCAGCCACCCCTCATGGCCGGCCAGCCACATCCCATGGCCGGCCAGCCATCCCAAAAAATGAAGTCAAAAAATGCTGGCCGACCACCAAGTTTTAGGGTCCTCCCAAGTGTGTAGAATAAGGTCCCAGGGTTGGAATTTGGCAACACTGAAACAGGAGTCACAACATTGCATTTGAAGGAGAGGCTCAAAAATGAAATCAACAATTGCTGGCCGACCACCAACTTTTAGGGTCCTCCCAGATGTGTGGAACAAGGTTCCAAGGTCGGAAATTGGCAACACTGAAGCAGGAGTCACAACATAGAGCTTGAAGGAGAGGCCCAAAAATGAAATTCTGAATTGCTGGCCGACCATGCTCTTTTGGTGTCCTCCCATATCCCCTGATCATAAATATGTAGCTTTGGTGGGAAGAAAATACCCCCAGGGTGTTCAACATTGGCCCGGAAGTGAGCAAAACGGGCGCCGGAGGAGCGAAACTGGTTATCTGGGATAATTGCTGGCTTCTCACCCCCCAGTGATCTTCCTGGTGTTGAAACAGAGGTACCTGCCAAGTTTGAACAAAAACTAATGATAAATGAACGCTCGGAGTCAAAACCGGGCAATTCGGGATCCCGAAAATGGGCTGCAGGTGCCGGAAGTGGTGTTCAGCAGCGAAGTGGGCATCTGCGACCCCAGTGTCCCTCGAAATGACAAAACAGAGGTTCCTGCCAAAAATCAGAGAAAACCGATGCAAAATGAATGCTCGGGGCACAAATCACGCAGTTCGGGGTCCCGAAAACCGACTGTAAGCACCGAAAGTGGCATACGGCCACGAAGTGGGAATCAGAAGCCCCAGTGATCCTCGGAACTATAAAACAGAGGTGCATGCCAAAAACCGGAGAAATCGGAGATGGTTGGGCGGTCCCGAACCGAGGCACACGGCCTAACGGCTCCGAAAACCGGGAACCGGGCTCTGAAACGGGCAAAATGGCCTACGGCCACAAAAAGTAGCTCACGGCCACCGGGAGATAGTCTACGGGACCATTCCCTCCCCTCAGGAAAGAAAACAGAGAAAACCGAGTCTGGTTCGCAAACCGAGACAAGGCACAGAAGAGAGTTCGGAAGTCCGGAGGCAGGGCGCACGGCCGCGACTCTGAAACTTCTGAACGAGCACAGTATGCAACATCACCAAGCGCTCAATCGGTGACGTCTGAGTCTTGAGGACAGTCAAAAATGGGGTGTCTACAAGTAGCTTAAAGCTCGCGATAGTTGAAGACACATGAGAGGAACTACCCTACTCATGACCTAGAGTTAGTGGTGGTGATTTTTGCCTTAAAGATTTGGAGGCATTATCTGTATAGTAAGAAGTTTGAAGTATTTTCTGATCACAAGAGTCTGAAATATCTGTTCACATAGAAAGACAGAAAGACTTAAATCTAAGGCAGATGCGGTGGATGGAGTGTATAGAGGATTATGATTTCGAGTTACATTATCATCTGGGAAAGACTAATGTTGTGGCTGACGCCTTGAGTAGAAAATCCATTAGCAGTGTAACATGTATTGCTATTCGGGAATGGGAAATGTTAGGTGCTATTGGGGATTTGACTTGCATCTTGGCTAGTCTGTTGAGTCTGCAGCCTTGTTTTCGGTAGTTGCACAACCTACACTTGTGAACCGAGTGATAGAAGCACAGAAGGGTGACCTTGAGATAGAATCTCTCTGGGAGAAGATTTCCAATGTAAAGGTAGAAAAAGGCTTGAACGTATACTCCGACTTGAGTGTTAGATACCTTGACCATCTCTTCGTACTGGAGTCTTGCCGAGAGGAAGTACTTCAAGAGTTTCACCATTCATGCCTTGCAGTGCATCGAAAGGCACAAAGATATATCACGACCCTTGTCGCTAGTTTTGGTGGAGGGGAATGAAGAAGGATGTAGCCGTGTTTGTGTCAAAGTGCCTTACTTGTCAACAAGTGAAGGCCGAACATTAGAGACTAGTGGGTTTATTGCAACCCTTGCCTATAGCCGAGTGGAAGTGGGAGCATGTTATGATGGATTTTGTTGTGGGCCTTCCGAGGACTCAACGGGATAGTGATGCAATTTGGGTGGTAGTTGACCGGTTGACCAAGTTGGCACACTTTATACCTATGCGTGTGAGCGACTCGGTAGATTATCTTGTCGACCTTTACATTAGGGACATAGTGAGGTTGCACGGAGTCCTTGTGACAATTATTTCGAATAGAGATCCACGTTTCACGGCTCGATTGTGGCAGAGTCTACAGAGGGCCATGGGCATGAGATTGACCTTTAGCATAGCGTATCATCCTCAGACTGACAGGCAGTCAGAGCGCACCATTCAGATTTTAGAGGATATGTTTCGAGGTTGTGTCCTTAACTTTAAGGATTCATGGGAGAGGTACTTGTCCTTAGTGGAATTTGCCTATAACAATAGCTTCCAGTCGAGTATTGGTATGGCACCGTTTGAGGCCTTGTATAGTCGACCGTGTAGATCCCCTGTGTGTTGGGCCGAGGTGGGTGATGCACCTATGTTGGGTCCAGAGTTAGTCTAAGAAATGACGAAAAAAGTTGCACTTATTCACAAAAGGTTGGTTATGGTCCAGAGTCGCCAGAAAAGTTATACCGACCGTAGAAGGAGACCATTTTCTTTTGAGGTGGGAGATCATGTCTTCTTGAAGATATCACCTAGGAGGGGTTTGATGAGGCTTGGAAAGATTGGGAAGTTGTCCCATCGATTCATTGGGCCTTTTGAGATCCTTAAGCGGATAGGAGAGGTAGCTTATTGTTTAGCCTTCCCGCCACAACTTTTCGGGGTTCATGATGTGTTTCATATTAGCATGCTTCAGAAGTATAAGTCGGATCCATTGTACGTATTGGATTGGACCAACTTAGAGGTAGATGAGGATACCTCGTATGATGAGAGACCGGTGAGAGTCTTGGATACCCGGGACCAAGTCTTGTGAGGCAAGACAATTCCCTTGGTTAAGGTATTATGGAAACATCACGGGGTTGAGGAAGCAACGTGGGAATCTGAGTTGGAAGTCTGCAAGAAATATCTGAATTTATTTGTGGATGCTTGATCATGTATTGAAATTTTGTTATGTTAATGAAATATGAAAACATTGCATATGTTTTGAGAATATGGACACATTGTATACGGTGTATATGTTTTGGAAACGCAAATTTCATGTAAACATTGCACATGTTTTAGAAAAATGTGAACTATACCTTCAATGTTGGGACTTATGTTCTGAGTTGATGAGAATGGATGACCGGAGAATGGGTCATGGTAGTGGAATTTATTAATTATCGTTATTGTGTTTGGATTGAGCATAACTTTAAAACTTGATTTGAAATTTCGGAGACGAACTTCCTTAAGGGGGGAGATTATAGCGATTCCGGTTTTGACCCGACCCTTGTTGTATTCTGGACCCGGGTTTCGTGGTGTCATATAGTTGGTCATATCTTGTTTTCCTTGTATTTCTTTAAATTTGGTTATTGGGTTGTTGTGATTGCGTTTAGGATAAGTTGGTTGCTTAGTTTCCAAACTTTTGGTGCCCAGATTTTTGTTCCTCCGCTCGAGCAGCACTTCTTGCGCTCAAGCAGAATTTGCAAACTCTCAGTACTTTTGCAAGTCTACAAAACTACTGGAGGAGTGAATTCTATGCTCGAGTGGTTTTTTCTGCGCTCGAGCGTCGGTTTGTTGTCTACAAAACTACTGGGAGTGTGCATTATGCACTCGAGTGTTGTTTCTTGCACTCAAGCAGAACAAGTTATTGTGCTTGACGCTCGAGCGTCACTTCTTGCGCTCTAGCGGACTGTGCGTATTTCAGTTCGTAAATCTCTACTTTTCAGAAACCCTAAATCTAGAGCCTCTCTCTCTAAAACATACATTCTCTCTACATTTTCACCTAGATCCGTTGATTTCTCTACCTGTGTGCCTTTCTTAAAAAGGTAAAGCGTCTCAAGAGCTCCATTTTGGTCCAAACAAGATTTGGTTTCAACGGCTTTGAAGTTCCTCCATTGTTGCTTTGGTCTTCTAAGCCTGAGGTATGGACTTTCTACACTCTTTTATGATTTTTAACTTAGTTATGTGTTATTGTGTAAATAATGTTGAGATTTGGAGGATTTTAGACAAACCTTGGATTTTGGTTTAAAATCAAATGAGAGGTTTACAAATGAATGTATTGAAAATGGTTATAGGTATAGATACGAGGATGTGTTGTGTTAAATTTGTTGATTTTGATACATGGGTTGGATTTGGGAGAGAATGGAGTTTTGCCCTAAAATGTTTTAAATAATTATTTTGTATAAATAATTGGTATTGGGAATGTGAATTTGGATGCACGTTTATATAAATGGTGGAGTTAGATACGTGTTATCTCTCACTTATGAAAATTTGGATAATTTATCTGTCTTTGAGATTGTGTATCTGTTTAGAAATATCTGTTTTGGGCTATCGGTGAATGATAGCTATGATTGTTGTAGAAATTGCATGAGGATTAGATGGATTGAAACTAATCTTTTATTGGTTATCATGAATATAACTATGTTTTAATACATTGTATGTGTATGATGCTTACAATGAGAAAGGGGATGTACTCCATATTTAGGAGAAGAAAGGGGATGGACTTCATTGAATTAAGTTGGCCTATGTATCCATGGTGAAAGTCCCGAAAGCCGCGCGTATACATGGGTACTGATTCCCACGGACGAAATTTTCGTAAAATGGCAAATTAAAGTGCTTGTGTAATGGTTATATTGATTAAGGAACCACTAAGTTGTAGCCTCAGTTGGGCTGTCTAGATAACAATGGATTTAACTCATGAATTGAGGTGAAATGAATTGTCATAAAATGAATTAAGATAAAGCAGATTGAGATATGACACTTGGCATATTATGATTTTGTAAAAACAGGAATGATTTTACCATGGACATTGTATATGCATAACATACTTATATCTTTGTTAAGATTCATATATTGTGCTAGATTGTTTCTACTGGGCTTTGGTTCACCCTACTTGGGAAAAACCATTTTTAGATGCTGGTGATATGCCTCCACCAAGAACTTAGCTTGGGAGAATTTTGGAGCTGAAGGCGCACTTTTGTTTATTTTGTATTTACCTTTTGTACAAGCCTAGGGCTTTATTTGTACTGAACTTATGACTCATTTTGTTGTAACCAAGAATGGTCTTGGAAAGATGTAAGCCTTTAGGGCATATGAACATCCGTTTAGCTTTCATTTTTATTCCGTCTTGTAACATATGTTGTAGATTCTGGATGAATGATTTATAAATGTATATCGCATCTGTCACCTTTTGTATATTAACTCTGATTAATGAAAGCTTCTTATTTTATTTATATCACTTTGTACTAGTGTTTGGACTTGGATTATTGTAATCATTTTGGGGGCGTTACATGTAGTTTGAACATCCAAGTGGGACATAAGAGGATACTCTTGATAAGAAGTCACCTATATGAGTGTGAACTGGGCCTATTCTGTGAGAATTGAGAAGGCTAAATTCTAAAGAGCACTCATGAATTACCAGGTGTTGTTCAAGGCCAGAATGAACACAACCGTGAGAACCAAACTGTCTCTGCGGATACACTATGTACAGTCTATTGTCTTGGCTTACACAAACAGCTGAATAGTTCAAGGCATCGCATCCACTGGTTAGCCAATAAGTTCGATAGGCTTTCACTAGAGGAGGGTCAAAGCCAAAAGCTATCTATCTCAATGTGGTGTATCTTCTTAATGTACTCTTTCTTTATCTGCATTTTGTTGAATGTCTGTTATCGTGAATTCCATTCATGTGGGGGATTGTTAGAAAATGACTTTGTAAATATCTTATTTTTTGCTAACTTTGAGCATTAATTAAGGTAGGACCCAAGCGTTATTTTTGACATTTCAAAACGGGTTCATGTTTAATGTCGCGTAGTGAATAACATCGTGTATTTGGTTGCTCAAAACCATTTCCAGATGAATGAGAATTCAACGCGCATTTTCAGGTTCATAGAAATGACTTTAGGTGGGTTTCCTATACATTTGTGAAATGGCTTGTCCAACATTGAAACAAAGAGAGAGTTATAAACTCTAGCTTGCCATACTTGGGATGGCCCTAAGGGGCACCCCAAGTTTTGAAAGGATGTGAGTTATGGACAAAGTATGCTTTGATCAAAACCACTATACGCGTGCGCGTGGGCCACAGACCAGGCTAGGTGCGAGTGGTGGGTCAGGTTTGGTCGGGTCATTGCTTAATTTTTTTGGACCAAATTCGTTTGAATGTTTGTGCAGGAAACTTTTGAATTTTTCAAATTATGTGCCAAAATTTCAAAATTCGAATTTTCGAATTCTAGTCGCCTCATTTCCGAACCGGTACCATTCCAATTGCGACTTTCCGGCCATGGTCGAGCAGCCACCAAGGCCTACCTGAACAGGTGCATAGTTGGCTATAAATAGCCTGTTGTTCCAGCAATTTAGAGAATTTTTTTTCCCCCGAGCATCTCTTCCTTCTTCTTATTTTCGTCCTCCTGTGCTCTTGAATTTGTCTAGCATTTAGTCTATACAAAGAGGAAGAGAAAGTCACAACATTGTTTGGTTCGCCAGACTTGATTTAGTGCTGCAAATTAAGTAGTAGTCCTTGCATCCTGGGAAGTAGACGCTAGTAAATCTCAAAGCACCAGAGCGAGGGCGAAATCTACTTCAAGGAGATTGTGTTCAACACAAGCCTCGACTCAAAGTTTCTATAAGCTATTAATTCAGAATTTAATTTATTTAATTATTTTCTGAATTTTTAATTTTTTTTTTTGTTTATTTTATTTATGTATTTAAATTACACACACAACCACTAGATATGTATAAGTATTTATAAATTTAGTTAGAATTAAGTAAGTTTCCTATCATTTAAAATTTTCTCAATTTTAAGCTTATATTTTAATAATCATTTAAATTTTTAAGAGATACAATTTGTGATTATCAAACGGATTTAATCGAATTTTATTTAATACATTGGGTTTCAAATGTTGAATTAAGTTATCACACACCAACAAACTGAGGCACTGTTTGATAAACCTGAAAACTCAAAAATGAAAATTAAATACTAAAAATTGAATACTAACTAAAAATTTGTTTAATAAAAACATAAGTGCTAAAGTGAAATAAATTATTTGATATATATGATATTAAATTTAAAATTTATTATCTTAGAATTATATTTTCTAATTTTATATTGTGATCATGAGTTAGTGGTCTTTCAATTTTTATTTTTATTTTTTTTTTTAAAAAAAAGGAAAAAAGAAGAAGGAGAAGTTGGTGGTGGGAGTGAAAGCAACAATGGTTGCTTATAGCGCCAATGACAATGGTGGTGGCAGATAGAGAGATAGTGGTTGTGGTGATTATGGAGGGGTAATGTAGTGATGATGAAAATTGATTAACGGCGGTGGTGCAAGGAAAGTAGTGAAATGATACCGGTTATTGTGAAGGTGGAATGGCGGTGGTGATTATAACAATGATGGCAATAGTTGTGGATGTGAAGGGTTGTAGTAGCTATTGTATTGGTTGTAGTAATAGTTATGGCAACTGTAATAATGGTAGTGAAATAATGATGGTATTTATGGAAACAATGACAGTGGTAGATAAGGTGGTAGTGGTTGCAGTGGTGGTGGTAGCGACATCGATTGTAATAATGGTGGACGCTATAATGTTATAATAATGTATGTTGATATTAATGTATAAGTATTTATAATTTCAATAACATTAAATAAGTTTTTTATCATTTAAAATTTTTGTATTTCTTAGCTTACATTTTTAGAACTACTTAAAATTTTAAGTAATACTATTAGTAATTATCAAACATGCTTAATTAATTTTAATTTAATACATTTAAATTTAACTACTAAATTAAGTTATTAAACACCACCTTAAATAATCTAATTAATTTAAATTTCTTAATGAAATTATCTCATCTGAACTTTCGACCCGTGCCTTCCACCGGCTTTTTTTCTATACTAGTGTATATATGTATGATACGGATGGTTTGATGAGATGCTTTGCTAAAATGTTGATTACTTGTTGGTATCTACTACTGACTTTAGTATCTTTCTTCTCTAGTACTCCACCATGGAAGCTTATCCTTTAAGGTTGAGCTCCTCTCTAGGCATTGTCCGACTTGGCTGGCCATTCTGAGGTCCATTTTGAATGTGATCCGATCAACAGCTGATATTGACTTTTTTTTCGATCCGCAAAACAAAGAAACTTCATTGATGTAAACCACATTATAGAGTACATAACAAAATACATCAATCAAGAGAAGGAGGTGCAACCTAAATTGATATTGCTATTGACTATTGATATATGTTCAACTTAAATTCTTACAAGAATTATCTTCTCGATGAATCTTATAAAATCAAGGATTTGAATCATTGAAAATGGGCCTTCAAGTAGACCCCATGAACCCAAATATAGACCCTAGTGTCACTCGGAAAATTATCTCACATAAAGTACTTGTCCAAGGAGGCATATCACCACCAGTTGCTGTATCCACAATCTTGTATGAAAAATTCAACTTTCCCCCTGATTCTCGAGGAATTGAATCCCTTGTCACTGAGTAACTCAAAGTATTACCACCACCACCTGCTTTCCATCTGTGCAGATCCTTCAAAGGGACTTCAACCTTGCCGATATACCGGTCCTTAGGCCACCCCTTCCTATACGAGTACAACTTGATCCTCAGCATATTAACATTCTTTTTGATTCCTGACTTGCTTACGAAGAATGTTGTGAGGAAGTTCCATCTTGGGTTTGTCTTACCATGCTTGTCTACCGGTGTTCTGTGCTCTACACCCTCAATTGATACCGTTGCGTAAACCTTGGTTTTGAATAAAATTCCAACATCTGTAAGATTAGTAGCTGAAATGAGATTGATCTCTAATTTCACGCATTCCATGTTTGCTCGAGGGAGGAAGGAAGGAAGGAAGGAAGGAATGAGGATAAGAATAATAAAAGTAGTTGGCCTTTTGTGGTGCTGCTTAGTACGTTGACTATGGACCTAGTCAACTACTGTCCAATAATGAATTTTCTTCCCACTTGATATTTACTATTTTGCCCTTTTCAACTAGTGTGTTAATTCATTACATACACAGAGGATTATAATGAGTTAACTCATTATATACATACATGCATGTTGAAAAGATATGGTTTTATAGGCTTATTTTGGGCTAACTTTGAACTCAAATTTGGATGGCATCCACACGTATTTTAAGGTTAGTGCAAAGAGGTGACTTGTTCCGCAAGTCACATGGTGAAGACGGTTCGTCAAAACCATTTATGAGTGAATGGGAAATTGACGTCGTTTTTAGATTCGTGGAATGGACTATTAAAGAAGCAAAATGTGGGTTTTTTTGAAATTGTTATCCTACATTAGAAACTTAAGAGAACTTATGTTTGTATATAAGTTCTAGGTGCGGTTCGTCAAAACCATTTATGAGTGAATGGGAAGTTGACGTCGTTTTTAGATTCGTGGAATGGACTATTAAAGAAGCAAAATGTGGGTTTTTTTGAAATGGTTATCCTACATTAGAAACTTAAGAGAACTTATGTTTGTATATAAGTTCTAGGTGGCAACACTTGGGTTGGGCCCCAAGGGGCGCCCCAAGGGGCACCCCAAGTTTGTAGAAGGGATGAGTTATGGACAAATTGAACCTTGGCTCAAACCACCACATGCGCACACCGCCGTCGTCCGGCCGAGCCGAGCCGAGCCGTGCCAGTTGTGGGTCGGGTCGATTCTAACATTAATTTTTTCAAATTCTTGCGGGAAAAATTAATTTTCCTGAACGAAATTTTCTGTCCAAAACAGTTCCTCCTTCAGTCCAAGTTCCCGCAGTCCAGCAGGTTCAAACACACCAAATAGATTCGGTTTTTCCAGGATAGGTTTTAAACTGCCAGTAGTTTCCAATAGATTTAAACTGCCAGTAGTTTCCAATAAATTGAAACTGCCAGCAGTTATCTATTCAAACAGTAACTGCATCAGTTCATTCAAAAACAAATCTATTTGGGTTTGAATTTCATACCTATTTAGCCCTATAAATGCCAGGACATTTCCAGCAGATTTTTTATTCTGAAAATTCATTTTGTTGCCTTTATTTTGCTCTCTTGCATCATTATTCTTCATACTATTTTAGAGAAATATTTGAGAGTATAGAATACAAGTTTGGCTCGTCTTACAAATTGTTTGAATGCTACTACAATATGAGAAGATCATTGTATCTTGGGAGATAAACGCCTTTTATCTGTAAGCATCAAAGCGGGGGGAATCTATCTTACGGATAGAGTGTCACACACTCAACTTGATTGGTTTTATTATTTTTCATTTCTGTAAAATAAATTATATAAGTAATTTGTTTTTATTTTTTGATTTGTTTCAAATTATTTTTTTTACACAGAAGATTGTTCAAATAATACATACATATATATATATATATATATGTATATATAAAACATCAAATTAGGTACACATACATAGGTTTACATATAAATGTAGAATCTTAAATTTTTATTCTCTTACAATTATGCTATCGGTAAATTGTACTGCCATCACCTCCACAAATGTCACCACTATTATTGTCACCATTATCATCGCATCAGCTCTTGATACTTCTACACAAATTCACATACATAGAAGGCACATAGATATTGCAATTCATTTTAACCTAACATGACTTTAATAAATGTAACTTTATATTTTAAATTTTCAAAATAAAATTGGCCAATATCAAATGTGTTTGCACAAATGTAAATGTCTAAGGTTAGACTATCCGATAAATTTGATTCGAGATTATCCATGTGACGGTCATTTCAATTTTTACCATCATAAACAATGTTATGTTTTTTTTTTTTTTTTTTTTTTTTTTTTTTTTAATCAGCAAAAAAAGAAACTTTATAGATGTAAGAATCAAATACAATGTACAGAACCAATTACATCAATAAAGAAGAGGGAAGTACAAAAGCATCATAATGAGTTAAGTCATCTCAACTAGGTTGGCACCAAAAAAACCCATCATATCATTTGCTAGCACCCCAGAGTTGGTGAGAAACCAACGAAAGAAACAGACCAAACACTACAACAACAGCAGAGCATAACTGAGCATCCTGAGCATAACTTAGCAGCCAAGAAGCACACACCCAAAAACAGCAAGAAAAACTCACCAATAGCAGAGCACACTAGAGTCCATCACAGTATCATAGCTCAAACTCCCATTCCTAATACAATATTGGATCAATAGCAACAGCCATACAACAACAACATCACCTCTTAACCAGCACCAAGACCAAGTAAGCTACTCAAACTCCCGTGTTACATTTCCTCCTTCACTTTTTTCTTTGTGTTGTGCAGACAACAGCAGTGCATCACTCAACAGCAGCCAATCATTAAACCAGACAGCAAAATAGCAGCCAATCATCAAACCAGTAGCTATGCTGCCATGAACTCCATTCAAACCAACAACCATTTCAAAACAACAACCAACCCTCCATTCGGTGACCCTGCTACCAAGCCACAGACACCAACCCTTCAAAAAAACAGAAAGCTAATTGGTGAGGCCAAACATAACACCTAAGCAGAGCATCTGTTGCAGATCCCAGAAATGGGTCACTCCATTTTATAAACTAATGAAACAGTAAAAAGCTCATATGGATGAGCAAGCACCCCCAAGTTGGTGAGCCACCAACCAAAAAAACCAAAAAAACAAAGAAGAATTACCACCACACCAATAGCACAGTATCAGCCCAAAACTATCAGCAAAGTAGCCCACAACTAAGTAGAGCAGTCCAACAGCAGAGCAAAACTGACAGCAGTGGATTAAGCAAAGCAGCAACAATTCCACACAAATAGGGCCAGCAACAGAGTCATGTGTTGATATACCACATTCTTAATTTAGATGATAATTCTTCGACTTGCGATAATATGCTTTTCAAATGAAATGGAATGTCAAGTTCACTGCAAAAGAATTGACTATTTGGTTGCATGTGTTTTTTTATTTTATTTTATTTTATTTTTGTATCTACAAAAATAATGAAAAGCTTGAAACACTTGTTTTCAGAAAATAAAAATAAAAAGATTAAAAAAATATAAGCAGACCCAAACAAATTTTATATGTTTCATATATTAAAGTCAGATTAAATTACTTACGTTGTATTTGATTGAGAGATTTGAAAACATATTTGAAAAGGAAAAAGGAAAATGTAGGTGAAATATGAATAAAATATATCTATATTTCATCCAGTTTCATACACTTTTTTTTTCTTTCCCTTTCCAAATCATTTCACAAATCTCCGACCAATTATAGTATTAAGGAAATAATCACAAATATATAGTAGTATAGCATAGTAAGGTTAGCACGTTAAAAAATACCAATAATCATAAATACATATAAATTTATGTATATAATATTTAAAACGGTACATTACATGATGAGAAAATGAAAATCATAAATTTTTTTATGCAACTTTAACACATAAAAAAAGCTTACACCATTACACTATCATAAAAATATAAATATTGTTTCAGTGTACACTAATTTATAATTTTCCCATCATTCTTCTCTAAATAAAACGAGATTATAACCCTCCAAATAGACCGATCCATATGATTGTGCCACCAGCTTTTGCCTAGAATTTTATTTTATTTTATATTTATTTTGGGATGGATAGCAGCCATTTTGGATTCCGTTTTGAGGGTTTTGTTTGATTGGGAAATTTTATGGTGTTTTTGTTTGATGGATAGCAGCCATGAGGTTTATTTAAGATATAATTTGTTTCTTGTAGTTTTGAAAATTACATTTTGTTCTTTACAGTGTCTGGTTTCATAACAAATGGTAAATTTTATTATAAATCAGCAAGTCAATTAATAGTTTTTAATGATACTATAAATATATTTTAGTTAATAATTCAAGTAATTTTATTATTATATATGATGATACAGCGTGTTCCAGATGGAACGGGTCGGACTAATCCACGTTTCAAGAATCAGTGTCCGAATGACCAAGCCCACCAGAAGACCTGCACAAGAGTTCAACGGGGAACGGGGAATCCTCTAGCGAACCCTCCGACGAGCAAGTTAGAAAGAGAAGTGGAATGTGGAGATAGATTAAAGATAAAAGCTTAACCTTCTTCTTATCTTCGACGTCTGCTTATATCCTTTGGTAATCATTTCGTTGTCCCTTCCGACCTGCCATCTTCGCCGAAAGTCTATACTCTAGCTCGCCTTGTTCATGGTGAGGCTGTTCTATCTCGACGGGGAGGGCTTATCGCAATAAATGCTGTAAGGGGCTTCATTAATGGCTGATGTGCAGTGCAATAACTTTGCAAGATCTTTGTCTGCTTATGTGGCCTGTCCTTCACCTGCCACGTGTCTAAGTGTCATTGGTTCTTGATGCCATGTTAAGCTCCAGCAACGCTGGGCTATAGTATTTGAATTGTGCATTGGGCCCTAAGTGGTGGGCTATATCTTTTATGGGCTTACCCATTTCAGTAGTCCCACATTCCTGAGTGCAGCTTTAGTCCAACGAAGGGAATAAGGAAGAAGACGGTGGTTGTGAAAGACAGGCGGGGTGAGGACCGACCGAGAGGTGGGTCGAAGGCGGTGTGGTTGCGAGGAAGGGTCGGGTGAGGGGCCGACTGCGAAGGGTGACCAAGTGGTGGGACCGACCATGAAAAGGGCCGACCGCGAAGGGTGACCCAATGATGAGACTGACCATGAGGAGGCCCAACCGCGAAGGGTGGCCGAGCGGTAGGACCGACCGCGAAAGGTGGCCTAGTGGTGGGACCAACCATGAAGAGGGCCGACCACGAAGGGTCGGTGGTGTGGCGTGGGGCTCGAGGGGCGGCGGGACACGTGGTGAAATGAAGTAGAAAAGACATGGAAGGGGAAAGGGGGTAGTGGGTCGTAGGCATACACGTGGCGGAATCCCGTGATGGGGAAGGTTAGGCGTTGAGCAAGAAATGAAACGATAGGTCAATGTAGGGTGTTGAAAAGACAATTTTGGCGGATTTTTAAAAATTTTCAAATTGGCGAAATTTAATTGTGACCTTTGGAATATAGGCAAGCCTTGGGCTTTTGGTATTATACGTTTTACCTATTTCTTTGCAAAAAATCAAAACATCCCAGAACTAAACTCATTCGTTGCCAGTGATACACCCCTACAACACTTTGTGAACTTTCTTGCCCCCACATCCGAAGCCATTCGCAGACACACAAGAGAGATGGCCCAAAAGGAAGCAACAATCGCAAGGGTCGATCCGTTAGGCGACAACGACGCGGTGGACTTGGCGGAACAATATCATATGGAGCGTAGGGAAAGGGAAGGAGCGAGTCAGACTGTGCGGGCTCGCCCCAAGACAATAATCTCGACCGCGAGACCTATTAATCAGGTGGAACCGGACCATTGGCACACCAAACCGGACAGATCCGTACTGACAGTGGAGGAGTTGGAGGGAATAAGGAAGAAGTATCAAATTCCCTCGGAGATAGGGCTAAGATTGCCCGCATCCAAAGAAAGGGCATCGGATGTGCGGCCTCGCGAATTCAGCTTGTACGAGGAAGCGTTGCGAGGGGGTTTGAGGCTACCTCTCCCCTAAGTAGTGGTGGGTGTGTTAAACAAGTTAGAAGCAACGCTAGGGCAACTGATGCCGAATGCCTGGAAGATAGTGATGGCGTACGCGAGTGCCTGGCTGTAGGCAACCGGGGGGACGGCAATGCCAGTAGATGAGTTCTTCTCCTGCTACAAGGCCTTCGGTCAGCAGGAGACCTGGGTGACTCTGCAAGCAGTGGCAGGGCGAGGGCTGGTGGCAGGTCTTCCATCTTCGGTGAAGGGGTGGAGGCCGAAATGGTTCTTTCTAACGGCGAACGGTGTAGCTGGGGTTCGCACAACGTGGAAGGTCCCCGCCAAATCAATCGAGCCTAAGTTGGGCGGGGAGGCCAAAGACCGAGTGAAGAAGGTGAGGGAATAGAGGGAAGAGAAAGGGGTGAGATGGGATGAGCTGGTCCTGCCTTCAACGTTGTTCGCCCTGAAATTGGGACCGCAACCGTTGGGGGAGAACCCGGGAAGGGAGGAGCTAGAGACGTAGAGGAAGGCAGAGGAGGAGGAGGAGGAGGAGGAGGAGGAGAGGAGATTGTTCGCCCGAGCGGACAAGTATAAAGAGGCAAATTTGGGTCCTGCTCCAAAGGTGGTAATGAGGGAGAGGATTCGACCTCGCCCTAAGCCTTTGGGTGATAAGAACCTAAGTGAGTTTGCCCCATTGCCATAACCCATAGACCCCCTGAAAGAGAGGGGCAGACGAGAGGTGGAGGTGGGACTGAAAAGGTCGAAGAAGTGGAGGGTTGCCACTGAGAGGGCTACAGATTCGCCCGGTTCGAAGAAGATGAGGGTTGGTGGGGAGGACACTCCCATGGCGGAGAAACCAGAGGAGAGGGGGATGGGGGCTACTCCAGAAGGGGTGGTTATCCCAGAGGCGTAGGGAACAATGGTCAAGGGGCCCAAGAGGAGGAAGAGCACATGAGTGCCATGGGCCCCAAGATGCAAGTGGAAAGTGGGTCAGCTGGCCCTGAGGAGGGGGTGGAGCAGCAGCCCAAGGGGGGTCATGCACCCCAAGGAGAGAGGGTCAAGCTGAAGACTACCATCTACCATGCTCCAGCAATGTTTGGGCGACTGGAAGGAGAATGAGGCCCAGCCAGGACAGCTGCAGATCGCCTTTTGGGGGTAGTGGAAGAGGCAGCCGTGCGCTCCATGGCCAGTTTCACTGAGGCCGAACTGCTAAGGGGGTTGTGTTCTGCCCAGATGGAGGCGACGACCTTAGCAGGAGCCTTACTGAGGAAGGCGGCGTACACAAAGGGCGAAACTAAGCCGTTGAAGGCAAAGCTGGAGGAGGTGAAGGCCCAGCTTGAAAATTTGAGGATAGAGACTGCAGGGTGGAGGAAGAGCGCGCCAAATGCGTGTGCCAAGGGGCTGGAAGAGGCCCAGAAGGCGAAGAAAATGGAGGTGTTAGCGACAGTGCAGAGGAATGTTGCCTACCGTGCCCATGCTGAGCTACTCGCGACCAAGTTGGAGTTGGAGACGGAACGCCGCAAGGTGGTGTCGCTCGAATTCCAGTTGGTCGGCGAGCAGAAGAAGTTGGAAGAGGCGTAGAAGGCCTGCACCGTCGCCAACGAACGGTGGGATGAGGCGATGACCTGTAACGAGGATCTGCGTGCCCAGTTGATCAAAGAAAAGGAAGAAGCAGATCTGAAGATCGCTGGGTTGGAGAAAGATCTGGTAGACGAGCGCGCCAACGCAACGGCAGAGAAGGCGGGGCTGGAGAAGGCCTTGGAGGAAGAAATGGCAAAACTGGCATCTGAGAGGGCGGCGTACCCTGACCTATGTGTTGTAGCGATTGAGCAGTTCAAGGGGTCTGCCGACTTCCAGATGGCCATTGATGCTGCAATCGCCAGCAACTTGGCAAGAGAGGGGTCTGGAAGGGCTGGCCCGTCGAAAGCGACCGCTGGGAGCAGAAGTGAAGAAGAAGTGATCCAGAGCTTCCAGCGGTCGGACTTCTACAAACATGAGATGGCTGAGTTCTGGGACAGTGGCTAGAAAACTTTCAAGTGAAAGGTTGAAGAGCTGTTCCCAGACTTGGACTTCAACACTGTTAGAGTAGAGGAAGACAATGTGGCCCAGACCCCCTTAGATAAAGGTGTTGACAAAGAAGATATTGTTTCGAGTGAGGAGGAATAATGAATGTAAAATTTTTGCGCTTTGTTTGTAAATAAAATTTTTGTTGTTGCTTTGTTTGTTGTTGTTGTTGTTGTTTTTTTTTTTTTTTTTGGATTGCTGTAGTAGACTTATGCATAAGTTGTGAATAAATGAAATAGTGAGTTGTGTGTTTTTGTTTTGTAGTATTGTGTTTATTTTTGTGGATCTGCGAAGGATGAGAATGGTTACTCATGTAAGGTTTGTGCAAAAATAGCAGCGCAAATTGAGAAGTAGGGAGCTAATCTATCTTGTGAAAAATTTATGGTGTAAAGAATGTTAAGAATAAGAATGTTGAAATGTAGATTTCTTGAAAGATGAAGGTCCTGAAGTGTTAAGTCATGTGGTCTTGAAAAGGTCTCAAAATGTGACAGTCTTGAGATGTTAAATGGTTGGCAAATGAAAATTAAAAAATGTAAAGAATGTTAAGAGGCGTAAAAGCATGGACCTAAAATTTGACCAAGTATGGTAACTATGCTACAAACATAAAGTTATAAGAATGCTTGAGCCATAACTAACTCAGTCCGGCTGAGCCCTTGGTGCTCAGGCTGGCTAAGGCTTTAAGTAACTCAGTCTGGCTGAGCCCTCTGTGCTCGATCGGGCTGAGGCTTTAAGTAACTCAGTCGGGCTGAGCTCTTCATGCTCAGTCTGGCTAAGGCTTTTCATGCTCAGTCTGGCTGAGGATGTAAGTAACTCAGTCGGGCTGAGCTCTTCATGCTCAGTTTGGCTGAGGCTTTTCGTGCTCAGTCTGGCTGAGACTTTAAGTAACTCAATCTGGCTGAGCTCTTCATGCTTAGTCTGGCTGAGGCTTTAAGTAACTCAGTCAGGCTGAGTGCTGCAATCAGGACGTTATTGAAATACCACACAGATAACTAAGATATAAAGTTGTTGTCTTTTAAAATGTAGCCCATTTGATTAGAAACTTACATCATGTGAGAGAAGAACAAGAACATTCAAGTGTGTAGATTGTCAAAAAGTAAATATAGCAATTGATCAATACAAAAGATACAGCTTTTATTGAAAATAACGTTTCAAGTGCTCGGCGTTCCACGGATGGGGGAGATCTCGACCTTCCATATCCTGAAGTCAGTAAGTGCCCGAATGAGGTCTGGCCTTAACGATGTAAGGTCCCTTCCACTTGGCTGCCAACTTGCCCTCAGCCGGATTTTTGGTGGCAAGAGTTGCTTCGCGCAAGACAAGGTCTCCCACGGCGAATTCCCGCGGCGGACTTTGCGGTTGTAGTGAGTTCTCATTTTCTGTTGATATGAGGCCTATTTGACAACAGTGGTCTCTCGGAGCTCTTCAATCAGGTCTAGGTCGGCTCGACACAGTTCTTCAGTGAGTTCTGGATTTGGGTGCAGAACCCTCGGGGTAGGCAAACCGATTTCTACTGGGATGACCGCCTCAGCGCCGTATGTTAAGCGAAAGGGGGTCTCCCAGTGGGGGTTCGGGCTATAGTACGATACGCCCAGAGTACATTTGGTAATTCCTCAGCCTAGAGTCCCTTAGCAGCTTCCAGCTTAGTTTTGATGATCTTCAGAAGAGAACGGTTGGTAACCTCAACTTGGCCATTGGCTTGGGGATGACCTGGGGAAGAGAAACATGGTTGGATTTGAAGTTCGGCACAGAATTTCCTGAACTTGGCATTGTCAAATTGTTTGCCGTTGTTAGAGACGATGGCTTGAAGGATACCAAATCGGCACACGATTGATTGCCAGATGAATCTGGTGGTGTTCCGCTGGGTCATTGTGGCAAGGGGCTCCGCCTCCACCCATTTAGTGAAGTAATCAACGACGACAATTGCGAATTTGGTTTGGCCTCGGCCAGTGGGCAATGGGCCAACTAGGTCGATCCCCCATTTCGCAAACGGGTAAGGGCTGCAAAGTGTGATCAACTCCGTAGGAGGGGCATTAGGGATGTTGGCGAAACGTTGGCACTTGTCACATTTAAGCACGAATTCAGCGGCATCTTGGTTGAGAGTAGGCCAGAAGTAACCAGTGCGGAGTATTTTATTGGCTAGTGACCTGGCACCCGAATAATTGCCACATACACCTTCATGGACTTCTCTCATCACGTAGGTCGCTTGAGCAGGATTAAGGCATCTGAGGTATGGGAGTAAAAAACCACGTTTGTACAAGAGACCACTGATAAGAATGTAGTTGGATGACCGGGCCCTGATTTTAGCGGCCTACTGTTTGTCGTCTGGCAGCTCCCCCGTTGTCAGAAATAAAAAGATGTCGGCCGCCCATGGAATAGGTTCATTTTGGAGGAAGTGGACTTGCTGCTAGTTTGGGGAAATGGCGGGGTGGCCAAATACTCAAGGCGGACACCGTGGTTAAGGTCTAACTGGTCGGCAGAAGCTAATTGAGCCATCTCATCTGCCTTGGAGTTTTCTGTCCGCAGGATGTGCTTGATGTGGAAAGTGTTGAAGAGGCGAGCAAGGGGGGAGTGCAATATCCCTGTAAGCCCGCATTGTGTCTTCCTTGGCATCAAATTCCCCCGTGATTTGTCTGACAATGAGCTGGGAATCGCTGAATACTTGGATATGGCTAACACCACTGTCTCTGGCTAGGCGGAGACCGACTATCAATGCCTCATATTCGGCCTCATTATTGCTTGCGTCGAACAAGAAACGGAGAGCACATTTGAAGTAATCACCCTCGGGGGCGGTGAGGATAAGACCAGCCCCACTGCCTTCTTTGCGGGATGATCCGTCGACGTTGAGGGTCCAAGAGTGGGGGTCTTCTGCCTCAGTCTGGGGTCGCGGAGGTAGTGGGGCCGTGGTTGGAATGGGATTAATGAATTCCAGGATAAAATCGGCGACAGCCTGCCATTTGATCGTCATTCGAGGTCTATAGGAGATGTCAAACTGGCTGAGCTTGACTGACCATTGCATAAGTCGGCCGGACAACTCTAGTTGTTGCATGATTTTCTTCAACGGTTGGTCAATGAGGACGACAATAGAGTAGGCCTGGAAGTAAGATCGGAGTCGTCTTGAGGCTATGACCAAGGCTAAGGCCATTTTTTCAAGCAATGGGTAGTTCTGTTCTGCTCCTCTGAGAGCCCGACTGATGTAGTAGACCGGTCGTTGGACAGCGCTGTCTTCCCTGATGAGTGCTGCATTGACTGCGGTGTTTGACATGGCTAAGTAGAGAAAAAGGGGTTCACCCGTGATTAGGGGTGTGCATAATACCGCCGAAACCGCCAAAACCGTACCGAGCCGCACCGCCAAGGCAAATTCGTTATTATTTGCCAATCGAACCGCCGGTGTTTGGTAAGAAAAATGGCAAATTCTAGTGACACTTTTATCAATTCGCCGGTTTCTATTTTTCTTCCAAACCGCACCGACCCGCACCGCTATTAAATCATGTTTTATAAGATTCTAAAAATTCTTTTTTTACTTAAGTTTGCTTCTTGTTCTATACCTTAGAATATAGTATTACATTACTGCTCGAGAGGACTTCAAGATGTCAGTAATCCAAAATAAAGTTGGATTCCAATTCACTTTTCAATCTTTTTTTTTTTTCTGGCCATGTTGCAAACTTGCATCAGCTCACTTTTCAATCTAAATACTTTTCAACAGTAAACATTTTCAATATATTGTAAACCCTAAATGATATTAATTTTATGTATTGTATTTGATCATTGTAGCTTCCACAGATGCTTGTAATGAACTGATGGCATAGTCGTTGATATTATCATGTTGTTGCTACACTTGCTGCATCAGAAGAAAGCTTCACAAGATGCTTAACATCACGGTATCTCTCGTCTTTTTTTAACTCTTTGATTTAAGTTTTGTAATTTGAATTATATTTTTTATAAACCGCCAATCCGCCCGAACCGCCAAGGCAAATCTGCCATTATTTGCCAACCGAACCGCCGATTTTTGATAAGGAAAATGGCAAATTCTAGTGACACTTTTATCAATCCGCCACCCACCATACGGTTTATATTTTTCTCTCAAATCGCACCGACCCGCACACCCCTACCCGTGATTGCCTGAGAAAGTAGGGGGGTTGGCCATGCACTGTTTCAACTGCTGAAAGGCCTCTTCGGATTCTGCCGTCCACTCAAAAGTTTGCCGAAGAACTTTGAAGAAGGGGAGGCACTTGTCCGTTGCGCGGGAAATGAAGCGGTTGAGGGCGGCAACTCGGCCAATAAGCCTCTGAACCTCCTTAACCATTTTGGGTGACTGTATTTCAATTAAGGCCTTGATCTTTTCGGGGTTAGCTTCGATGCCCCACTGACTGACCATGAAACCCAAGAACTTACTAGATCCTACGCCGAAGGCGCATTTCTCCGGATTGAGCTTCATTTGATACTTTCGTAGGGTGTCGAAGGTCTCTTGCAGGTCGGCCAGATGATCAGTGGAGAGCTTGCTCTTGACTAACATGTTGTCGACATATACTTCTATGTTCCGGCCTATCTGATGATGAAAGACGGCATTAACCAACTGTTGGTAAGTGGCTTCGGTATTTTTCAACCCAAACGGCATCACACGGTAATGGTAGGTTCCCCGGTCGGTGATGAAGGAGGTGTGTCTCCTGGTCAGACGGGTGCATCAGAATTTGGTTGTACCCAGAAAAGGCATCCATGAAGCTGAGCATTTGATGACCAGCCGTGGCATCAACAAGTAGATCTATGCGAGGAAGGGCATAGTTGTCTTTGGGGCAAGCTCGATTGAGGTCGGACTAGTCGACACAGAGTCGCCATTTGCCGTTGTTTTTACGAACTAGAACCACATTTGATAGCCATCTGGGGTAGTCCACGTTTGTGATAAACTGTGCCTCAAGGTGCTTATGTACTTCAAAAGCAATAAGGTTATTGCGCTCCGGGTGCATTGCTTTTGGCGGATGGGTCGGAAGTGGGACTCAATGCTGAGACGGTGAGTGATGAAGGAGGGGTCGATACCTGGCATGTCGAAGTGGGTCCAGGCAAATACGTCGTTGTGTTCAGTTAGGAGGGCCGTGAGGTCGGCCTTGTCCTAGGAGGATAGTTGGTTGCCGATCTTGGCAGTTTTTGCCAGGTTGGTGGGATCAATGGGGACCTCGACCAGCTCTTCCATTGGTTCCCCTCTGACCAGCTCGTCCTCGTCTCTTATGTCGAGTCCTTCAATGATCATAGCCTCTTTTAGCTTGACTTCTTTAAGTGAAGCGACATAACATTCCTTGGCCACAGTCTGCTCTCCCCTTACTGTGCCAACCCCAAGCTCAGTGGGGAACTTGACGGCAAGATGGAAAGTGGATGTGATAGCTTGGAAAGCATTTAGGACGGTGCGGCCGAGGATGATGTTGTAAGTAGAGGGACAGTCGACGACCAGGAATGTGAGCAACTTGGTGGTCTGCCGTGGGTATTCTCCGATTGTGATAGAAAGATCGATGGAGCCGATGGAGGTCACCCGATCTCTAGTAAAACCGACCAATGGGGTTTGGAGAGGGGACAGACTTTCTTCCCCAATCTTGAGCTGGCAGAAGGCATTTAGGAAGATGATGTCTGAAGAACTGCCGTTGTCGACGAGAACCCGTCTAACTTTGTAATTGGAGAGGATGGCAGAAATGACGAGGGGGTAACGGATGCCTGTGCAGTGGGCTTCCGTAAAGGTGATGGGCTCCATCCACTGCTTGGGTTGTTTGGAAGGGCGGTCCAATGTGGCAACTTCTTTGTCTGAGCCCTGTCTTATTTTTCTGAGTTCTGCCCGCTGAGCCGAGCGAGATGGTCCTCCACAAGCAAGCCCGCCGGCAATGACTCTGATTTCTCCGACAGGGGGGGCGGGGTTACCTTATGCTCGGGGTTGCTATGGAGGGCGATCATGGCCATGGTTAGGTTGTGCTGGTTGCTGGGGAGAAGTGCGCCAGCGGTTGTTTCTAATGGGTTCAATCCTTTGCCTTTGCTGAGGACAGGCTTCCGTGAACCGACTGAGACGTCCCTGACGTATTAAGCCCTCGACCTGATCTTTGAGGTTAACACACTCCTCGATATTATGGCCGTGGTCCTGGTGGAAGCGGCAGTATTTGGACTGGTCTCACCGGTTGAAAGGAGACCGCGACGGTTGGGGCCATTTCAGGGGATAATCTCGTTGAATCTGATTGAGGACTTGTTCCATGGGGGAATTGAGGGGTGTGTACCGTTCGAACCGGCCGGGCGGCTCGGTTGGTGCCGACCGGTCAGCTCGGGGGGGTCGGTCGGTCGGTATACTGAGGTGTTTGGTTATTGTACTGGGTGTTTCTGGTTTCGGAGTCCTTTTTCTTCTCTTTGGGGGTCAGGTTTTTGGCTATAGGGTCTTGGCGAGCGGTTAGGGAATCTTCGGCGTTCATGTATTTTTGGGCTTTGGAAAGTAGGATTGCTATGGAGGTCGGGGGGTTTTTGGAGAGGGAGAAAAGGAAATCAGATGATTGTAGGCCGGCCATGAACGCCGTGAGAATGATCTTGTCATCGTTTTCCACCACCTGCAGGGCTTCGGTGTTGAAGCGGGTGACAAAGCTGCATAGCGACTCCCCCTCAGTTTGACGGATGTTAAGGAGCTGGGTTGCCGGACACCGCTGGCGCTGGGCTCCAATGAAATAGCTGAGAAAGGAGTCACTGAGGTGCTGGAAAGTGGAAACAGAGTCTGCTGGCAGTTGACTAAACCAGAGTCGAGCCGACCCCTTGAGTGTTACGGGGAAAGCCCGACACATGATTTCATCGGGGAATGCATGGAGGATCATGAGGGTTCTGTAGGTCTCCAAGTGATCAACTGGGTCCGATGTACTGTCGAAAGAGTCGATCGTGGGCATTTTGAACTTAGGGGGTAGAGGTTTGTCCCTGATGGAGGCAACAAATTGGGAGTTGGCTGTGGTAGATGGTTTATGCTGTATGTTCTGCATGACCCCTTGGAGTTGGAGCTTCATGGCTCGGAGCTCTACGTCCCAGAGAGGAATGTTGTCACCACCGGAAGGCAGCGGGGGCTAGACGCTGCTGGCCTCTCCTTCAGGGGTTGGTGCCGGGATCGATGGATGTGGGCCCCGGGGTGGTAGGTTTATACCTGGGGGAGGGGGTTGTAAGCCTTCAAAGTTGGGTGGATTGGGCTGTTGGATAGTATGGCTCGGGGCTCGTTCTTGGTTGGGTGGTATATCTGGAGGTGGTGGAGGGGGCATAGGAAGGTTTCTTTGGAGTATAGCGTTAATTAGGGCTTGGTTCTGCTCGGCCAGGTGATTAATGTTGTTGGTGAGTTCGGTGAAATACTGTGGTGGGTTGTTTGGATTTGGAGGGTCGGCTTGGTGGTCGGCAACATTGTGGCGAGAAGCCATGGATCTAGTCGTGACCATCCACCTTGGTAGGTGGCAGGAAAGCGTTATCGGGAAAGGGTCTCTAGCGACAATGAGCACAACTGGCGCGCGGAACAAAAGGACTTTCCCACAGACGGTGCCAACTGATGATACAGCGTATTCCAGATGGAACGGGTCAGACTAATCCACGCTTCAAGAACCAGTGTTCGAATGACCAAGCCCACCAGAAGACCTGCATAAGAGTTCAACGAGGAACGGGGAGTCCCCCAGCAAACCCTCTGACGAGCAAGTTAGAAAGAGAAGTGGAATGTGGAGATAGATTAGAGATAAAAGCTTAACCTTCTTCTTGTCTTCGACGTCTGCTTATATCCTTTGGTAATCATTTCGTTGTCCCTTCGGACCTGCCATCTTGGCCGAAAGTCTATGCTCTAGCTCACCTTGTTCATGGTGAGGCCGTTCTATCTCGACAGGAAGGGCTTATCGCAATAAATGCTGTAAAGGGCTTCATTAATGACTGATGTTCAGTGTAATAACTTTGTAAGATCTTTGTCTGCTTATGTGGGATGTCCTTCACCTGCCACGTGTCTAAGTGTCATTGGTTCTTGATGCCATGTTAAACTCCAGCAACGCTGGGCTATAGTATTTGAATTGTGCATTGGGCCCTAAGTGGTGGGTTGTATCTTTTATGGGCTTACCCATGTCAGTATAGAATAACAGTTATGAATATTATTTTTTCAGTTAATTCTATTAAATAAAAAATTTTAACAATGGAATATTTGTAATTTTTCAAATCGTAGGAGATAATATGTATTTTAAACAAATCTTAATGGTGTATTTGTAATTTACCCAAATGATATTTATTAGTTAAAAAAGTAAAATGTACTATTTTTGTGTTAATTTGAGAGACTATATGACAAGTGTTATGTAATGAATAAAATTTTCTTTAATTTTCATGTAATGAACTTAGTACCTTTTGTTTGCATCAATAAAAATTTATGTTTGCTAATAATAATAATAAATCATATAATAAATTGTGTGAGCATTGCTCCATGACCACTAAATAGCCTCTCATTGAATGGGATATACCCTTTTCACCAGATATGAGAGATAAAAATATATATATATATATAAAGAAAAAAAAGAATGTCAAACATTTTTTTATTCTTTGTTTGATTAACGGATATGAAATTCAATAATATATTATATCGTCCAAAAATACTCGATATGTATTATCACATCCATAATCTTGCAAATTTCTCACCACAAGATATATATATCATTATTCATACAATAGTAAAAAATATTGATTCTCCTCTTATCCCATATTTATATCCTACACTAAGCAAACATAATAAAAATGATGCAACAATATATATATCTTATATCATAAACGTAAGTATTACATATTAGAGACTCCTTATTTCTACCTTAAATACAAAATAATTCACTCCAATAGTCTCCCTACTTATTTATTTATTTATTTATTTATTTATTTTTATTATATTTTTAGTCTTCCTACTCAACTCCCTATTTAAGAGATTAAACTTTTTACTCCCTACATTTATGGAGGGGTGAATTACACTAATAATCCCTATAGTTTGAGACTTGTGTCACTTTGATCCCTGACTTTTCAATTGTGACACATTTGATCCTGAATTTTGAATCTTGTTCCAAATAAGGACAATTGAAGACATCATTAGATTTTTCAAGGGTAAAATCGTCAATTTGATAAAATATAAACTAATTTGACAAAAATAAATGCCAAACAAATATTTTTGAATTTTTAAAAATTATTTCTACCCATTAAAAATAAAATTATGTAAAATTGATAAATCTTTTAGACATTTATTTATTTATTTTATCAAATTAATTTTTATTATGTGTTTGGATGATGATCATCTAAAATTAATTTTAAAAAATTAATCATGTAATTTTTATTAATTTTAATCAATTTTACATAATTTTATCATTGGTGGATAAAAATAATTTTAAAAAAATTAAAAATATTTTTTTTGACATTTATTTTTGTCAAATTAGTTCATATTTTATTAAATTAACAATTTTGCCCTTGAAATTAAACAATAGTATCTTTAATTGTCCTTATTTGGAACAAGATTCAAAATTCATGGTCAAATGTGTCACAATTGAAAAGTCAGGGACCAAAGTGACACGAGTCCCAAACTATAGGGACTATTAATGTAATTTACCCTTTATAGAGGCTTTAATCACTCCCTCTAATTAAAAAAAAAAAAAATTATTATTTCTTTCTCATCCCTCATCCTTTTCTCAAATAGTGGAGAAGAGAGAAGCTTGAAAAATATTTTTAATAAAAAATAATAAAGAAAAAATATTTTAAAATATTTAAAATATATAGAGAAAAAATATAGAGTATTGTTGAAGGTAATAGTTGAAAAAAAAAGTTATCTAAAATAGGAAAGACACTTTTCATTTAAAAGTTGAAAAAAAAAAAAAAAAAAAAAAAAAAAAAAAATTGGGAAGAATTGTTGGAGATGCTATTATTCAACCCCTTACATTACAATCAAACAGCGACAGAACAGAAAATTCAAACAGGGATAGTTTTTGGGTTCAATTAGTTTGAAATTTCAAGGTCACTTTAAATTTGTAAGTCTCTAAAGGCAACTAACTGATGGAATCTATATCATTGTAAAATAATTTTAAATTTCTAAGAAGCTGTATGAGCTCAATTTAAATTTACGTGTAACTTTTACCACATCAATCCCAGCCACATCATCAAGAACCCAATCAACAAAAAGTTTTGAAATTATAAAATAACCCAATAGTTTGAAAAAATTACAAAGATATAAAATAAATTTATAAGATAAAAGTAGAATTTTATAAGTAGTAAATATATGTGTTTAATTACCACACTAGACTAGATAATAAGGAGGAAGAGAAGAGGATATACAAACATGTTAAAATAAGAGAGAGAAAATTAAGAGACTATAATAATATTAAGTGCATCAAGAGTGAGAACTCTAAGGTATTGATGAAGGATAAAGCGATTAAGAAAAGGTGAAAAAACTATTTTGAGAAATTGTTAAATGAGGTACATAAAGGTAGGTCAAAAGGGGAGGAAGTAGGCAATAATAAGGAAAACAAGGACTACAAGTTCAATTGTAGGATTAGGAATTTTGAAGTGGAGATTACACTTAAGAAAATGAAATCCGATAAGACTTTACGACCCAATGATATCCTTATTGAAGCTTGGAAATGTTTGGATAAGAAGGGGGTGGCTTGGTTGACTATGTTATCTAGTAAGATTTTGTTGACTAGGAAAAGGCTAGAGGAGTAGAGCAAAAGTATATTAGTGCCAATCTATAAGAATCAAGGAGATGTCCAGAACTGCAACAATTATAGAGGAATCAAGCTAATGTGTTACTGTATTGGTCTATTTGGCACTGGTTGTTTTGCTACTTTGTTGTTGTGATTTGTTAGTTGCTGTGATCTGTATTGGTCTGTTTGGCACTAGCTGCTATGATCTGTATTGGTCTGTGATATGATTTGTTGCTGTGTAGTAGGGGAGGTGTCTAGGTCTTTGTTACTTTGTGATGACACTGCTACTAGTATGCTGATTTGTTTGTGATCTGATTTGTCTGGGATTTTGTTTGGTTGTTGCTGGGTTGAAATAGGGGCTGCGCTAGTGCTGCTGGTATGCTGTTGTTGATGGTATGATGGGTGGGGATTATAGTTTGAACGGGGTGTCTTGTCACTTGGTTTGATCCTATAGGTTGTAATTTTTGGGGTCATTTTTGTGGTTTTTCTGTTTGTTTGCTCTGTGTAGACCGCCCGAAACTCCGCTCCGCACGCGAGGGCGCGAATCGTTGTTCTTAGCTACTACAGTTCGGACTCATGTCACTGTTTTGAATCTAATCTCACAAAGTGCAGTGTAAGACTGATAAATCACCAAAGAGTCCAAATCCGGCAAATCGTTTTGGAAAATCGATTTTAATCAAGAAGTGCCAAACATTGACTGTTTTGCCAGATTTCAGAGTCGCCACCTAAATATTTTATTTTGGAAAATTTAGGAAACTCTGACTCATGCCTAAGGCCACGTGTCCGTCATCACCAAAGTTGCCTCGGTTCGAGAATTTCGGTACGAGGGGGAAAGGTCATGAAATAAGCACCCCCGCTCGCCTGATCAAAGATCGGCCTCTACTAACAAGATATGTTGTTTTTTAAAACACATGTGTTCTTATTCCGGTTTATTAGCTAGCTTACTATGTGATGCGCACAGCATACAAGTATAGACTCAATCACGCGGATTGGAACAAAACAACTCATGTTTGTTTTTTAAAGTGGTTTGAAAGTGCTACTCGCAAGTAGGCTAAGACGCGGATTTGCCACCCTCGAGTGGGCTTAGAGAAACATGATTTTGCCACTTCAAGTGGGCTTAAAACTCACAATTATCGAGTTGTTCTAACCTAGGCAATCAAGCCTTCACCCACAGGCATTCAAGCAGTTAATTACTTAAGTAGTTAGCCTCATGGCAAGCATGTTATCATGGCAGTCACTTACACACATGCAAGGATGCTAAAGCATAAACACTCACCGAGTACTCCGAGCCAAAAAAGAAGCTAGTTAGTAATCATGCGTGATCCTAGCTATGTCTAGAATGTCTAATGCAACACATGTAAAAATGCAACTAAGATAGGCTCGGCTATTCTAAGATGTCATGTGAATGCAACTAGATAACATGTATTCAAATTGGAATTAAAAAATACAATGCAGTTTGTATGATGCGCCGAACCTGGTGCATGCAAGACAAATGAATGAATGCAAACATGCGAAGCATAAGTATGCTAATTGAAACATGCCCTAAAACTAACCATCAAAAGCTGGTAAATAAAAGGGAGAAAGACGTGGGGTTGGAAGACATGCATCACACATACGCACGCTTATTAGGAAATTCGCCCTCTTGACGGAGGGTCCGAATAATAAGCTAACTAGCTAATCTACGCTAATTAAACTAATTATTACAAATCAACTAATTAGCTAACTTAGCTAATTAATTATTACAAAACTTTAACTAATTAATCAAATTAATTAAATTACAAAACCAACTAAGTAAGAAACTAAAATAGGCTGCCACAACTCTGCCTCGGAATGATGAATGATGCATGCTCGATCGCGTCCTCCCGGAAATCCACTACCGTGCCTCATGATGCCTCTGTTTGCACTGTTTTGGACTTCTGAAAACTGTGCCAACCTTCAAGATGCTTCTGATCCACCTTATGGACATGCTGAGAAGTGGTCGGCCAAGAGGAGTGGCCATCGGCCAGAGTTTATGGCCATCGACTAATTTTGATAGCCGATCGGCATACTAAGTGATCAATCGGCCACTGCTTCCTGCAAATTCTCTTTTTGCTGTAACAGAGCACTAACAGAGGCATGGTAGTGTATCTACAAGAAAATGTGTGTGCAACCACACTCCTTATCATGTCACATGCTCAAAGGAGTGTAGTGCTCGGCTCTCGAGCCATCAATCACACATCTCAATGCATGATGGCCAAAGAGGCCGAGTTGCACAAATCAATGACGACGAATGTACACAAATACCACATAAGACTCCAAGAACCTCCACCTCATCATGCATGATCAAAGGTGTCGGTGACCTAAGGAATGAGGTGCGTTTCATCACTTCAAGTATGAAACGCCCATCGTTCCCCGTGTTTGGATCAACACCCAATCCAAACACAATGCAATGTAACAAACATGCAAAGATAATGCAACATGCAACATGCAACATGCAAACAACATGAACATGCAACAACAATATGCAAGCAACATGAGCATGCAACAAGATACAAACAACAATGTCATGCAACAACATGCGAACAACAATGCAATGGCAAGGGCTATGTAATGCAACACTTAATGGACTTAAACCGCATATGGACAGACCTAAGAGGGTCCAAAACAGTGGCCAAAATGCTGAAGTGATGGCATGAAAAAGCAAGAAAATGCATGCCCATGCATTGGCCCATGAACTAAGCATAACAGCACAACTCTCGAACATGATGAAGAAGTGACAAATGTGATAATGTAGCAATGAAGTAAGCTCTGAAATTTCATTCCAAAGGACGCTAAATCATGCACATATGACAAATAAAGCATGCTAGTGGGCTCAAAGCTTAAAGCTAGCCAAGGGACTTACACCATGGCCATATCAAGCAAGCCCCAAAGGGGCAAGGTGACTCAAAACAGTCCCAAGGCACGTCAAAACAGTGCCAAAAACATGCTTGAATATAGCCAACACAAGCTAGAATGGAAGGTACAAAACATGATGCATACAAGGCCAACAAAGAGGATTACACTACACCCCCCAAAACCAAGCATGGGATGACTTCACCAACTAAAATCAGAGTTATGGCATGTCAAAATAAGACCAAAAATGCATTGATATGGTAGCCCAAAAGCTTAGGCAAAAAGGCATGCATATAGGCTCATATTTAAGGCATAAAGCACAACCCCTCCAAAGCATTGAAAGAGTGACACATGTGAGTGTATGGCCCCCCTACATGCACTAAAATCACATAACAAATGACGCCAAATCATGCAAATAGCCCAAGCAATGCATGCTAGTGGACTCAATACACAAAGCTAGTAAGCAAGAATGCATTATGGCTATACAAAGCAATGCATGCATGACCAAGACAACATGAATCAGAGCTTAAACATGGTAAAACATGAGTAAAAGCTTCTTTGAGTAGAGCCAAAAGCATGCTAGAATGATGGTCAAAAGCATGATGCATATTAGGCTAATGAGAGGATTTGCACTACAAGTGCAAGAAGCATGCATGATGTGATCAAACCAAGACAAAATAGTGTTATATTATGGCAAAACAAGGCCTAAGACATGCTGAAATGGAGCCACAAAGAGGTATAAAAACATGCCAACTTGGTGAGCCATCAACACAAGCATACAAGAGAAGAGGATGGGGGACAACCCCTTCCTATTTAAGGCCTCAAAACACACTTTCCACCACTGAAATTCCTCTGGAATTCAGTGGTGAAGAGACCAAATAAAGGTGATCTCAAAGGCCTAAAGAGATGGTTCAAAACAAGGCCAAACAAGGCTTTAAAGGGGGTAGACCACCCCCAACACCAAAGAGGCCTTAAACAAACATGTTAAGCACTTCAAAACAAGACTTTTTTTCAGTTGAAAGCATGGCCTAAAACAATATGCAAAAGGGGCCAAATAAGCTATGAACACAAAGCTTTAAAGAAGTAAGGGGCTCACCCTTGAAGAACCTCTTTAGCACAGCAACTTCAGAGGCAAAAACAAGCCTAAACCACCCAAATGCAACCTCCAAGAACCTCAACTCAGTAGTGAAGGTATTTCACTAGGTGCTTTAGTGCAAATGTGTGAAGAAAACACACTTTTGAGCACAAACAAGTGTAAATATAGAGAGAGAGGGAGAAATATATAGAGAGAGAGAGATATATATATATATGTTTTTGTATATCAAATTTCAGAGCCTCTAGAAAGGGAGAGGGGCCTCCCTTCTTATAGAAAACCAAGTCCCAAGCTTCTTGAACAAGCTAGGACTTGTTTGAATCCATCCATACACGTGTATGGAGGATACACCAAGTGACCAATAGCTGGCACCAGCTGGAACGAAAACATCTGCAAAAGCAGAAAAAGGGGGCTCGGCCAAAAAAATGGCCGACCGGCCAACACTGATGGCCGATGGAGAGAGGGCATGGCCGATAGGCACAGGGCCTGGCCAATGGGTTGTGGGGCTGGCCAACAAGCCACCCCCTTCCCTCAGAAACAAAACCACAAGTCCTTGGTCCACAACCAAGCACAAAACAGACAGGTTGAGAGGCTCCAAGGCAAGGCACGCAGCCGAGACCTTCAGAAACTCAAAACGAACACGAGCATGGATGATCATCGAGTGTTCAAACGATGACGTCCAAGTCTTGAGGACGGTCAAAAATGGGGTGTCTACACTCTGTATGTTGGTTACTCACTAACTTGGAGCTTGGTGGTAGTGCTAGTAGATGATTTGGTGTGTATCTTGGTGCCAACCTAGTTTGTGTCACTGTGATACATTTTGCACCATTCTCTTTATTGATGTTCTTCTCCATACTTGGTATGTTTTTCCATCAATAAAGGTTCTTTTTTTGCTGATAAAAAAAAAGAGCTAATGTGTCATATAATGAAAGTGTGGGAGAAAGTGATGGAACGTCGATTATGAGATATAACAGAGGTGTCAGAGAGTCAATTTGGATTTATGCCTGGTAGGTCAACAATGGAAGTGATCTATCTTTTGAGAAGAGTAATAGAAAAGTATCAATATTGAGAAAGCATATGATAGAGTGTTTTGGGATATAATCTGGTAGGTGTTAAAGAAGAAAGGGGTGACAAAAGGTTACATTGATGTGGTCAGGGATATGTATGAAGTTGTGCTAACCACTATTAGATCGCCGACTAGAGAGACAAGTGAATTTCCAATCACGGTAGGGTTACACCAAGCATCAACCTTAAGTCCTCATCCTTTTATTTTAGCTATGAATGAGTTGACGAGAAATATTTAGGATTATGCACCATGGTGTATGTTTTTTTGCAAATGATATCATGTTAGTAGACGAGACTAGAGAATGAGTTAACACTAAGTTGGAGACTTGGAGAGAAACACTTGAATCTAGAGAATTTAGCATAAGCAGAACTAAGACATAGTACATGGAGTCTAGTTTTAGTAACAGTAACAATGGAAGCAGAGGAGAAGTGAAGATTGAGGACCAAACAATATCTAAGAGTGAATATTTTCGTTATTTATGATCAATTATCACAACGGCTGGGGAGATTGGAGTGGATGTAGTCCATAGAATTAACGCGGGATGGCTTAAGTGGAATAGTGCATCTGGGGTACTGTGTGATAAACAAGTACCCACTAGACTAAAAAGGAAGTTCTATAGAACGGGTATTAGACTAGCGATCTCGTATGAGATGGAATGTTGGGCAACTAAGAGATAACATGTAGATACGATGAGTGTAACGCCCCAACTTTTATTACCTAAACCCATACTGGATTTACCCTTAATACATGGCGTTCCGCCAACAAAATTAAATGGCCCGTGGCCAACATAATAAAAGATTTCAAGTCTTGGACAATCTTCCAGCTTTGTACTTGAAAATTTGTCAACACGTGAGATGAGCACAAAGCTCAGTAGAGATCCTAATTCTAAACAATCACAACATCTAGCTAGCTATGATCATACATGCTCTACATCAAGATATATATATATATATACGTGACACTTTATATCCAAAATATACATATATAAATACTTTTCTTTTTCCAAAAATTACATTTCCATTCGCTTACAAATATCCATTCATATATTTCACTTCACTAATTCAAATCCAACATTACCAAACATCTCTAACCACATCCTCCAACACAACTCAACATAACTTCCTCAACTAACCACATCATTTAACCAAAACTCAACAATAACCTCAACACATACCCATAGACACTAGAATCACACATAACAAACATAACTCGTGGTCACGCCACGTCCAACACAAATTACATGACACAAGTTTATATTTAATTTAAACCATCATTCTCCTACTACACTATACCCCAGTGAATCCTCTTAAGTCAATGTATCTACCAGTTGTCATTGCTGAGCACACCCAAACCCCGTGGTCATCGCTGAGCACCACGTAACCCTGTGACCATTGCCAAACGTCACCCAAACCTGTAGCCATCCCTGAACGCTAACAAAACCCCGTGGCCATCACAGAGCACCACTATGACCATTTCTGAGCGTCACCAATCCCATGGTCAATATGAGTACCACATAACACAATCACAACCATACATGACCCGGATTCATCCTAACCATTCAACTAAAAAAAAGTTGTTTTTAGTTATCACCAATGCACTAGGGCATGGATTAACTCTCGCAAAATGTGCTCCGTGCACCACTGGTCAACAATAGGTTTTCAATCTCATCAAAACATTTACACAAAATACAATATGAGTTATTAATCATCAAAACCATAACTAATTAATGTTTACTGTTCACCCAAACTATCTATCCAACGACAATCTCATAACATTAACAATATTCACAATCGTTCCAATTCCTGTAACAACGTAATCCACGACACACAAATGAAATTGTCTATTCACAATGTCCACTAACAACCAACAATGCATCGATCAAGATTACATAATCTAATACACAAACCCTATATATGGCATCTACTAATCAATAATCAATAACATCATGCACCAATGGCCAATGACAGAACTCTACAGACTGCAATTATTTAATAACAAACATAAATATGTATAAACCAAATTCCAATCCCTAGGTTTCTAAAAGAAATAACAAAAATATCTATTTGTTTTCAAAACCAGTTTCCACACCTCCTAATTCCCGACATTCTCAATACACATAAATACCCATTTATGACTCATCCAAAAACCTCCAATTCGTTACGAAAGCACAATTCAATAATTACTTAACATTACTCATTCCTGTTTCCGTAATCCCCATGGTTAGAAGCTAAGACTTCCTAACCCTACATCCCAAACATCATCACAACCACATAATCAACCACCAACTCAACCCATAACTCATAAACTCAAATCCAAACCAACTCATATGATTTTAATAAAATCAAACACCAAAAATCAAGTTTTAATATGTTTTAATGCAATAAAAATTGCCACACTTTTATCTATAATGAGGTATTGAAAAGGAATAGAGGAGAAAAGTCAAAAATCTACCGACGATGAAAACACGATCCACTCAGATTAAATCGAAGCCCTCATGACCCTCTACATTTTGGTATATGGAACTAGGGTCAACAAGTCACTCAAACTAGATAAAATCCAAGCTTAAAAGCTTAAATGGGTTAAAAATGATAGAAAGGGAAAGAGAGGAAAGAGAGAGAGAGAGAGAGAGAGAGAGAGGACTAGAAAAAGTGATATTTTCCACACACTGACATCTTAAATAGACTCACCATCACGGGCGCAATGAAAAGACCGCGGGGACGGTCAGACACAAACACTAGCCACAGGCACAACCATGGCATTGCAGGCACAATCAAGCTAACTACGACCCCCTCACTGTGGCCCACTGAGGGCAACGCAACTCTCCCCAACCAATAGACCTGAAGGCCACATTTGGTTATGGTCCATTGTGGGCGTGACCTCCACCCCTCAACATCGCGAACACGATCCCTATAGCCGCGGGTGCGATCAAGCTCAGACAGAGAATTCTAGGTGGCTTTCCGAAGCTAACCCAAGACGTTCCAAGGTCCAAACACACCAGGCAAGGTCAAGGTCAACTGGGATGACACGTGTCCCATCCAAAAACAAAGTGGTTTGGGTTTTTTGACCCCGGCCACTACAATCTCCTCCGCTTAGGAAATTTCATCCCCGAAATTAAAAACACACCAAGGACTAAGGCAAACAAACACATATGGGTACCACGCTCACCCTCTTGAGGCACGGATCTATATTTAGAACAAATTTTTGGATCCCCGGTCCAACATCTCAGTGGCCCCCTAAGACATCCGAGCTACCCAACACTAGACAAGGTTACAAATGCCTCTCTGACCCATGCAACTCATTGGGGTCTACGAGAAAGACAAAAACAACGGTTACCACTCACCCCCACAATGCCAACTACAGCCCCACCGTATACCCGCACCCGAAGAACACCCGGGCAATCAACACCCAACATAGACAAAATAACCACACTCATAACTAAAACCCTCAGTCAACTCCCATCAGAGAAAAAGACCGCACCAACAAACCACGGTTCATGGAGAGAACTCTCCGACACAACCACAAATAAACAATACCCACCTCTCTTAACTCAAAACACACACTAACAATCCAAGTCTCATTAATACCAAAAATCAAACACATGAGATTAAAGAAAATTAACTAAATAATCTGGTTAAATGGAAGTTTTCTTATTATCTTGAAAACTCCAAATCATACCATGCTCTAAAAACATATTTGTTTCAAAATCCCAATAAAACCCAATTGTTTTGCAAATGTTTTTCCAAAACAAACAATATGATTTCAACCCCAATGTTTTCAGTTGAAAAAAAACGCCCTACAAGACCATAAACGAAAATCAATTTCCAACTATATTTCTCATTAAACATTTGGTGAATCCCAACCATCACCCAATAACATCCATCACACCTATGGTGATGCCATAACACAACAACCACATTTTTATAACAACATTTAATAGAAATAATCATTGTGCTAATAGAGATAATACGACACAAACAGCTTCCCAAATTCTAGAAGTTTCAAACCAACACAAACACCAACAAAATTTATCAGCAATACACATTGGCGTAGGGTCGCACACAAAACTGAGATTCTAACACATTACCCCAACTTGAGGGTTTCCACAACTCACTATGATCATCACACACATACATAAACGAGGCTCAATGCCTTCAAGTACAACCTAAGGTACTACTCAACCTTACAACCACCTACTCAAACCTAACTTTGAAAACCCCACATCCAACCCACCAGTTCTAAGCTAAACCAAACCAAATCAAGCCAAACCAAGCCTTAAGTCCCATCAAATGGGATCGGCTACAAGAACTCGTCTTCCCTACTTGATTCAATCCAACTCACTAACTCACTACCTCCGAAACCATACACTGGCAAGTTACCCAACACCATTCACCCTTATGTGAGGTTCAACAAACACACCAACACATCTACGTCCGAGATGGACTTCCAAAGAACAAATCACATAACCTACACCCTTGAATCAACTCACTATAGCATCTTTGCCTACATGGCACTCAAACATTTCACATTACTCACAAGAAGACCAATAGGGTCAACAACCAACTCACTAATCACATAGGTCCGAACACATTAGATAAGAAGCACAAACATTACTCTCATTTCCCAAGAGACACAAGTCTCACACACTCTCAAAAATAAACACACGTTTCCAATATTCTAGCAAACATTTCTCACCAATGCCATAAATTCCAACTAGTGGTGCTACCCAAAACCATACACTTAAGATAGTATGATTCCACTATCAAACACCCCAGAACCAGTCACAACCACATACCAACTATACCACCATATTAGGATCACTAATCCTCACAACACTTCTCAACTTAAGGAAGTTCAAAATCCAACCCATGCCCAAATCACTAGGGCAAACAAACAACCATACACACATTACACAAGTAGGCACAACACTCCTACATATAACAACACAATACGACAACAAACTTCCCTACTCTTCAATACCCTCCTTGTCCTACCATAGACCATCGAACCAAACATGATCATGCCAAAGGCAATGACATCAAACAAGGTCCAACATGTTTTCAAATAGTAGGAATTGTCGATATGGCCTCATCTTTCCCGTCCTCACATACACACTTGACAACATCTACTCAAACGTTAACTCACAACTCCCCTGCAACCCAAAACAACGATACTTCTCTATTGCTACCAACTCTAAAGTGAAACCCAACAAGCTCACAAATGCTACCTCAAATAATGCCAAGGAATCGTATCCCAAGGAAACTCAACAAACTATTTCCTCTATCGTTCTCGTGAGTGAAAAGAGGAAAAATACTTGGCCCGAATGACCCCAATGAAAATTACTCTCAACACACTAACCCACAAGTCCTAGGGACTTATTCTAACTACTTATACCAACCAAACTTAATAACCGACATCCTTGTCTTCCTCTAGACATCCACTAATCACCACCAAACCACAAAACACACTGAACAACCAATATACAAAGCACGAAAGTAAATAAACACTTAGCCACATAATAAAGCTAAGTCCACAAAGATAACTACTCATCTGAGAACTCTCAAAGAATTCTCATCAGAAAACATGTTGATCAAGCGTGTTTCCCATGAGATCTCAAAGTAAATTCACCAGCGACAAGTATTATCCCAGAATCTTAATCCCATGCTCATATAAATGCAACACATAAGTCCTAACACCTATTCTAACTATATGCAAACGTCCTCACACAACATAGCAAACTCGTTGTGGTAAAAATTAGTTCCCACGAGACCAAGGTATTCAAACCTGGTTGGCTCTAATACCAACTTGTAACGCCCCGACTTTTATTACCCGAACCCATTGCCAAATCCTTTATATTATCACTAATTCCAATAACTCTCATACATTTCCAAGCACAAACAATGAATAAATAGAGACATTCTCTTACGACAATGATGATGCTATAATAAAATATGATACAATGCCCATAAGCTTACATTGAATTTAAAGAATAAAGGGATTTACCCTTATATAATACATGGCGTTCCGCCAATAAAATTAAATGGCCCCGTGGCCAACATAATAAAAGACTTCAAATCTTGGACAATCTTCTAGCCTTGTACTTGAAAATTTGTCAACACGTGGGATGGGCACAATGCCTAGTAGATATCCCAAAGATACTAAATAATCACAACATATAGCTAACTATGATCATGCATGCTCCATATCAAAAAATATATATATATAAATACCATTTATTTTTCCAAAAATTACATTTCCATTCACTTACAAATATCCATTCATATCTTTCAATTTACTAATTTAAATCTAACATTACCAACATCTCCAACCACATCCTCCAACACAACTCAACATAACTTCCTCAACTAACCACATCATTTAACCCAAACTCAACAATAACCTCAACACATATTATGACATCCTAGGTCTTGAAACCCAAGTTGAACCTGTTAGTTTGGTTGCTCCGTCTAGCTTTCGGAGTTGTGAATAGGTAGTGACGTCTTTATTGTCTCATTTATTTCTTTTGTTGTTTGGTTAGTGATTGAGACCCTTGGTGTTGTCTTAGAACTGTCCAAGAGAACCTATTCCAGGTTGGTCGCACCTACGATCAAGGGCATTGCGCCTGTAATGTGTAGTGTAGGTGTAACAACCCTCGTATTGATTACCGATAAACTACTGAATTAGCTACTGATCACTGCTAAACTGAACTGATAATGACTGATAATCGAATTAACTGAAGTACTGAATGGACTGATTGAAAGCGAAACTGAAATTGAATAAGTATATCTATTGTATTGCATTTCTATCTGTTCGATTGATTGATTATCTGTTAGAATTTATATGTTTAAACTGCTGATTGAAGGCCTTATCGGCGGCCGAATTAGGAACCGTTTAGAGTTTCATGATCAGTAGAATATTTGTGATTTAATGGTATATTTATCTGAAAATTGATTAGGAATGATTAAATTAGATTTAAGCGAGTTAATTGTCAAAGTTTGACTTATTTATACTTAGACCACTTAGTGGCCCACTACTCCTCATACTTGAGCCTTATACAAACATTTGATCAAAGCTTTTCCTCAGTCCTTCTTCCTTGCTTCTAACCGACCAAGTGAGAGAGAGGGAGAGAATTATAGGAGGAATTGAGTTCATCTTGTGGATTTTTGCTTGAATCTTGAAGAATTGAAGGGTTGATTGTCTAATTGAGCTTCTAGGCTTAAACTACAAGACTAAGGTAGATCATTCATCTCCCAAATTGTATCATTGAGCTAGATCTTGCATGTTTCATGCATCATTGTAGAGCTAAGTTATGAAATTGTTCATATATGCTGAATTGAAGCCTAGTTGTTGCATGCATGTTGAATTTAGTGAGTTTGGAGTTGGTCTCATGGTCAAATGCCACATGCATGTTCATAATCATGTTTAAATCCATGTTTTCATCTTGTTTTGAAAAGATTGAGCTCTTTGGAGCAAGAGTTGAAGCTTTGAAATGGTTTTAACCCATGCATGTCATGTTTGAATGTTGTTCATGCATGTTCTTGAAAATTAGTTTGAAAACACCCTTGGGCCTTGATTTCTTAAATTGAGCTTTAAAACGTGTTATTCTATGTGTTTGAAAGAGTTTTCCAGAAAATGGGCCCAAGAGGATCGAGTTGGGAGCATCACACTTGAGTTTTGAACTTGGAACACAAATCTGGATTTCCCAGATTTTGGCCGTCTGCTCGAGCGGGGGAAGTGCCGCTCGAGCGGGGAATTCATGCTCCCAGCATTTTCTTCGACTTGTTCTGCAGTCTGCTCTAGCAGAGTGTTTCACGCTCGAGCGGAGAAATCGAGCATCCAGCATCTTGCACCATTCTTCAGTCCGCTCGAGCGGGGGAATGTACGCTCGAGCGGGTACCTTTGTTTGCCTGTGCGCTCGAGCGGGGAAACCTGAGCTCGAGCGGAGGCCTTGTTTCACTGAAAATTCTGCAAATGTTTTCTAAGTGCATCTTTGCATCCTCATCCCATCCTAGGCATTCTTAGGCCTAGTTTAAGGCATCTTAATGAGGATATAGATGTAGAACACACCGAGGCATAATAGGAAGTTAATTATTGTACTTCCCCAACTGTTAAACTTAGAGTGTGTTCTTTTTGTTAACTGTTTAGGGTTGGCTTTCGGGGACGCGCTCTAGCTGCTATTAGCCCAATCTCTGTGAGTAACAGATTGTGTAAAGATATGTTCAAAATGGCTATCTTTTGAGTACTGAACAGAACTGTTTACTGAACTGATATTGTTTATTGAATGAATGTATGTCCTGTATTGTGAACTGTACTGTGGCATCCTTAGCACTTATTGATTACTGTTATTGTTACAGAGCTCTGTCGGTTTCCTTGTGGAACCATACTGTTTATTGATTGATGGCCATCACTACTGTTGGGTCTGCTAAGACCCAGTCCTTCTGGACCTACTATTTATAGGCTATTGGATGTACCACATATGACTGATTGACTGAAATACTGAAGGACTGAAATACTGTTTAATGAACTGTTTTCATTATTGTAAGGACATTCATTCATAACCTCTTTACACTTATTGTTATTCACTGGGCTTTAGCTCACTGTTTATATATATATGTAGGTTCTCAGCAGCCAGACCGGAGCTAGGAGCGTGGGTTAGTCCCCAGTTTTGTCAAGCCAGCCTATGTGCCTCACTGCGAGGTTCCGAGACGCCATGCTATGGCTTGGGGTGTTTTTGTGTCCCCCACCTGTCTCTTGACTGTTTTGTTTATTGTATAAACTGTTTACTGTTTGACCGTACTGTTATCGGGGAATTAAGTCCCCGTACTGAATGGTTGTAGATGTTTGTATAGACCGTACTGTTTTGACTGTATGAATGCATGAAAAATGTTTTTGGCATACAGATTGTCACAGCTCAATGGACACTATTTATTTACTGTATTGGCTTCCGCCAGGCCCTGTACTCTGTTTTACTGTATTACTGTTCAGCAGGCCTTCGGTAATCTCGGATTACTGGCCAGTTACGGTGCTAAACCCATAGGGTTGGGTTTGGGTCGTGACAGTAGGTGGTCGCGCCCGCGAGGGGGCTACTACCGAATATGGCTTCACAATGAAAATCCGTTGTTGAACTGAGGTATACGATGCATATTTTATAAGAAATGATTTATACTTTGATGTATATTAGTTATAATTAAGAAAACACCTTGATTTTAATTGAATTGTTGGAATGAGATTGTGATGGTTGGAAGTGGTGCTTGGCGATGACCATAGGTGGTGCTTAGTGATGGTCACGATTGTGAAGTATAACTCATATTGTACGCTGGTACATGTGGTGCTCAACGATGACCACAGTTGGATTGATGAGATATATGTGTGTGAGTAAGGTTTACTTAAGTAGTAGATACGGTGATAGGAATTTAGTTTTGTCAAATAAGGAATGTTGATAATCAAAAAATATAGTGGTTGAATGGACACCTGTCCTAAGAAAGAAAACGTTTTGAATTGTTTATATATGTATAGCATCATGATCACCTATGCTTGCGAGGTTATATTAGTTTCTAAGATGTTCCCTACTGGGTGGCTAAAATCTTTTTAGGTATTTATGCCTGCAAGATTTAGAGATGAAGCTTTGGATGTTTGTGTTTGGAGTGAGGTGAAGTTGCTCTAATTTATTTATAGGCCTTGGGCCATTTACTTGTAGGCCAAGTGTCATTCTTGTAAGGGTTGTACCATTTGTAAATGATGTAAGCCAGTGGGTATTTTAATTAATATATGAGATTATTGTTTAATTCTACATTGAGAATGTTCATATCACATAGATATTGACATAGGGTGCATGTAATCGGCTAATTCATGTAATGTGTTATTATTACATTCGTTTGCACGAGGGACCTTATGTCTAGTTAACTGTTTATTTTCGTGGATTGGATCTTGGAAACCCGGGGCGTGACACATACACATAGAGTACTAGAATTACACATAACTTGTGGTCAAGCCACGTCCAACACAAACTGCACAACACAAGTTTATATTTAAGTTAAACCATCATTCTCCTATTACACTACAACCTAGTGAATCCTTTCAAGTCAATGTATCTTCCAGTGGTCATCACTGAGCACACCCATACCTTGTGGTCATCGCTGAGCACCATGTAATCCCATGACCATCGCCAAGCGTCACCAAAACCCGTAGCAATCGCTGAGCGTTACAAAAACCCCATGGCCATGGCTGAGCGCCACTGTGACCATCGCTGAGTGTCACCAATCCCGTGGTCAATATGAGTACCACATAACACAATGAAAACCATATATAACCCAAATGCAGCCTAAACATTCAGCTAAAACAAAGTTGTTTTTAGTTATCACCAATGCACTAAGGCATGGATTAACTTTCACAAAATGTGCTCCATGCACCACCATTCAACAATGGGTTTTCAATCTCATCAAAACATTTATACAAAACACAATATGAGTTATTAATCATCAAAACCATAACTAGTTAATGGTTACCGTTCACCCAAACTATCTATCCAAAGACAATCTCATAACATTAACAATATTCACAATCGTTCCAATTCCTTTCTAACAACATAATCCATGACACACAAATGGAATTGTCTATTTACAATGTCCACTAACAATCAACAATGCATGTCCACTGACAATCAACAATGCATCGATCTATATTATATAATCTAATACAAAAACCCTACACATGGCCTCTACTAATCAACAATCAATACCATCCTCCACAGATGGGCAAAGACAGAACTCTACAGACTCCAATTATTTAATAACAAACACAAATATGTATAAACCAAATTCCAATCCCTAGGTTTCTACAAGAATTAAAAAAATATATCTATTTGTTTTGAAAACCAATTTCCATTCCCTAATTCCCAACATGCTCAATATACATAAATACCCATTTATGACCAAAAGCACAAAAATATTGAAAAAATAAATGATCAAACACAAATATATTATTGGCATGATGCAACAACTCAAATTATTATAGGAAAATTTATCCATAAATCTCATATGGGGAAATATTGATCCATTTAGTCCTAAGAGTTTTCTTATGAACCAATTAGTCCTTTTTGTTTTGGACTATTTATTTGATTTGGTGCTATTTGAGTTTAAGTGAATGCCCTTTTATGATTTTTTTTTTTCAATTTTTTGACTTTTTTTTATGTGAATGGAAATGTGAGGTGTGGAATATTCTTTTTGAAGAGATTGTGAGACACCCGAAATTTTTTCTTTTAAAATTGCAATAAATAAAACTCTAAAATAAATAAATCAATCAAATAATAACAATAATAATAAAAAATAAATAAATTTAGGAAATTGGAAATTAATCGATTAAATTGTTAAGAAAACAAATTGTGAGACACCGCATGTTAAATATTTTAGTAAGTGGTAAGTGATATTTTATAGTTTGGTAATGAGGTTTTTAGACGTGATCCTAACTTATAATTATACGTAATTTTAGGAATCATCATGAATCACCAAAGGAGTCATAACCCTTAAGAATTTTATAAAGCCAAACTAATTTTGATGACACATGAAATAGGACAGATGGCTTCACCCCTCAAATACCAACAAACTAATAACGTGGCAGGAGTAGAAGCAACGTGGCTGCCTTGGCCCTTGGTGAATTTGCAGAGATGAAACAAAAAGACAAGGGGTGAAACAGGTGTCAATAAAGAGTTAAGCTTTGAGGAGTGAAGAATAGGTGGCAAAGAAAGGAATTATCCACATGTGTGTTGGCTCTGCTTGAGCCTCACTTTAAGTCGTGTATAAATGGGACGTTAGTGCTGAAGCAAGAACACAAAAATAAGAAGCATTCAAGAAATGAGTCTTAGAAACGGGAGCAAGCTCAGAATAATTTAGGAGTAATTTTTAGGTGAGTTTTATTATACCTTGAGTTATTATAATATGTTTTCTACATGTCTTAAGTTACCATAATATATTTTACGAATGTTTTGAGTTACCACAATTTATTTGATATAAATTATGTTTTATGGTTAGGTTAATGTTTCAATTATGTGGATTATTTTCTGAACTCTATTTGCTCAAATTAAAACTCATGGATATGTTTATTTAAATTTTAGAGATTATTTGACAATGACCTTGTAAACAATTATTTTCTATAAGTACCACCACGGAAGTCCCATGCCTTGGGGGACTTAAATAACCATAGGCCCCTGTTTGACCACTTTGTGGTCCCCTGTTTGTCATGGATTCATTGACCCCTGTAGTGATTGTCACTTCGTGACCCCTGTTCTGTTCTGTTATGTACCGTGGTTATAGTTAATTATTTCAGTTTTTGGCACTTAATTAATTTGTGTATTCAACTCAAATTATGTTAATGTTTTAGCTTAAATAATTATCCATGGCTATTTTGTGCCCCTATACTCACAGTATAATATTTCTCACTCTACTATGTGCTTCTAGCTGTTACCCCTTTCAGGTGACGAGGTTTAGCAGGATCAAGATGGAAAATGAATCGCTGTGTTGTTTTTTTTAAATATCTTTTTTTTTATTTTTTATCTTTTTTTTTTTTGAACTCTTATAATACAATAAAGTTCAAATGACTATGTTTTATTTCCTTTTAAATAAGTAGCTGGTACCCAATTATTTTATTTTAATTTATTTAATTTATCCGCTTGCGCTACGACTATAGAATTATCCGAATTATTTTATTTTTATCTTGTTACGACGCCGAGCCTTTGGGTACCGGGTTTGGATTGTGACAGATTGTGGCTGAAGTATTGGTTGTTGAGCGTAAAAATCTACATTTATGTTAGTGTGATTTTCTGGTATTACATTAGAGTGCTACGTTAATTGAAAAGAAAAGAAAAAAAAAGATCAAAACTATACATCCCTTCCTGATTCTCACTATCGGACATCCGTAATGGGCACATCAACAATCAAAGAGTGGGGATTGAAGTGGGATCATAGGAATGGGTAGCGCAGAGGTCGACGATGATTGCAGCACAAAACGTCATCGTTCTCTTCAACGTTTCAGCGATGGGAGCCGAATGGTGACAGTGAGGTGGTTGGACATGGGAGTGGTTGATTAGGGTGCTTTTAGGACGTTGAAGATGATAGATTTTGGGAAAGAAGATGAAGTTAAGGGCAAAATTGTATTTTTATATCACATTTTGCCTTTTAAATTGATTTACTTTCTTGTCAAATCTAATTTATGGAGTGTAAGGTAGAAACTCTGCAATTTGGACGGAAATATTAACGGTAGGGAGGTGAATTGCAAAACAACTAAAACCACATGGGAGGTAATTGACTATTTTTAAAACACAAGGGGTAAAGTGCTCCACAGTTAAACCACGAGGGGGTTAAATGAATTTTGCCCATTTTTTATATATGTATTTGGATTGGATTGTGGAATACAGAATTCACTAAATCTAGGTGCAAATATGAAAGATTGAAGGTTTGTATAGATGTGAGTAGATGAAAAAAATATACCCGAGACATTAAGAGTAAGTAGGGAAGCGAATTTGCTTTAGGGCTTTAGTTCCCTTGAGTAGGAAACTGTTGATTGTATCAGAGTTCAGATATTGGTGTCATATTTGTATTCTTTATGGTTTATAATGGATTTCTCTATCACCCATGAATGTAGACAAATTTATGCTGAACCACGCAATTCTTTATGTGTTTTTTGTTTTAATATGTGCATGAATATGCTTCCCTTCATATTTGTCGAGTGCAAAAGTCACAACAATTATTAGGCTTCGTATATCATACTTAATTGACTAAGCAATAGTGTTACACTTATCACATGTTATATCATATAATGTTTTCCATTTTACTTGTCAACACGATATTAGTGTAATGGATCCCACTACTCATGTATATCTCCAACGTAATGTCGACTATTAAACTGACATATTAGATGATTGAAATAGATGAATACTATTGATATTGATTAAGATGTGGATCAAAATTCAACGAATCCCCTTTCCCTTCACCTTCCCAATTATTTCATTTTCTTGATTAAGATGTTGATATTCAAATGTACAAATGCCCATTTGCACCTTCCCTTGATAAAAGTAGAAAAGGCTTCATTTGGGGGTCATGGGGTATTGAGGAGGAAGGAATGGAAGAGAGGGGACCCTCTGCAGTGCAACAATATATTGGACTTGAGAGTCTTGAGACTGTGGACCTAGTCAACTTTGGGAAATAGTAAACTTTGTCCTCACTTGATATTGTCAATAAGTTGGAATTCCCTTTTTTGAACTCAAGTTGGAATTCTCTTGAAATGAATATTTAAATGAAGAGATGCCCACTTGCACCTTTCCTTGGTGGAGCTTATTGTTGTAGTGTTGCTGTCTAGTATTCTCTCTGAAATGCTTATTGTTGTCGTCTATATAATTTTATTATTTTTTAAGTATGTACTCCGACCTCCACGGTGTAGCTAGCTCGGCCTCCTGCATTGCTTGTTCAGTGCTTAGTTCGGCAACAAGCTCGGCTGAGGGATCAGCCGACTGCGCTCTCTTGCCAGCTCGACGGGACTCGGAGAGAGCGGCCGTGGAAGCTAGAGCGATCACGGTCCCCGAGCTCTGGCCGACAAAGGGGGCAGGAGGTGGCATGCTCGGAATCTCGGCAGAGGTAGTGGTAATTAGGTTCTTGATCCTGCTTCTTTTTGCCATTTCGTCTTCCTTGGTCAGCCGTATGAGGAGCACGTCTGGCAGACTTGGGTCAGGTGGGGGAGATGGAGCCCGGAGGAAGTCTACGATCTTACTCCTGCGCGGTGTTGAATAGCGGTAGGAGGGAATGTAGCCGAGGAGATCGTGGCAGTCTCGATGCAGGTATCTTAGCACGGCCCTAATCGCTTCCTCGTTGGGATACTGGCAGTTTGCTTGCAGTTCTTCAATAGCTACCAAAGGAGAGAAAAGAAAAATAATTAGCTCGACGCAAACAATTTTTATAAAATAGATCAGTTGGGAAGATAAGCTTACAAGATGAACCGAAGTTCTTGCTAATGTACCAACCGGGCACATCAGTCGTTTCGTAGTTACCGACCACCCAAAAAAAATCGTCGTCGTTCATGTCATTATCTGGCGTGCCGGTCACTAAATTTTCCCTTCCAGGCCTTATTTTCAGATAATAGTTGAAGCCGTCTTTTGTTTGACCGAGCATGTATTGACACAAGATCTCGGCTAGGCCCAGGTTTAAACCAAGGCGGTTGTTCAGCTTGGCCACGCCGTTTATAATTCAGTAGGTGTTGGTAGATACTTGGGTGGGTGCTAGCCCGGTTCTTCTCAAGAATTCACACATGAGGGGTTGTACTGGAAAGCGCAACTCGCCCTCAATCATGCTCAGTGTGGTAAAGGGGCAAGATTCTAATCTGCCCCATAGATTTATGCCCTCTTCGCCAAGTTCCAGTTGTACGCCGGCGGGGACGCCATACTCCTCGCGGAACACGGCAAGGGCACCGGGCGTGTCTACAAGGAAACGGTAGCGCCCCATGAGTGACCGGCTTGTTCAGCTCAGCAGTGTTGGTTTGATTAAATTTTGCACGGCGACTGCTCAGTCTTTGAGAGCCCTTGTGTTGGTGTCTGGTCCCCTAGGACTCTACAGTTAAAAGCCAAGTGTAAATGATAGCGCGGTTGTGCAAATAAGCTTGAGTTCAGCCCGGTCACTTTGGGCGCAACAGCACCTCAGTTTCATTGGGTGAGATCAACAGCTCGGTCGCTTGAAGCGGATCAGATATTGGCCCGGTCAAGCATCCCAGAGCATTCTTAACTCGGTTCTCACCTAAGTCCTACAAACTTGGAACTAGCTCGGTCCATCTATGATTCTGGATCAAACGAAGACATAAAGCCCAGTCTATCCCAGAACCTCGTGTGTTTATCACAGAAGATGATGAACAGTTGAGGGAGAAGGGGCAGGAATGGTTTTTGGGGTCACATCCTAGGCTAACTTCATTCGAAGTCCTAAAACCTACTGTCATCATGCCCTAGACTCAACTATGACAGTCACAAGCCTAATTATACAATAAAAACATGAGTAACAGATGGAGAGCAATGGAGGGTCGACGACTTACAGGTTAGGCATGGACGGTGGCTCGAAGCAGTAGGACGGGGCCCCCAACGACGGCGAAGGTGTAAAATGGGCTTGCGCGGATGCTCCAATCTCAGTAGAATGAGTGGGGGCGAGAGCTCTAGTTCGCAGGGTTGTTTGGGAGCTGAAGATGAACAAAATAGGAAGAGAAATGAAAGGAAGGACAACGACTATAAGAAGGGAAGAGAGGCGCCAAAATTTGAATGTGAAGAGGCAACGTGAGGCGACTGGGTTGGCTGCTCGAGGCCAATGAATGGACGACACGTGTCTGTAATGACTGCGGCGTCAGTACTGAAAAGATAGGTTGGTAAATCGAGGCGCCGATCGAGCAAGTCACAAGACCGAGCGTAGGGCTTAGCACGGGTGCATGGCTTGCAATGTAAGGCCGAGCAAATGAATGACCCCGGCCGGAGCATGTAATCCTAGTCACGCTAGCGCGGACGGATTTAAGGGGTAATTGAGAGGAAGGTTTCCTAATCCGGTTTGGGCTATGGTAATGACCGGGCTAAAATTGGAGCAAGCATGTTTGGACCGAGTTAGGTTGGGCCAATCCAAGGGGAGTGCGCTCGATTAAAGCCCCGATCCGATTTGGCCGAGATAATTTCGATCTGTCAGCCCGGTTAGCGTTATTTGTTCGTTGAGATCGGCGGGTAAGATCCTCCTCAGACCAGTCCAACCGAGTAAGAGCTTGGTCATAACAGAGGGCTACTAAGCTTGGTCATAACGGAGCTCGGTTCAGAGCCTTTCATGTCTCAGAAGTAATACGGTCGTAGGAAGATGGGGACAGCGCCGCTGGGTTTTCCGTTCGCACCAGTGCCGTTTGGCGGTTTGGTTAGGTAGTGTTTAGCTGTATTTGCGCTAACACATGGAAAAGTGGGACAAGAGAGCAGGTCCACGCGTCAAAAGGCGAATGGACACAGGGGCACACGCAGAAGGTATATAAACGTGACTGCGACCCCATGCTTGAATGGAACATCCTCTGGTGAGAGAAAAGCTACCTCATTATCTCCTTACTCTCTTTCTCTCTCTCTCTCTCTCTCTCTAAAGGTGTGCTAACTTGATCGTCGGAGAGGTTTTTCGACAACACACCGCCGGGTAGCTCACCGCCATTGTGTTCGTAGGTTAATCGGAACGAAGCAGAGCTTGGACGTGAGGAGTACGGGCGGTATCAGATATTTGCTCCCCATACAATTGGCGCCGTCTGTGGGAATTCGATAGACAAAACCTTATCCTCCAAGCTTCTCCAGTCATCTATTATGGAGAACCATAACGACATTCCGTTGTTCGCCATTAACGGCATCACGCCAGAGTCTGTTCGGTGCAGAGATGGCTTATCCGCCATTCCGATGACGGCTAATTTGGAGACCTTCGCACAAGGACTTCCCAGGGATGCGTGAGACAAGCGCGCAAGGAGTTTTGGGCACTCTATCATTCCAAAAGGGCATCGTCGACGGCGAGATTCACACACTCAACACTTGGAAGACAAGCTGAGAGACCAAGATACCATCATCAAGAAAATGGCGACAGAGATGGAGGCCATGAGACGCCAGATGAAGGGAAAGGGCATCGCTAGATTGGGAAACCACAATGAGCAGGCCCATTTCTGCCGTTCCGGCAGTTTTAATAGACGTCACACCCCTTCACTCTCTGTCACGAGAAGCTTCAGAGCTGGAGACTACGTAACGCCGACGACGATATCTCGTACGTAGGACAGCAGTTACCATCCCTCACGCCCGACGACGACGTCGAGATATTCTCGCTCCGACCGTTCGAAAGACTTGAGGGATGTGTTGGAGGAGCGGGCTCACCGATAGGAGGCGCAGAGGGTGCCTGCACTGCAGCGGCTAGTCCCTAGAGGGCAAGCTAGTGCAAAGGTCGCCATGCCACAACCATGCTTGGCGGCACGCGCGTCACCAGACAGAGAGTTGGCAAGGCTGAGTGCCACCCCTTTTTCCGTAGAGATCGAGAACACACCGCTCCCCCCCGGGTTCCATCAACCAAAGTTCACACTCTATGACGGAAAAACTGATCCATATATGCATTTAAGCCACTTCCGGCAGGTTATGGCTAGGCACAGGCGAAACAATGCGCTCATGTGCCTTGTTTTTCCATCGAGTTTGGGTGAGTTAGGCCTAAAATGGTTCGAGAGGCTGCCAGAGGAAAGCATCGAGGGGTGGCAACAGTTGGCAGAGGCATTTGTCACCAAATTTAAGACAAATGCCAAAACGCCCAAGGAAATTGACCATCTCTTGAGAGTAAAGATGGAGCCAAGCGACTCTTTGAAAGCGTATAACGCTAAGTATTAGGAGACTTTCAATGAGATCCTTGATTGCCTAACCAACCTTGCAATCACTCAGTATAAAAGTGCTCTTCTAGTTGGACATCGACTGAGAGACTCGCTCATAATGAATCAATCGTCGATCATGGAATTGCTCATGCAACACATTAATGAGCACATCCAAGTCGAAGACGATGCAGCTGCAGCTACCGTGACGACAAGTCCGGTAGTAGAGAATAAGAGATTAGTGCGAAAGGTTCACGCAGTCGGACAAGATGATAGCCATGCAAACCACCATGGAAGAGATATAAGGAGTTCGATTTTTGGAAGACGTCTGTAAGAAGGCTGAGGAAAAAGGACATAAAACTCGCAGAATGTAAATGGCCGATCCATTTCCAGAACATCGAACTCTGCCAATCTAAAGTTTTGTTCTTAGTTCTATTTTTGTAACCCTTTTTACCATTCGCACAATGAAACATGTAGACCATTTTCTTGAGAATTGTTGTATTTTTGCCTCACCAAGCGGATTTAGTGCGGTCCAAGGGGCAACTAACAATCATTTTAACGGAAAGATCAAAATTCCTTGTAGGGCGGATTTTGCTCGGTAAGAGGTTTGTTGATGGTTTTGATCAACTTTGGAATTCCTTACCGGACGAATTTTGCTCAGCAAGAGGTTTGTTGATGATTTTATCAACTTTGGAATTCCTTGTTGTATGGATTTTACTCGGCAAAAGGTTTGTTGATGGTTTTAATCAACTTTAGAATTCCTTGCCGAGCTGATCTTGCTCGCCAAGAAGCAAGTCACCGAGCTGACCTTGCTCGATGACCTTGGAGTTCCTTGCCTAGCTGATCTTGCTCGCCAAGAAACAAGTCGCGGAGCAGACCTTGCTCGCCGACCTTGGAGTTCCTTGCCGAGCTGATCTTGCTCACCATGAAACAAGTCGCCGAGCGGAGCTTGTTCGCCAACTTGGAGTTCCTTGCCGAGTTGATCTTGCTTGCCAAGAAGCAAGTCGCTAAGCTTACCTTGCTCGCCAACCTTGGAGTTCCTTGCCGAGCTAATCTTGCTCGCCAAGAAGCAAGTCGTGGAGCGGACCTTGCTCGCTGACCTTAGAGTTCCTTGCCGAGCTAATCTTGCTCACCAAGAAACAAGTTGCCGAACTAACCTTGCTTACCGACCTTGGAGTTCCATGCTGAGCTGATCTTGCTCACCAAGAAGCAAGTCGCCGTGCTAACCTTGCTCACCGACCTTGGAGTTCCTTGCCGACCTGATCTTGCTCTCCAAGAAACAAGTCGCCGAGCGGACCTTACTCGCCGACCTTGGAGTTCCTTGCTGAGCTGATCTTGCTCGCCAAGAAGCAAGTTGTCGAGCTTACCTTGCTCGCCGACCTTGGAGTTCCTTGCCGAGCTGATCTTGCTCACCAAGAAGCAGGTCGCAGAGCGGACCTTGCTCGCTAACCTTGGAGTTCCTTGCCGAGCTAATCTTGCTCACCAAGAAGCAAGTCGCCGAGCTAACCTTGATCACCGACCTTGGAGTTCCTTGTCAAGCTGATCTTACTCGCCAAGAAGCAAGTCGCCGAGCTGACCTTGCTTGCCGACCTTGAAGTTCCTTACCGAGCTAATCTTGCTCGCCAAGAAGCAAGTCGTGGAGCGAACCTCGCTCGCCAACCTTGGAGTTCCTTGTTAAGCTGATCTTGCTCGCCAAGAAACAAGTCGCAGAATGGACCTTGCTCGCCGACCTTAGAGTGCTTTGCTGAGTTGATTTGGCTCGCCAAGATGCAAGTTGTCGAGCTGACCTTGCTTGTCGACTTTAGAGTTCCTTGTGGAGCTAATTTTGCTCTCCAAGATACAAGTTGCCGAGCTGACTTTCCTCGCTAACTTTGAAGGTCCTTGCCAAGTTGATTTTGCTCGCCAAGGAAGTTGCTGAGCTAATTTTACTCACCAAGAAGCAAGCTGCCAAGCTGACTTTGCTTGCCAACTTTGAAGTTTCTAAACCGGGCAAAGTGAACCACCAAGCGAAAATTCTAGCCCGGCTTTGTAATGTAATTCCGGTCACGCAAATGCGGACGGAATTAAGGGGCAATTGAGAAGGGAGTTTGCGCCGAGCAGACTGGCTGAGCTAGTTGTGACTTGGGCCTTGCTGTGGGATTATGCGACCGAGTTGGCATAGCCGAAGGCGGTTTGGCTGAGGTTCTAGATCGTGGCTGAGTTAGCCAAAGGTCCAGAAGTTGGACCTAGCTAGTTGTTCGGTGTGGATCTTTTGCCGAGCTAGGTGAAGCGATGATTCTTCCGACGGGACTAGATGCACCTGTTGCATACCAAGGCCGAGCAAGGTCAGCTGGGACGAATGAGAGCACGGATGAAGAAGTTGGCTAGATGCCCTAGATCTTGACCGGTCGAGAGTAATGTGGTTCCAAAAGGCGCGGCAATACCGTTTAGCTATTTGGCCAATGTTGTTTGGCAGTATTGACGCGTACACGTGTAAAGAATAGAGAAGGCAGTACAGCCACGCATCCAAGAAAGGACGAACAGAGTAGCGCGCAGAGGCTATATAGACTAAGCGGCGCCTCCATACAACAGGTCTGAATTTCTGGCTACCGAGGGCTCGATCTCTCTTTGGTCTTCTCTCCCTTCCTCTCTCTAAAAGTGTGCTAACTTGACCGTCAGAGGGGTATTCCGGCAGCACACCGCCGGGTAGCTCACTGTCGTTGTGTTCTCAGGTTAATCGGAGTGAAGCGCAGCTTAGACACGAGGAGTACGAAGAGCGACGAATATTTCCTCCCTGTACAAGTTATAATTACAGACTTTTTAAATCATAACCAAAATAACACTACAATGACATAATAAGCAGGTTTGAAACCCAATTATGACCCATGAGATAAATAAGCGGGTCTAAACCCATAAAATTGCAGACGAATATGGGCGGATTAGATGGTTCAGGTCAACCTTTTTTGCATTTATCCATTTGCAACCTGCCACCAGCCCATTTACAACTTGTATATGAAGCAGGTTTGAACCCAACTATGACCCACGAGATAAATAAGCAGGTCTAAACCCATAAAATTGTAGACGGGTATGGACGGGTTGGTGGGTTCGGGTCAGCCTTGCTAACTCTAGAACGGGTTGGTGGCAAGTTGACATTAAAACCGCTTCATATACAGGTGGTAAATTGATTGGTGGCAGGTTGCAAATGGATAAATGCAAAAAATCTCAGCAAACCAATAGGGAAATGTTAGGGATTTAAAACATTTTATTAATATTTTTATCAAATGTCTCACGTATAGTGTGGGATCCATACCCATATAAGACATTTTATGATATAAAACCTACACTCATATAAAATATATAATAGAAATATTGATAAAACATTTGGGTTCCTTACCTTACTCAACCCTAGTGCTCACAGTTTAAACTCTGCTAGTTTTCCTGAACAAGTCGTCTACTTGCCAACTCACCATGTGCTGGTTTTTGCCAAATATCAACATATTATTCATTTATAATAATCGTATTATGATAGAAAAATCACTCCACAAAATTTAAATATTATGAAATTGACACAAATATTTTAGTATATTTAACATTTATAATAAACTCCAACACATATTTGTTTGATATAGTTTTTAAAATCTTTTTGTTTTAATTTTTTGGAGAAAACTAAATACTAATTTTGTGAAAAAAATAATTAAAATCACTTATCATTCTCATATAATTTTACTTTTTTGGGAGGTAAAAATATTTTTTTGATTTTAATTTTATCAAATTAATTTTAATTTTTCAAAAAATATTTAAAAAATTAATTTTAAAATTAAAACGAAACAGTCAGACATGTTGCACATTTTAAATTTCTCTCTAACTTCTTTTTAGAAGGTGTGAAGCAGCAGCCAAACAAAATAAATTATCTAAAACCCACTGCATCTCTCTCTGTGACTTTGGTTTTTTAGATGATTTGCTTATTGGCGGACGGAGGGGCTGGCTAGGTGGCCCCTGCAAGCTTCCTTAAATCTCATATATATTTGTTTGCTTTTTTTCTTGGAAGGTATGTTAGGAAGGTGTGACTCTCAAAAGTCAATTGAAGTCTCTTACTCGCATTACCCATGAAAGATATGGCCTTCAAATATGTTAATAAATTGTTATGATAATTACATTCTAAAATTTATTTATCATTTATTTGTTATTATTTTATCGATAATATATATGAATGATAAGATAATTATTTGATATTCAGTTGATTAGATTAAAATGTACTAGCATAAAATCCGTGTTATGCACGGACAAGTAACAAAATGTGATAAATAATAGTAAATATGTTAAAAATTAACTAAATACTATGATATTAATTTAGATGGTTATTTAAATAATAGATTCGAGTGATTTCACTATGTTTATATAAATATGCAGGACTAATTAATTTTTTTGAAATACATTCAATCGAATAAACTCACTTGAAAATGAAGAGTAAGAGTGAAATTCTATAAATATAAGATAAAGATTAAATAAATAAATAAGTTTAAATTTGAAGATAAATATAGAAAGAGAAAATTAGATAAATCTTCAAAAAAGAATGAACTTAACTAAAAATCAAGAGCACAGTGGATTCTGTAAATATAAGATAAAGATAAAAATAAAATTTTTTTAAAAAAAATCATGTTTAAATTTGTGGATGAGCTATAAAAATATAGAAAGAGAAAATTAAATAAATTCTAAAAAAATGAGATAGAGAGAAATTTAGTAAACGTAAAATGACAATTGAAAAAAAAAATCAAGTTGAAATTTAAAAATTCAAAAATAAAATAAGATAAACTTAAAGAAAAAAAATATATAATATAACTATAATAATAGAATAACAAAGGAAGTTAGTAGTTTAAAAATTGGATAAGAGTGAAATGTTAGCTATAATTTTTTAAAATTTGTAATAATAAATAAAAAAACACGAAAAAAAAAAAAAGACCTCAGGTGTAGTAAGTTAAAAATTAGATAAGAGTTAAATGGAAATTATATTTTTTTTTAAATTTAAACTTTGTGTAGTTAAAAAATAAGCATTTATGATATCTTATTATACAAATTTTAACTCTATTTTGTGTCTGCTATTAATTATTTTTAACAATTTTTTGTATTTTAAAGCTACTTAATTAAAATATTAAAAAAAAATTAAGGGATCACCTTTTCATTTCTTAATTTTGTTTTGTATCAATAACCTATAAATTTCAACAATTTTTGTATTTTGAAGCAATTAAATAAAAAAATAGTATCACTTTTCTTGTCAAAATTTTAGTGAGTTTCATTTTAATTTTATTTTGTGTCAATAACCTATAAACTTTAGTAATTTTTATATTCTAAAGCTACAAAATGAAAAATAAAAATAAAAAAAATCACTTTTTTAAAATCTTAGTTAGTTTTATTTTTATTTTGTGTTAAGAGCCGGTAAAGTGACCTTAGTAGTGTTATGCATGTGTATAAATAAATAATCAAAAATTAGTTTTAAAATTAAATAATAATATAAAATTTATCTAAAATATGTAGTAAAAATGATTTATAATCAATTAAATTTTATTCATTTTTATCAGAGTTACACGTAAATGACTTGTATATTTATGCCAACATAACCTTCACCTAATCATTAAAAATTGTGCTGGTCTATGCCCAACTTATGAATCATTTGACCTTTTATTTATTAAATTGGTAAATAAATATCTATAAATATTTTTTATTTTTCAAATAAGAAATATGAACATATTCTATGCATATCTATTAAAAAAAATTGAACTTAGGTAAAAAAAATTATATATTTATGTTAAACACTATGAAATAAATAGTTACATATATTCATATATTAAAAAATTATCTAAGATAGAGTCATTCTAAATTATATGTCATATTTTAGTTTTAATCTTAGTAAAAATATTTGATAATAATAAATTTAAACATTATGAATAAATTATATCATAATTTATCGATTCATGACCGGTATGAGCTAGTTTGGGGGTTCTAATATTAGATTAAACATTTAATGGGCCAATATTTCGGTCTCATTTTGATGATTCGAATCGTTCACATTTTAAGGTTCATTGAGTATATCATCTTTGCGAAAAATCCAGTTGACCAAATAACAAAAATCACGTGATTGGACCAATTTTGTATGAACAGTTTATTTTCTCACCATCTATTTTTTTCGTACAAAACTCATACAAACACATGGTTGTCATTATTTGATCGACTTGATTTTTTACAAGGATAATGTACTCGATGAATTCTAAAACAAAGGTTCAGATTATCAAAATGGAACCCAAAAGTGAGCCCACAAGGCCCAACAGCATCTCTCCAGTCTAATGGAGAATTAGAGAGAAACCCATGCCATGTTAAAGAATCAAGGGCAAAATACTCACAAGTCCTTTTTGAAAAGTGTGTATTCTATTTAATCTCAAAATCTTTTAGATAGACTTAAAAGTCCTATGTCCATTTTTCTTCTCCTTTTTCCCTACAGCTTACTTATTCTCTTTATCTTTTTTTCTCTAATATCAGCGACGATGACGGCCACGACCATGACCATGCCTTCTTTCTTTTCTTTCTCTTTCTAATCTACAATCACTGGCGATTACTATTGATTGGGATTCATGGGCAACTACCGAGCACCAACTCTTTACTTTGCGCCTACCGATGGGGAATGGGATGAGTTTCCGACGAAGAAGATGAGTACTCAGATCTGATGTAGATTTGGATTTACAACAGATCTGAGTAGATCTACGTTAGATCCGGCTAAATTTAAACCAAAAATAATTGCCAAAGTACAAGCATCTCTATATATCTGTCTCTTTCCTTCGATCTCTAAGGCTTAATATGTTTTCTGTACTACACACTTCTATTTTCATGTTATAATGGAGAAAATTTTCAAATTCTGAACAAATAATTTTCGAGTTTTAATTACAAGTGGTGAAAACTATAAAATTTTATAGTTTCAATTTTTTTGGTACTGAAAAAAATCTTTTTTTAGAACTGTAAAATTTTACAGTTTCATTACTTTTTTTAGAACTGTAAAATTTTATAGTTTCATAATATTTTTTTCAGTTTGATCAATAAGAATAAATGCTTAATAAAATCTTACTTTAAAACTGTAACATTTTACAGTTTCAAAACTTGTTTTTCAATTTGACTAATATTGGAAATTATTTACTTAAACCTTACAAAAATTAAAAATAACATATGTATTTTTTTCTCTCATTGTCGTTGTTTGTTGTTCTCAAGTTTTTTTTCTTCTTTTAGTTTATCAATATTTAGCACATTTTGCTATATTTTTTGCTTTAATTTCTCAGTTTATTCTTCTTCCTTTTTTGGGCAATATTCTGGACATTCCATTAAGTCTCCGATGATATTCTTGATATCCAGTGAACATTGTAGACATTCTAAAGACTTCCGATGACATTCAGAACACTCCGACAATACTTCGGCGAATTTCCGATGATATTTCGACAACTTCCCGGTGATATTGAACATTTCGGCAAGTCTTCGATGACTATCTGACAAAAGTTTGGCGGTTATGGGATATAGCAGCATCTTTAAATTAAAAATATATATATATATAGGATTTTTTTTATAACAATTAAAAATATATAGGAGTAATTAGTGTAAGTGTTTTGTTTTGGGACTAGATGGATTTTGAACTTTGTGTATGAGACTTATCAGTAAATTTCTCAAGAATCAATAATGTTTAAATTTTAAAGTAAAGAATTAATTATTTTCCATATGTGTATGTATGAATGTATCAAAATCATGCATTAATGCAATCTTAGAGAAGCAATTTTGAAAATAAATTTGGTATGGTAAACATAAAATTAAGGAAATAATTTGAAATGGTAATTATGGTAGCATAATTTAAGGGTTTAATATAAAACTCTATGAATTTAATTATGAACTAATTAAAATGAAACACACAATGACAGTTAGTATTTTCATTATTAAAAAAATTTAAAATTTAAAAAAAAAAAATTAAGTTGAGAGTTTGAACTTTAAAGAAATCCTATTAACGTAACCCTATTAATGTTTATTGTGTATGAAAATAATAAGGTTTGATATATATGTTAAGTAGTAAGGGGCATGGTGAGAGAAAAAAAGAAATTTGCTATGAAATTTTAATTATATAAATTATTTTACGAAGAAATATTTTTGGGTGTGATTTATTAATTTTTTTAATTGAAAATTTCTTTTTTTGAGTGTGTGATTTATTAATTAGTTTTTGTTAATTGGAAAACTCCTTCCTTGTTTGATGGTGACAAATGAATAATTTTAGGAATAAAAAATACATTTTTTTTTTTTTTTTTTAAAAAGTGAGTGTTTGATTTATTAATTATTTTTTTAAATTGAAAAATCAAGAAATTTGGAAGTACTTAGAGCTCTCTTAACTCTTCTCACTAAAAATCCTATTTTGCCTATATAATATATAAATTAGAATGGTCTGGATTGACTGTTTCGCTCCCCCTTTCGGGAGATGAATAAGCCCTACAGTATCGGACTCCCGCGGTTCTAAATCTGCTTCCACAAGTGCAATGTAAAACAACCACGTTAGATAGCTCGAAACATCGTAGGCTCGAGTGGCCCAAAATCTAAAACGACGTCATTTTGGTCTTTTTTTTTTCTTTTTTTTTCATAGTTCGCAGGTTCCATAACTCAGAGAGAATGAAGAAAGAAGAAGAAGAAGAAGAAAAAAGCGGAGAGGAGAGGAGAGGAGAAGAGATAAAGCAGAAAAATCAAAACCAAAAATCAAACCCAGATTCAAATCAAAACCAAAAATCAAAAATATCCTTCTGTTTTTCTCTGTGGATTTGATTCAATCAAAACCAAAAATCAAACCCACAAATCAAACCCAGGCAGATTCAAATCAAAACGAAAAATTAAAATAAAAAATCAAACCTACCCCTCATCAGTTGCCTTTCCCTTTCACACCCATGCGGAGGGCTGCAGTGTTGTTTCCCCTCAACAACTGTTGTCTTCCCCTCAGATAAAGCCCTCTTTCTAGCATTTGCATTCAATTAACAAGCAATGCTATTATAATTCTGACACAGTCAGCTAATTGAAGAAATCGTTAAACCCATAACCAATACTTCATTTGTAATGTGCAAGCAACAAATCATCCTTATAATTCTATAAGAAAGTTGTAACCTTACAAAGAGAGAGAGAGTTCTCATACCCAGTAACATAGGTTGTGCATGGGCACCATTGTGTACAACATTGGTCTCCTCTGTGTGTATACAGACAGATCTGTGTGTATACAGATCCCCCTTTCTGTTTTTCTTCTTCTCTTCCTCCTCTCCATCTTTTTTTTCTCCTTTTTCTCTTCCTCCTCCTTCTCTCCATCGTTTCTCCTTCTCTCTCTGTCTCTCGCCTCTTTCTTTCTTCTGTCAGTTTCAGATAGAAAAAAGAAAAAAAATTTAAAACAAAATAAAATACCCAAAATGACGTCGTTTTGGGTATTTGAGCCATTTCAGGCCAAGTTTTTTCGAGCTCCGACGTGTTTTCCAATGTGAAATAGATAATCACCAAAGAGTCTCAATCCAGCAAATCTTTTGGAAAATCGATTTTGAATCAAATTGCCAAAAATGGACTGCTATGCTAGATACAAAGTCGCTACCTAAATATTTTTTGGAGAAATTTAGAAAACCCATGACTCGTGCCAAAGGCCACGTGTCTGTCATCACCAAGATTGTCTCGGCTCAGGAACTTAGGTACAAGTGGGAAAGGTCATGAATTGAGCACCCCTGCTCACTCGATCAAAGATCGGCCTCTACTAATCATGATATTAATATTATTTACATTATATGCTCTTGTTCTGGTTTATTAGGCTAGCATTACTATGTGATGCGCACACATAAGTATAGACTAACTTTGCAAGAATTGGAACACTTGATTCATTTTTGTTTTTTGAAAATTGTTTCAAATATGTACCACTTGAAAAAGTGATTGCATAAGAACATTACTCAAATTATTCCAATTCAAGCAACTAGCCTTCATTCACAGGCATTCAAGCAATTTATCAATTAAACACTTAGCCTCATGGTAAGCATGCTTTGACATGGCAACAATCACATGCATGCGATATGCTAAAGCAAATAAAGGCTTACCTAGTACTCCAAGCCAAAAAGATGATAAAGTTAGAAAGATGCTTGATTCCTAATTTTGCAATATGACTAATGCAACACATACAATATGCAATTACTAGGCTCAGCTACTAATATGGCATATGAATCAATTTTGATAACATGTAGTCTAAGCACGTATTCAAATAAGCACTAAACTAACAATGCATTAGAATGATGAACCGAGCCTCGGTGCATGCAATACAAATGGATGCAAACATGAAGTATGCTAAACAAATCGTGATGTCGCTAAACTAACCATCATAAGCTAGTAAATAAAAGAGAGAAAGGTGCGGGGTTGGAAGACATACACATTATTATATTGCGCTCTCACGAAGGAGAGTCCGAATAAACTAACTAGCTAACTAATTAAAGCTAAACTAATTAATACAAAACAAATTAAATTAGCTAAACTACTTAACTAATTATTACAACAAATGAATTAACTATTCTAGTTAACTAAAATAATTACAAGACGAAATCAAACAACTAGTTAACTAACTAATTAATTACAATACTTTACAAAATTAACTAGCTACAACAAATTAATTACAACAAATATCTAAGCTAAATATTTGAGCTTAAACATGCTCAATATGCGAGGAATGCTCATGCATGTGCTCGGTGTCCACCCGAAAAGCCACTGTTTCTGCTGTTGAATGTCTCTGTCGCACAGTAAAACACTTACACTCATTTCCACCTCCAGACTAGCTCTGCTCTACTGGGGGAGTACACTGCTGGATTTTGCATTGGTGGCTGGCAAGGGGCCTGTCGTCCACTGGAGATGCCCTGCCAGCCACTGCTGATTGGGCTTTCCTGCTGTAACAGAGGGCAAACAGAGCATGCACAAGGTATTCTCAAGGGTTGTCTGCACAACTCACCCCTCCTTATCATCAGGCAGCTCAAAGAAGGGACAAAACTTGGTTCACAAACCACCAAGTCAAGCAATTTCATTGCACGATGGCTTATGAGCCAAATTGTGCAATTTCAATAAATTCAACAAAACAAGACAATCATGTCGTCCACGTACACCTCGACCTCTTTATGGATCATGTCATGTAGTATTGTGGTTGCAGCCCGTTGATATGTAGCCCCAGCGTTCTTCAACCCAAATGGCATCACTCTGTAGCAATATGTACCCCACGGGGTGGTAAAAGCAGTCTTTTCCCGGTCTTCGGGTGCCATTACTATCTGATTATAACCTGAGAAGCCATCCATAAACGAAAGCAAAGCATGCCCCGCTGTGAAATCTACCAACTCGTCGATATGCGGTAAGGGAAAGTCATCCTTCGGACTGGCTCTGTTCAAATCCCTGAAATCCACACATACCCGGATTCTGCCATCCTTCTTCGGCACTGGAACAATGTTGGCCAACCAAGTCGGGTATTCGGATACCAGCAGGAAGCCTGCGTCGATCTGCTTGGTGACCTCTTCCTTGATCTTAATGGCCCAATCAGGGCGGATCCTTCTGAGTTTCTGTTTGACAGGTCAGGCCTCGGGGTCAAGAGGGATCCGGTGCTGTACAATCTCAGGATCGATTCCAGGCATGTCTTCGTAGGACCACGCAAAAACATCTTTGAAATCTTTTAATAAAGCGACCAAGCGCTCGCGTTCCTCCGAAGACAACGTGGACCCGATCTGGACCAGCCGCGGGTCCTTCTCAGTACCAATGTTCACGGTAGTGATTTCATCAATTAAGGGTTTAACAAACCTCTCCTGCTCTTGTTCAATTAGTCGTTGCAAAACCGGAGGAATTTCATCCTCGTCGTTTTCATCAAAATTTTGAAAGTCCTGATTTAAGCAATAAATCAAAGGCACAGAAAAGTACTCAGAAAACACATTCACCTCATTCTCATTATGTACTTCCAAATCGTCCAATTCTTCTGTTACAACAGACTCAAAAGAGAACGAAAAAGACGACCTGGACAGGACTGTGGCATCCGGGTTATCACCCCCAGGAACACCTGACTCAGACTCAGACGAGCTGGAACCTGATTCCGACTCACAAGACTCGGTGGAATCAGATTCCGGCTCACTACCTGACCCGGTGCTGCTTGACAAAAACCCCTCCTCGTACTGCCAGGTGAGGGAGGGTGCGATGGATGCATCCAAAATAGCTGCTGGTAGGCCCACAGCCGTTTCATCTCTGATCATGGACACCGAGGAGTTATCCCCCAAGCACAACTGGTCGATCAAAGGATCTGAAAGTAGACATGCCAGTGCTACCCCCATTTCAAACTCTGTGTCCGCAGACTCCACTTTCCTGTCCTGTTCAGCCTCAACTATTGGGTCTGTCTGCTTTTCAGCAACATTAGCCCCAAGCAACTGCAGGTCAAAGAAAATTTTGAATCCTGGCACGCGCTTCTTCTCTGCGTTCAACCACGGCTCCGGAAAACCACAGAATGGAAAATCCTCCCCCTCCCGGACGAAGCGTCCGTTTAGGGTACCCCGAATGGGCCGATGCATCAATTCAAAGGGTTTCCCCGTCTGTTTTGCTTTGGCTCTTCCAGCCATCTCTTTTCCTTTCCTTACCCAATCTTCCTTGGTGGGCAGATAACCCAGGCCGAAGGTATAGGGGTTGTGCGGCACTTCGGCCAATGCTGCGACGCCTTTGCGGCCGCTCTTTCCTAATCCCATCCCGGGGATATGTTGGAGCTTATTCATGAGATACACTGCTTGGACACTGACATAGATCCCTTCGTTAGTAGCCATGATGTTCTGTACAACCTGAGCCTCGGCCAAGGTAAAACCTGATATAAACACATCCTCCATACCATGCTCGATTTCTAGAACAGGCGTGGACACCTCCGGTGGTGGGTGGATTGATGAATTTCCAAAGACAATGGCTACTCCCTTCCCATAGGGGTATTTCACTATTTGATGCAAAGTAGATGACACTGCCTTCACTTGATGCAGCCACGGCCGCCCTAGAAGCAAATTGAAGGTTGCGGGAACTTCTAGGACATGGAAATCTATCTCGTGCTGTCCCGGCCCAACCTTTGTCTGAACTTTTACGGTTCCCATCACTTCCCTACTTGTATTGTCATATGCCCGGATGACTTGGGCTGTTGGTACAAAATCTGCGACTTTCAAGCCGATGGCATACGCTGTCCTTGCCGGGCAGACGTTGATGGCGGATCCGGTATCAACAAGAACCATCGGTATCCATTTATCCCTACACTCCACGGAGATGTAGAGCGGCTTATTGTGACCTGCCCCCTCAGGTGGCAACTCCTTGTCGGAAAAAGTCAGCGTCGGGGCAGCTCCTCCCGGAAAGACTAATCCCACCAGCTGCTCTGGCGTGGTGTCTATTGAAAGCTTCGCTTTGTCCATGGCTGTCAAGACAGCCTGTCTATGCACCCGTGATGCCATGAGCAGTCCCCATATAGAGATGTCTGCTTGTATCTTTTTAAGCTGTTTGAGTACAGCCTCCTCTTCAAGTTGCTTCTCTTTTTGCTTCTCAGCCTCTCTATCCTTCCCCGAGGCCTCCGGTTGATCTAGGTGTGGGGGTTTAAAGTACCGCCCACTCCGTGTCATATGATCGACCTCTCCAAGGTACCAAGTGTCATCGGGTTGGTTGTCTCCCCAATCTTCGTCTGTGTGGGCAAGGCATAAATCCTCCTCCTCCCACCACATTCCATCAGCAGCTGACAAACATCTGTCCGGCTCTGGTATAACTGTTCTCGTACTCACGGCGCCTTCCATTCGTATGTTCGCAGTATTCTCAGTCCTTGTGCACACAGTAGTTTCAACTCCCACATGGGCCTTTGCCTTCCTGATTCTCTCGGAATCGTCAAAACTTGCTTGCTTCGACATGACTGATTGTTCAATAATCCCCGTACTCAAAATATTCCAATCTCGGGCGAAATTCTTAACACCGGCGCCCTCCGGCGATGTACTCTGCTCTTCGACCCTTCCGGCCGTCATTGATATTCTCGACCCTGCTGAGCCCTATTCTGACTGAAACTCTTCTATCACATCGGGTTGATCGTCCAACCACCCAGTGACTTCTGCTGAATTCCCATAATCGAACCATGCGACTGCTGCACCCTCTGGGTCTTGGTCACTGTAAAATTGGAGATCGGCAAGGTCCTCCCTCACAGCTGTTACACCATCTGTTCCCTGTCCCAAACCATCCCCGTGAATTACACACAACTCTCCCTCTGTCGGCAATTCTACTTCGGGCCCACCTTGGCCTATTGATGAAATGTAGTCACCCGGACTATATGTCTTCTCAACACAAATTCTAGATCCCGCAAACTCTGGCTCAACAATTCTCTCTTCCTTTGGGATCTCCTCTCTCCTATTTTCAGTGGTCACCACCGCTGGCTCAGGTTGGGTCATGGAGATGTCCATCATGCACAAGTCGGTGCAATCGGGAAGAAACACCTCCGGTTTAGGCAGGTAAGTAGGTGTGATATAGATGCTAGGGTCGTAGGACACGGCCCTAGTATGGATGAAATTGAGTCTTTTGGGTGGTGGAACTTGGTTATGTGTGGGGAGGGGATTGGTAGTAACATTGGGCTTCTCGGGAGGCAAAATCACCCCGTTATCAATGAGATCTTGAATCTCATGACGTAACCGGAAGCACTGATCGGTATCATGACCGTGCTGTTGGTGAAATGCACAATACTTGGCTGGGTTATGGGTAGGAGGAAGTTTTTCTGGTAGGGGTCGCGGCTCCAGAGGCTTCAGATGCCCCTTTTTGATCAAAACCCCCAGAGCTTTGGATAGGGGCATATAAAGTGGAGCGAAAGTTCTGGTGTTTCTGGGCGGGTATTTGGCTGTTGATGGGTTACTCCCGGACGCACCGGAGAATGGTGTAGCTACCGTGCCTCTTGGTGGGGGGTTGGCGGTGACCATGCTTACTTCGGAGGCTCTCGTAGTAGTAGTGCCACTCGGGCCCGCATTAGTGTTGCGGTTGAAGGTCCTTCGAGGTTGCTCCCGATCGTTATCGATTAAGCCTTGCTTCAAGGCATCTTCAATCTGCACCCCCATTTCATGTAGGTCAGAAAAAGTAGGAAAGGGGAGTACTATCATCTTTTGCATCAACTTCGGCTGAAGATTGCGCACAATCATCCAAATTTGGTCTTTGTCCGTAGGCCTCAAGGTCATCATCGAAGCCTTGGCCCTCCATCTGGTTACGAACTCTGAAAAACTCTCCTTGAGCTCTTGCCTAGTCGTCTCGAGATCACGGGTCATAATCTCAATCTGTGTATTGTATGAGTACTGCGCGATGAAGGCCTCAGCCATTTCGTCCCAATTCCTCTTGACGTCATCTTCTAGCTTGGCATACCATATGGCCGCCACACCCGACAGGGTCCGGCCAAATAAAGACAACTTCTGAAGCCTACTGAGGCCCATTGGCCTTAGGATATCTGAAAACAGTCTCAAGTGCACCATAGGGTCCCCGGACCCATCAAATCGATCAATATGAGGCATTTTGAATCTGTCGGGCAGCGTCACAGCTGCATCGGTGTATCCATCTTCAATATCGGGGATAGTCTTGACTCCCTGAGATCTCTTGAACAGCTTTTCAAGCTTGCTTAACTTCAGTGCGGTAGGGTCAGTCTCGAACTCAAAGGGAGAGTCCAATAGGTTGGTGGGTGTTTTTGATAGCTGAGGTTGGATTTGAGGCAAGGTTGGAGGTGGGGGTGGTCCTATGGGCAGCTCTGTGTCATTCTGAACATCGGCTGTCTCCCCGAGATTTGGAACTCCTGGTGGGGGAGGAGCTTGATGCGAAGCAGATGCTCCGGTTTGCTGCTCTAGTCTGGTAATTGTCTCTGCCTGTTCCTTCACAACTGTGGCTTGTTGCCTGGCGAACTCTGCCTGACGGACGGCATCCTACTGCATTGTTTTCATGCTCTCCTGGAGGTGGCGCACCATCTCCTCCAAACTAGCCATACTATTCTGCTCTGGTTGAGTTACCGGTATATATTCTCTCTCTATTGGTGACACAGAATCCTGATCCCTACTGAACACAGGTGGGGTAGATAAGGCCCTCTGAACTGACTGCTGTACTGATGTCCGCTGCCTGACTGACCTCCGTCTAGTAACCGGGGGTAGTGAGTAGTACACTGGTTGTCCGTCTACCAGATCCTCAGATCGATGGAGTCGACAACCTCTAGTCCAGAGTGCTTGGGGAGTATCTACTGGGTCAGAAGCAATCGTGCTCAACTACCTTGTAAAAAAGATAAATAAAGCGTATAAATAAACAGATAATTGGACAGCGCAACGGCATAAAATAAACATGCAACACACGGTTGGATATCATAACACACTGCTAGTGAGCTGGATACATTGTTCCTCACACTGTTCCTCAAATACTGATCACTGTTTCTGAATCATTGCCCCCATGTCTGAACCTGGTACCCACAGATAACTGGTTCCCCAAAATACCGTTACTGGTGCCCTCAGGCCGGATATCAAAACTTGCAAACTGATACGCGCGTTCCTGTAGAGATACACTCTAAAAGCACATAACATGTAAAAGAGAGCCAAAACACCCCTATGTTGGGGTAGGGTTTCCCTGTCCTATTTTGTCAGGAGCTAGGGTTTTACTACGCACACAGCGGTTTCAAACAACCTAAAATCGGGTAAACAACCTGTCCTAGTTTGGAATGGTCACTATGGATTCCGAATATGCACTAGGTCGAATGGTCGAAAAGGGTGCTCCGGTAAAACCGGGGTTTGTGTTCCCATACTGGCAGAGCCCGCAACCGGTTAGCCTTATGGTCATGCCTTGACAAGACAAGCCTCCGGCAAACCGCTCAGGAATAGCAGATGGCCAACACGGTATCCTAGGCGCACCGATGCACATGCAATGCAAAGAAACACATAAGTGTAGTCAAAACAGGATATCACGAGTTCGAGTCAAGCTCTCTAAAAATCCCCAGCAGAGTCGCCAGAAACTGTAGACGTCCCCGAACGCCCCGAGAGGGTTAAGTCCCGTTCTGTTCATTTGGGCTCACTACAGTTCAAGGACTCGATTGTCACGGTTCTAAATCTTGAACCAAAGAGTCCAAATCCGGCAAATCGTTTTTGAGAAAACAGATTTTTGAAAGAAGTACCAAACATGGACTGCTCTGCCAGATACAGAGTCGCCACCTAAATATTTTTTATGGGGAAATTTAGGAAACCCTGACTCGGTGCCAAAGGCCACGTGTCCGTCATCACCAAAGTTGCCTCGGCTCGGGAACTTGGGTACGATTGGGGAAGGTCACTTCGTGAGCACCCCCGCTCGCCCGGTCAAAGACCGGCCTCTACTAACCATGATATCCATTTTTGAAAACTTTATGTGTTCTTATTCCGATTAATTAGCTAGAATTACTATGTTATGCGCGCAACAAACAAGTATAGACTAGATCGCCTAATTTGGAACAAAACATTGCATATCCGCTTGTTTGGAAAACGCTTTGGGATTTGCTACTCACAAGTAGGCTAAAACACGGATTTCAATGAGTCGTTCCAACTCAAACAATCCAACCTTCACCCACAGGCATTCAAACAGTTTATCACATAAGGATCTAGCCACATGGTAATCATGCTGTCATGTTAACATTCACACGCATGTGATATGCTAAAGCGTAAAAACTCACCTAGTACTCCAAGCCAAAACAATAAACTAGTTAGCAAACATGCATGTCCTAGTTCATGTTAAGTGGCTAATGCAACACAAGCAAGGATGCAGTTAGAGTAGGCTCGACTAACCCTAAAATGGCATGCGAGATGCTACAATTATCACATATTCAATTTGGAATTGAAAATACAATGCAGTTTGTATGATGTACCGAGCCCAGTGCATGTAAGGCAAATGTATGGATGCGCGCATGCATTGCATAAGGTATGCTAAAATAGACGTGCCCTAATCTACCATCGTAAACAGGTAATATAAAAGGGAGAAAGAAGTGGAGGTTGGAAGACATACACACCACTCACACACGCTTATTACAAATACGCCCTCACTCGGAGAGACCAAAAGAATATACAGTCCCAAATAATGAATAAATAAATTATTACAAAATTTCTAATTACTTAGTAAATGAATGCAAAAAGAAAGAAGGCCACAGCCCCCCCCCCCCCCGGCGTCTCGGGATGCACGAATGATGCATGCTCGGATCCGACTCGCCCGAGAAACCCGCACCATACCACTGCCGCCTCTATTCTTACTGCCCTGTCTCTCCAAAAATTGCCAAAGTCCCAGAACACCTTCCTTGCATGTTGTTGTACACCACCGGCTGGAGGAAGTGCCTACCGGCCAGCTAGAATTTCCATCGGCTGCTTAGGAGGTTATCGGCCACCCATATAGTGCCGGTCGGCACTCTATACTGCCGGTTGGCATAAAATTCCTGCAGAAGACAGTTTTGACAGCAACAGCAGACAGGCAGTGCATGGTATGGGATTTTGAGCATATGTAAGCATGGCCAATGCTTCCTATCATGCATGGGACTCAAGGAAGCATGACCCTTGGTTCTTGGGCCATCAATTATACATCTTGGTGCATGATAGCCTAAGGAACCAAGATTGCATTTCAATGTCAATATGCATGCAACACACAAATGAGAACTAAGTCCCTATCATGTCAAGATCAAGGGCCTTAGTGACCAAGGGTTGAGACAAGCTACATCACTTGTGGTATGAACTCCTCTCAACCCTTACACTTGGTTTGACACCCCAAACCAAGACATGGAATGCATGTATACAACATGGCTCAAATGATGCAACATGACATGAAGTGCAAGACATACCAAATGCAATGCAACATGTTATGGCAAGTGTGCAATACTAGGCATGCAAGATGCAAAGTATAATGCAAATATGGACAATTCTTGTGAAAGAACTAGCATATAACAAGGCTTTGTTAATCAAGCATGCAACAAACATGACTCAAGCAGGCAATAGTAGACTTAAACCATAATGGGACAGTCCTCAAACCTCCCCAAAACAGTGGCAAAAAATGCCCAAAATGATGGACCAATACTCATGCAAACATGCAAGCAAATGGGCCCAAAACCAGGGCATAAACAAGGGGGCTTTTCACTACCACCAACATGACCATTCATAGCATGTATTAGGCCACCAAAAACAGATTTCTAACATGCAAAAATATACACACACACCTTTGACATGGTAGTCCCCAAATGCCTTAAATATGCAAGCATGCATAATGTCCACTCCTAGGCATAAAAGACCAATGTATCAAAGCATGAAAGGCATGGCAAATAGGGACATATAAACATGGTATAGGGACTGAAATAACATATTAAATGATTTCAAATCATCTAAACAACCTATCCAATGCATATACATGGATCACATCCTCAACGCTTACAAGCAACAATGCAAAACAACTACATTAAGCATGCCAAAAATGATAAAAACCAGTGGCCAACAGACCTAAAACAAGACAAATCATGGCCAAAAGCTTCAATAATTCAAGCCAAAACATGAGGATATACAAGGCTAAACCCATGGCACATTTCTAGGCAAAATGGAGGATTACAAAGCAAGTATACAAAGCATGCTAAGGACCACAAAACCACCATTAGACAGAGATGTAACATGCTCCAAAACATCCAAAAAAAAACTCTGAAATGGGGCCAAAACAAGCAAGCATGCATGTTCCCTTTTAAGCCAAAGACAAAGGCAAAAGAGGGACAAAGGGGAGAGGGGTGTCCCTCCCCTATACAAGACTTCAAACCACCTTCTTTACCACTAAACCTACTGGTTTTCAGTGGTGAAAGGACCCAAAACAACAAGGCAAATAAGGCTCAAAGTAAAGACACCAAATAGGCCAAAATAAGGCCTAAAAGGGTGAGTTTGCACTCAAACCACAAAATGACCTTAATGGAAGTTCAAAAGCAAGAAAATCTAAGACTTTTTTCAGTTATGCACAAAGCTCAAAACACAAAGCAAGATAGGTAAAAACTTGTTGCAAAAATGGGGAATCTAAAGTAAAGTGCTCACCTTTGAAGAACACTTGAAGAACAGATGGTGCAGCCCTCCTCTATTGATCAAAACCAGCCCAAAAACTCAACAAACAACCCTCCAAGCCTCCCAATCTCGAGCTAAGGTGTAATGGTGTGTGTATTGGTGTAAAAGTAAGGTAAAACCACACTTTAGGCCTAAAAAACACACACACAAGAGGAGAGAGAGGGAAAATGTAGAGAGAGAGAGATATATGGCAGATATATAGATACACAATCTCTGGTTTTTGATCAAAAATGGCCAACCTCTCACAAAGGGAGAGAGGTGGTGTTTATATAGGCAAAAATCAAGGCTCAAGGCTTCTCCAAGAAGCCAACTAAAAGGGGCAAAGGGTGCAAAAGGGTCTAGGCTTCTTGGAGAAGCTAAGACAGCTGTCCAAGCTTCTCCAAGAAGCTTGGGCAAAAGGGTCAACCTTCTAGAAGGTTTGGGGGTTCAAAGGTGCAAAGTGGTCACTCCCATGCACGGGGATGAGTGATGGTGCATTCCAGCTGGCACAGCTGGCATGCACCATGCCTCAGGGGTGCAAAGGGTGCATGCCGGCCAGCCAAAGAGAACATCGGCACAAAAAAGTGCCGGTCGGCAACATATAGTGCCGACCGGCCAAAAGTTTTAAGAAAACAATGCTGGTGGTACAAATGTGTAGACACCCCATTTTTGACCGTCCTCAAGACTTGGACGTCACCGTTGGGACGCTCGGTGATTATCCATGTTTGTGTTCGTTTGGAGTTCCCGGAGTTCTCGGCTCGCGCGCCTTGCCTCAGGACCTCCGAACTTGACTGTTTTGTGTTTGGTTTTGCACCAAACACTTGTGCTTTGCCTGGGAGGGGCAGGGAATCCTTTGTGAGGCATCCTCACACACCACCGGCACTGGCTAGAGGCCACCGGCTGGCTGGTGTTGCCACCGGCACTATATTGTGCCGGTCGGCACTCTTTTGTGCCGGTCGGCACTTGTTTTGGTAAAATGACCATTTTGCCCTGCCGACCACTTTACAGCTGTTTTTGGAGATATTTTCAGACAGCTTTCTGGCACTTGTTTCCCCTCCATACACGTGTATGGAGGGATAAGCCCTTGGATGACTTAGTTGATAAGTCTTGGTTGCCTATAAGGAGAAGGCTCTCCTCTTGGCTCAAGGGTTAGAAAATTTAGAGAGTTAGAGAGAAAGAGGGAGAGAGAAGCTTTGGTTTTTTCTAGGGTTTGAGTTGCATACACCTTCTATCTCCATCCTTCTCTTGTGTGTCTAGGTGTTTTGTGCCTTACTATTGCACACAAACTCCTAGTGTTTCACCTTCTCCTTGCAACTGAGGTTCTAAGGGCTGGTTTTTGAAGTTCTTGACTGGTTTGGAGCTCAAGGAACCAACAACTTCAACATTTGTAAAGAAAAGCTTCAAGGGTAAGAAACTCACTTTATTTACCCCATTTTTGCACTCCATTTTTGTCTAGTTTAAAACAGCTTTTGGGCTTAGTGTTTGGCACATAAAAGTTCTGATTTTTGACCCTCTTTATTGTATATTAAGAGTGCTTAGTGGTTTGGGGAGGTTTGACCCCCTTTAGACCTTGAAAAGGGCCCCTTTTTGTGCTATTTTGTGGAGATCCGGGACTGTCATGCTTGGGCCTCTCCACCACTGAAATCTTGAGGGATTTCAGTAGTGGAGATGGTGCCTTAAAGTCCTAGGAAGGAGAGGGCCACCCCCTCTCCTTGTTGTCCTTGAAAAGGGCATGTTTTGGCCTCCGAAGGAGCACCATGTTTGGTGGTTTGTTGAGCATGTCTTAGTTGCATTTTGTGCTTATTATGCCCTAATATGACATTGCTACAAGTTGGTTTTAGCACTCCTTGCATGTTTTGCATAGTTGCTTTGTAATGCCTTTTGATGCCTTAACATGACTAGCTTGTTAGCCTTAGTTTCTAACATGTTTTAGGCTTGCATTTGTGAAGCTTTTGTGCTTATATTATCATGTTTTAGGTCTGTCCATAAGTATTTGGGTCAATCTTAGCATGTTTAATATAGCCTCTTTGCATTTGGCTTGTTGGCCTTAAGGGCATGAGTGTGTAACATGCCTTGCTTGCATTGTTTTTGATGGTTTGGAACCATTTCACATGCTATTTCAGTCCCTTAGAGGTGCTTGTATGTTTACATTGCATGCCTCTTTGTTGCTTCCTAAGCTTGTGTTGCATGCTCCATGTTTAGGCCTTGTTGCATGCCTTTGAATTTATGTCTCTTAGATGCCATCTAAGTGGTCCCTTGGGCCTAATTTGACATGCTAAAACTCTGTTTTAGGTTGTTAAGTGCATGCCATATTTGCCTTGTATAAGCATGGTTTAATGCCTTATTGACTTGCTTTGAAGCTTAGGCCATTTGCATGCTTTGTTTGGCATACCTCATTACATGATTTGGCATCATGTTTGACATGAATTTTAGAGCTTTCAATGCATGCTAGTTGGCTAGGTTTGGTCTCTTCAAGTGTGCTTAAGAGTTGCCATGATTCATGCCTTAGTGTTGATGCTTTAACATGTGCATGTGTGTGTGTGTCTAATCTCCATTTGTAGGCACTTTGGCCACTGATTTTAGGCCCATTTTGAGTTGCCTAATTCATGTCTAAGTCCATCATTTCATTGGTTTGCATGCTTGCCTTATATGCTTGTTTGCATGCTTGCATAAGTGTATCACATTGTCCACATTGCATGCCTAGTTGACATACTTAGGATTTCACCACATTGACACGCATACCAAGCCTCTTGAAGTGAGTTTGATAGAGGTTTGGTACCCCTTTCATGCCTATGTGATTTTCATGCATTTGAAAGTGAAGTTGCATTCTTGGTTCTTAGGGCCATCACGCATGGAAATGCGCGATTGGTGGTCCGGGAATCAAGGCACATGCCCCCTTGAGCCAATAACATGATAAGGTGTGTGTGTAGTGCATAAATACCTTGAATCACATTGCCATGCATTTTGTTGTCCTCTGCTGCTGTGGTCTGCAGGTTCTGCAGGAATTTTGTGCCGACCGGCACTGTTTAGTGCCGACCGGCAGTAATTTGGCAGCCGATAGCTTTATTGAGTGCCGGTGGCCACATACTTCAGCCGGTCATGCTCTGCCTCAGCCGGTGGTACTCCCCAATGCCCTGAGTGGCACTCCTGGGACTTTGGCAATTTTCTGAGGAGGATATCAGGGAAAACAGAGGCACACTTGCATGACAGTGCGATTCTGAGCGAATCCCGGGCGCGCGACGCATTTGGACCCTCCTCCCGAGGCATTTACTGCTTTAATTAGATTAATTATCTGTCTAATTAATTTAGTCAATTTGTAATAATTAATTAGCTTGCGTAGTTAATTAATTTGTATTATTCTTTTAGTCCCTCCGAGCGAGGGCAAATTTGTAATAAGTGTGTGTGAGTGGGTGTATGTCTTCCAATCCCCACTCCTTTCTATCCCTTTTATTTACCTGCTTACGATGGTAGATTAGGGCATACTTATTTTAGCATACCTTATGCAATGCATGCGTGCATTCATGCATTTGTTTACATGCACCGGGCTCGGTACATCATACAAACTGCATTGCAATTTTCAATTTCTAATTGAATACGTGCATCAAATGACTGCATTTCATATGCCATGTTTAGGGTTAGCCGAGCCTATCCTAGATTACATCTTGTCTGTGTTGCATTAGCCACTTAACATGAACTAGGTCATGCATGTTTGCTAACTAGTTTACTGTTTTTGGCACGGAGTACGATGTAAGTATTTTACGCTTTAGCATACCACATGCGTGTGAATGTTGCCATGACAGTATGCTTACCATGCAGCTAAGTGTTTACATGAGATAAACTGTTTGAATGCCTGTGGGTGGAGGTTGGGTTGCTTGAGTTGGAAAGCTCATTGAAATACGTATTTTAGCCTACTTGCGAGTAGCAATTTCAAACTGTTTTCAAAACAAACGGATACGCAATGTTTGTTTCCAAATTAAGCAATCTAGTCTATACTTTTGTGTTGTGAGCATCACATAGTAATTCTAGGTTAATAACCGGAATAAGAACGCATAAAGTTTTTAAAAACGGATATCACGGTTAGTAGAGGCCGGTCTTCGGACCGGGCGAAAGGGGGTGCTCATAGCTGACCTTCCCCGATCCTACCCAAGCTCCCGAGCCAAGACCACTTTGGTGATGACGGACACGTGGCCTTCGGCACCGAGTCAGGGTTTCCTAAATTTCCCAATTAAAAAATATTTAGTTGGCGACTCTGTATCTGGCAAAGCAGTCCATGTTTGGCACTTCTTTTCAAAAATCAGTTTTTCTTCAAAACGATTTGCCAGAGTTGGACTCTTTGGTTCAAGATTAAGAACCGTGACATTTGAGTCCTTCGAACTGTAGTGACCCCAATATGAACGGAACGGGACTTAACCCTCCCGGGGCGCTCGGGGACGTCTACAAAATGCGTGGCCGGTGATGGTAGGGGAGGGCCGGTAGGGTGTGGGGATGGCTAATAAGCCATTCCCTGTCCTTCCAAGGCAAAACACAAGTGTTTGGTGCAAAACCAGACACAAAACGGTCGAGTTCGGAGATCCTGAGGCAGGGCGCGTAGCCGAGACCTCCGGGAACTCCAAACGAACACAAACATGGATAATCACCGAGTGTTCAAACGGTGACGTCCGGGTCTTGAGGACGGTCAAAAATGGGGTGTCTACACAGAGTCGCCACCTAAATATTTTATTTTTGGGAAATTTAGGAAACCCTGACTCGTGCCTAAGGCCACGTGTCCATCATCACCAAAGTTGCCTCGGCTCGGGAACTTGGGTACAAGAGGGGAAGGTCCTGAAATGAGCACCTCCGCTCGTCCAATCAAAGGATCGGCCTCTACTAACATGATATGTTGTTTTTTAAAACACATGTGTTTTTGTTTGATTATTAGCTAGCTTACTATGTGATGTGCACAGCATACAAGTATAGACTCGATCGCAAGAATTGGAACAAAACATCTCATGTTTGTTTTTCGGAAATGGTTTGAAAGTGCTACTCACAAGTAGGCTAAGACGCGGATTTGCCACCCTCAAGTGGGCTTAGAAAACAACGTGATTTTGTCACTCCGCAAAGTGGGCTTAAAACACACATTTTGATGAATTGTCCCAATTCAAGCAATGAAGCCTTCATTCACAGGCATTCATGCAGTTATACACTTAAGCAGTTAGCATCATGGCAAGCATGCTATCATGGTAGTCACTTACACTCATGCAATGATGCTAAAGCGTAAACACTTACAGTGTACTCCGAGCCAAAACAGAGAACTAGTTAGAAATCAATGCGTGATCTTAACTATACAAGATGCCTAATGCAACACATGCAAAAATGCAGCTAGATAGGCTCGGCTATTCGAAGATGGCATATGAATGCAACACTTGGTAACATGTTTTGAAACACGTATTCAAGTAGGTGTACTGAAATACAATGCAGTTTGAATGATGCGCCGAGCCCAATGCACGCAATACGAATGAATGATGCACGCATGCAAAGCATAAGTATGCTAATTGAAACATGCCCTAAAACTAACCATCGAAAGCTGATAAGTAAAAGGAAGAAAGAAATGGGGTTGGAAGACATACATCACACACACGCACACTTATTACAACATTTGCCCTCTCGACGGAGGGTCTGAATAAATAATACAAGCTAGCTACGCTAAGCTAAGCTACTTAACTAATCTAATAATCTAATTAGACTAATTATTACACAACACAAATTGAATTACTAGCTACAACTAATTATTACAATACTTTAATTAATTAACAAATTAACTGAACATGGTAACTAACTAAGCATGTAAGGCATGTGAACTAGGCTGCCATAGCTCTGCCTGAACAATGAAGGATGCATGCTCTCGATTGCCTCGCTCGGAAATCCATTACCATGCCCAGAATTGCCTCTGTTTGCATTTGATTTGATCTCAGAACACTGCACAAACTTCCAGGTTGCTTCTGCTCCAACATGGGGACCTCCTGGTGGGCTGCCGACCAGAAAAGGGTGGTGTAGACCACCTGTAGACCAGAAAAACTTGTTGTAGACCAGAAAAAGTGGTCGATCAACCACCTTTACGAGTCTGCCGACCAGAAATTCTGCCAGACTCCAGTTTTGCTGCGATAGAGAACAACAAGAGCATGACAGTGTATTTGCAAGGTATGTGTGCACAACCACCCTCCCTATCATTTCTCAAGCTCAAGGGAGTGCGGTACTCGACTCTCGAGCCACCAACCGAACATCACAATGCACGATGGCCGAGAAGCCAAGTTTGCACGAGTTAATGTCAATGAATGCACAAATAACACATAAAGGCCTCCACCTCTATCATGCTTGATCAAGAGGGTCGGCGACCGAGAAATGAGGTGCATTTCATCACTTCAAGTATAAAACACCCCTCGTTTCTCGTGTTTGGATCAACATCCAATCCAAACACAATGCAATGTAACAACATTCCAAACACAATGCAATGCAACAACATGCAAACAACATGCAATGCAATAACATGCAAAAAACATGCAATGCAACAACATGCAAACAACATGCAATCCATCAATGCTAATGTGGCATGCACAAGGTTCCATCATATAAGCAATGCATGCATGGTATGTTTGAAGGCTAAAGCATCAAAGCAAGTAAAGAGCATCATACAAAAGGCATGCAATATAATGCTCAACGGACTTAAACCAACCCCAAACAGACCTTATGCATGCCAAAATAGTGGCCGAAACACTCTGAAATGATAGCATTGAAAGCAATAAAATGCATGTTCACGCATTGGCCCATAAATAAGGCATAAGGCATAACTCTTAAATACAATTAAAGAGTAATAAATGTGAGAGTTTAGGAAGACTATATGCTCTAAAATCATGTGAGAAATGATGCCATGTCATGCATATATCACAAATAAAGCATGCTACGAGGCTCAAAGCTTAAGGCTAGCAAAGGCACTTGCACCATAGCCATATCAAGCGAGCCCCAAAGGGCCAAGATGACTCAAAATAGTCCCAAGGTAGGTCAAAACAATGCTAGAAACATGCTTGAACATAGCCAACATATGCTAGAATGGGAGGCATAAAGCATGACGCATGCAAGGCCAATGAGCATAATTACACTACACCTACCAAAACCAAGCATGAGGTGACTTTACCAACAAAAATCAGAGTTGTAACATGGCAAAATAACACCAAGAACACACTGAGATGGTAGCCCAAAAAGCTTAGGCAAGCATGCATGCCAATTAGCTCATGATTGAGGCATAAAGCATAACCCTCCAAAAGCATTGAATGTGTGAAATATGAGGGAGTATGACTATACTACACACACTGAAATCATGTTAGAAATGAGGCCAAGGCATGCAAACAACTCAAGTAAAGCATGCTAGATACTTTGAAACTCAAAACTAGTGAGCAAGATTGAACTATGGCTATACAAAGCAAGGTCCGAATGATCAAGAACACTTAAAACAGAGCTTAAGCATGGCAAAGCATGGGTAAAAGCTTGCTGGAGTGGAGCCAAAAACATGCTAAAATGATGGTCCAAAGCATGATGCATGTTAAGGCTATAGGGAGGATTGCACTACAAGGATATGAAACATGCAAGAGGCAATCAAACCAACCCAAAATAGAGCTATACCATAGCAAAACAAGGCCTGAAACATGCTAAGATAGGGGCCCAAGAAGGTAGAAAAACATGCTAACTTGGTGAGCCATCAACACAAGCACACAAGAGAAGAGGAGGGGGGACAACCCCCACACATTTGGGGCCTCAAAACACACTTTCCACCACTAAAATTCCTCTGGAATTTAGTAGTTAAAAGGCCAAGAGAAGGTGATCTCAAAGGCCTAAAGAGATGGCTCAAAACAAGGCAAAATAAGGCACAAAAGGGGGGTAGACCACCCCCAACACTAAAAGGGCCTCAAACAAACACTTTAAGCACTTGAAAATGAAGCTTTTTGCAGTTTAAAGTTAGGCCTAAAACATCATGCAAATAGGGCCAAATAAGCAATATAAACAAAGCTTTAAAGAGGATAAAGACTCACCCTTGAAGAACCACTTCAAAGCAGCAACTTTAGAGGCAAAAACCAAGCTTTTGAGCTTCAAACAAACCTCCAAGAACCTCAACCCAAGAGTGAAGGTGTTTCACTAGGTGTTTGTGTGCAAAAGTGTGAAGAAATGGCACTTTTGAGCACAAAATGGAACAAATATAGAGAGAGAGGGAGCAATATAGAGATAGAAGGATATGTATAGCCTTCAGCCAATTTTTCTGAACCTGGAAAAGGGAGAGAAAGCCCCCCTCTTATAGAAATCCAAGCCTCAAGCTTGTTGAACAAGCTAGAGACTTGAGGCAATCCCTCCATACACGTGTATGGAGGATGCCTTCTGTGCCTAACAACTGGCACAGCTGGCGAGGAAAATATCTGCAGAAAATGCAGGATGGCCACTGACCAGTTAAAGTGGTCGGCCGATAACTCCCACTAGTCGACCAACTAGAAAAAGTGGTCTACAGGGAAAGAAACTGGTCGGCAAGGGGGAGAGAGGGTCTGCAGGGAGAGGGGAAGGTGGTGGCAGGCTGCCGACCACCATAGGTGGTCCACAGACCACCCAACCTAGCTGGCCGACCACCAAAAATGGTTTACAAGGACAAAAAAGTGGTCTACAGGGGGAAAAACTGGTCTACACCCTTGTTCCACTCTCCAGAAAAAGGATAACAAAGTTTGGTTCAAAAACAAACCAAAAAGGAAGCAAGACAAGAGTCCGCAAGGTGAGGCACTCAGCCGGATGCCCCGAAAACTAGTCTACGGGCCACTACAAGTGGTCTACGAGAGGGAAAGGTAGCCTACGGCTACAAAAAGTGGCCTACAGGCCTCTGTCTCCCTCTAGGCAAAGACAATAAGGCATGGTCCAAAAACCAAGCCAAAAGCAGAAAGTTAAGAGGTCCGGAGACGAGGCGTTCAGCCGAAGGCTCCGGAAACTCAAAACGAGCACAAACATGCACAATCACCGAGTACACAGACGGTGACGTCTGAGTCTTAAGGTCGGTCAAAAATGGGGTGTCTACAGTATGAAAGAGACATCATACCGTTGGTAATGAACCCCCTAAGGGATTAAACCATTAAGCATGACATCTCAATCTCATGCTTAAACAAACAAGTAGTTTGAACCACTTTCAAAGCAAAACAAAAGCCAAGAAAGAAGGAAAGTTGCAGAGGTGATTAAGAGTGATCACAAGTATGGAAAGCCATAAATAAACGCAATCAACTCAAATAAGATGGTGTCTAAGGCCTAAAACACCAAACTCACGAGGACAATTACACTACAAGCATGCAAAACAAAGCTCAAATACAAAAAATACTTAGAAATAGTCCTAAAACAATCCAAAAACAGTCCTAAAACATGCTAGAATTGAGCTAACAATAGCTAGAAAAATAAGCTAACCAAGGTGGGGAGGTTAACCCCTCCAATTTTGGACTTCACAACATGATTTTAGCTACTGAAATAGCTCTAAAATTAGTGTTTAAAAGTTCAAAAAAAGATAGTGCAAAGGTGGGAAACACAATGGTAAAGGCCTTCAAAACAAGGAGCAAAGAAGGGTGGACCACCCCTCAACCTTTATTGACCTTAAAATCCATGTTTCAGCCCAAAAATACATAGTTTTTACAACCCAAAAATAGTTGGAAAATAGCAAGAAAAAAAGTAGTTAAAGCAAGTAAAGAGGCAAAACTTTATACCTCTTGAAGAGGAAATCAATTCCAAGCAATAAAACCAAGCAAACACACCCTCAAGAGCTCCAACAAAACTCAAAGACACCTCAGCTCAAATATGTAAAGGTTTGGTTAAGAGTGTATAGGCAAAGGTTAAGAATATGTAGGCAATAGTATAGAAATTTGCGAGAGAGAGAGAGAGAGAGAGAATTGTAGAGAGAGAAAAAATTTTGCTCTAAAATTTTTCTAAACTTAAAACATGAGAGGGAGGCCCTCTACATATAGAAAACATGAATCTCCCTCATAAGCATTCAGCCATACACGTGGGAGTAGATGCATGCATTTGTGTAAACAGCTGGCACAGTTGTCATAAAATATCTGCAAAAGACATTGGTGGCCGGTCGGCCATCACTGGTGGCAGGTCGGCCATCACTGCTGGCCAGCCACCAAGAGTGATGGTCGGCAGCCCATAAAGGTGGTCGGCAGGCCACCAAAGGTTGCAAGCTTGAATATCTCTGGGTTTGGTCCAAAATAAAGGAAATAGGGTTGTAGGACTTGAAAGGCTCAAAGCTGTGGCATTCCGCTGAAGACTTCAAGCACCTGACAAGCATATAGACTCATCATCGAGTGTGCAAGCGACGACGTCCAAGTCGTAAGGGCAGTCAAAAATGGGGTGTCTACAGTTGCCCCTCCTTGACAGAACTTGGAGTCATGAAATGACGTGAGTGAATGTTAAAGCCCGAAGACGACCTATTTTGACAAGGCCGTAAGACTTGGACAAACAATCAAGACAGAAATAAAATGGTTGCGCCCGTAAGCTGCCTACGTATCCCTTTGCAAGGAATCTAACCAACGTAGTTATGGGGCAAGATGCAAATGATATGCACAAAAACTTTGAAAGCTAGACTCAAACGCTTCACGAAGCCGGCTATTTTGAAAACTCATGATCATGCAAGATGACACAATAAGCAATAACTGATGCAATAAGCAAGATAACGAGATAGTAACAAATGAATGAGCAGCTTCAAGCTTAAAACCAACACAGGTTCCCTGCAAAAAGATCTAAAACACACTCTGACCACGCCAAAACACGAGACGAGAAAAGAAAACACAGCTCAGGGTTGCGTTTCACGCATCTTGAGAAACAAGAAAAATCGTTTGGGCTCGCGCTTCGCACGTCCCGAGATGAAAACTGCTCAAGGCCGCACTTCACATGTCCCGAGAAACCAAAAAAACCACTCGGCCTCGCGTCTCACGCTTCCCGAGATAGAAGCCAAAACTACCAAGGGCATCACGCGTCTTGAGATACAAGAAGAACCACTCGGGCTCGCGCTTCACGTGTCCTGAGATACAAGGAAACTGCTCGGGCTCGCGCTTCACGCATCCCAAGATAAAACACACCCAGGGCCGCATTTCACGGGTCCTAAGATACAAGAGAAACCACTCGGGCTCGCGCTTTACACGTCCCGAGATAAAACACACCCAGGGCAACACTTCACGCGTCCTGAGATACAAGAGAAACCGCTCGGGCTCGCGCTTCATGCATCTTGAGATAAAACACGCCCGGGGCCGCACTTCACGTGTCTCTAGATAAAACACGCCTAGAGCCATGCTTCACGTGTCCTGAGATATAATAAAATCGATCGGGCTCGCGCTTCACGCGTCCCAAGATAAAACACGTCCAGAGCCACGCTTCACGAGTCCTGAGATACAAGAGAAACCACTCGGGCTCGCGCTCAAACGTCCCGAGATAAAATAAAGAGGTGTGCGATAGATGCACAAAAGTGAACAAATGCGATAGATACACAAAGTGATCGTGTGTGATAGATGCACAAAGTGATCGCGTGCGATAGATGCACAAAGTAATCATGTGCGATAGATGCACAAAGCGAACAAAGATTACAAATTAATACAGTGACAACGCATGTTCCATGCAAAATTGATAGCGTATTCTACGTACAAATGATAAATGATGATGACGTACGTGCAGCATGCATATACAGGAAATGCATATTCTATGCAACGGAAAAGAACAAAAGCGTAATTTGACAAAACGAATAAAATGATACTCGGTGGAAACCTCTGATTTACCTCTCGGAGATGTTGCAACATGTTCAAAAAGGATACACCTCATTCATATTGGCAAGTAGGGCACATTTGCGCGTTGAAATGCTGTTTTGAGCTCCTTTAGAAACAATCTGAACCCAACAGTGAACCTTCCCTACACTTCTTGGGAAACAAAGACACCAAACAGTATTAGAATACAGAGGAGGGCCACCGGCCACTCGCCGGCCACAAGGAGAGGCTGTCGGCCACCTGTCGGCCATCAAAAAGCCTTGCCGGCCACCGATGGAGGATTCGGGGCATTTTGGTCCTTTTGCCTCGGGTCTTTAAGTATAGACCACAACACTTCATTTCCACACAACCCTAGGTTCGAAAATCTTCCCTCTCTCTCTCTCTTTAGGTGCTCCTTCTCTCTAGATTTGCGCTTTTTACGCATTTTCTAACGCCCCATGCAAACTTTTTTCGTAAAACCCTCTTGATTCTCTTCGCTTTGAACCGATTGGATTTTGATTTCGACACTTTTTCTTGGATTTTCACCACTTTAGGCTTGTTTCCCTTGAGTTTCTCTCGGGTTTTGTGAACTTTTCTGGGCTTTGACTTTTTCTCCCATTTTCTCTCTCCTAGGGTTGACTTTGTCCAAGTTTGCCCACTTTTCTCCATTTTTCTTCACTTTTCACTTGCTTTTCACCCATTTTCCAAATGGTAGATGAGATTCCACACGACGGAGCCCCTCTAGTGGTTTTACCTGCATTCCCACCCATTACCGGGGTAGAGGAGCCAGCGGTTGCTGAGGCTGACGAGACGGCTCAGGGCATTAAGGCCGACCTTGAGGTGGAGTTTGAGCCCAAGTTTGAGCCAGTGTCGTTACCTTTGGTACGGCCTTTTGATCCGGCGAGATATTATCCCCGTACGCATATCTTACTGCCAAGAGGCATTAGGCACTTTAGCAACTTTGTTCGCGGCGTACCAGAGGACCTTCTGTTGAGGGAGCCGGCCGCGCACCTTTCATCAAGCGCTATTGAGGTATGAACTCTATTTTCATGCATTCTTGTCTTTCTTTTAACTGCATTTCTTGCACTGTCTTTCATCTGATTGTACTTTCATCACTGCCTAATCTTATTGTACTACCTTTCATCTAACTGTACTTTCATCACTGTCTTTCATCTGATTCATTTGTTCTTTGCCACAGGGAGACGTCCGTGCCTATAGGGGGTACGGAGCGACGACAGCTAGGGATTGGTATGACGAGCTCTCTGCTGGGGTCTACAACATCGTCGATGAGACCGGCTTTGGACTTTTCTGCTTTGGCCTGATACGGATCATTGCGAGTCGTCCTCTTCTAGGAGCGCTAGTGGAGAGGTGGTGGGACACCACTAACTTTTTCCACTTCTCTACTGCCGGGGAGATGACAATGACTCCCTACGACTTTGCCATGATCACAGGCTTAGGAGTAGAGGCGATCCGATCCCTTTTGACACCGACATAGGAGAGTGAGAGGTTGCCTAGATCGAGCTGCTACGAGCGCGTCTACCCTTGTACTGGCCAGCTATGGTCAGATATAGTTGGTTCGCTGAACAGTTTTGAGGGAGTGAGCCTAAGACACTGGAGGAGATAGAGCAGTACGCTCGGGGTTTCTTCATGTTTGTCCTCCGTACCACCTTGTTTTCGAACAGGTGGAACACCATGGGCTTATATCTGTTGAGCGCCCTAGTGACCCTTCCCCGAGTACGCTTCTACGACTGGGCGGAGCTGGCCTCGCAACCCTATATGGTTATATGAGCTTTACCTCCCGCCTAAGGAGAGAGTGGATTGGAGGCTACTGGCGAGCCTGGAAGGTATGCACCTTAGTTCCCTCTTTGCACTTTACATTTTATACTTCACATTTTCTGCTTTATATCTGTTCCACACCTGTGTTTTCTACTTTGTACTTTCTGCATTTGTTCATACCCTGTGCTTTCTGCTTTTCATTTTCTATATCTGTTCATACTACATGCTTTCTGTTTTGCATTTTCTATATCTGTTCATGCTGTGCTTTCTGCTTTGCACTTTTTATATCTGTTCATGCTATGTTGATCACATATCACTGCATTTTCCTTGCAGTTGTAGGTTTATGCATATTTTCCAGCCCTCGCCCCAGAGCCCATAGAGGAGCTTCCCCAGATGGTTTCCTACTCGATGCGGTACGATGGTCGGTGTCAGCGTTGAACTCGCGAGACCTTTGCTTTCTTCTGACATTATTTTGACATTGTGGCTGCCCACAAGGTGACTCGAAACTCAATCATTTTTGCTTTAACACTGCTCTGATTTACACTTTGAGCACTGACGGCAACTAACAATCTTTACATCTCCGTTCACAGATCGTGTGGCAGCCTTGGGCCATTATACCAGCCGGGGTACAGGACCAGTACGCCGGGGCCTGGGCCACCTCTCGTTTTCAGATCTTGCTGGAGGACCCGATCTGCCGGGCCTGGTTCTTGAGCAAGAGATTCATTCGTCAGACCGTGGGCTTGCCGGATCTGGTCGTTCTAATGCCGTCCCCGGAGTCTATGAGGTCAACAGACAGCCTATCTGTTGATGCAGTCACCCAGTTCATGGTGGGCTTGGATGCTGATTTCTTCAGAGACGAGGGTGACTACGCGACCTTTATTCAAACCCACCTCATGCCACCTCTGATAAGAGCTCACGGAGGCGAGAAGGCGAGGGCTCCTGCAGTGAGAGAGACGACTAGGGCGACTAGGGCCCGTACTAGAGGGGCTCTCCTTGCGGAGCAGACCATTTGTTGGCCAGAGCTTACCACCACACTCATATGCTAGGGGCCTACTGGGACTCTCTATTAGATCCTAATTGAGCCGACAGAGGCTGGACACGAGCTTATCGGAGTTTGAGGCTCATCCCAGGTATGGACCACACTTTACCATTTGCACCCGCATATTTTATTTCGGATATGTTTATTGCAGACATTGATCATCCAAATGCATTTGCAGGCATCTATAGAGTATACCGAGAGCGCTCTTGAGCTGGTGGCTTCTCTGATGAGGATGGTGCAGAGGAGGGAGACGTTGCTCGGTCTCCACGGTATCCAGGTAATTTCCTTTAGTTCAGCAATTCATGCTATCATATTTCACCGATACACTGGCATTTTAACTGTAATCTTTCCCAAACTGTACTGATACACTGCATTGGCCCACTGTACTCATATTGTTTCTGATTTCTGCGTACCACTTATTCTGCATACCATGCTTGCATCTGATACGCACATTATAGCTGATATGTTGACAACTATTTCTTTTAGATCCCATCTGCACCAATGGCACCAGCGGCGGCAGCGGCACTAGCACCAGCAGTACCTCCTCCAGCAGCAGGGAAGAGAGAGGGACAGGCCCCAGCTCGTGGTCAAGATGTGAGCCACAGTCGAGATAGAGGTAGGGGTACCCGAGGCCAGAGCAGCCCTTCAGAGCCTATTTTGAGGGATGACGATGCTGAGACCAGTGACTTCGAGGAGGCAGTGAGTCAGCATTCTAAGTCATCTGAGAGTGGAGACGATGGTACTGGCTCGAGATCTGAGAGCGGAGGTGACGATGCTACGGACTCTGAGGCAGAGAGTAGAGACGATACCAGCTCAGGTTCAGAGACTGATTCGGACAGCGGTACCAATGGAGATAGTGCCCTCGAGTCCTCCCCTCCAAGGAAGAGGACGAAGAGGGCCTCTGGGGCCTGAACCGATTGGCGCTGATTTTTTTAGTACTTTTTAGTTTCTTTTTGTTTAGTAGCATTAGCACATGTATAGCTCTTGATAGGTTTTATTTTTTATTTATTTATTTTATTTTTTTTGGCATCATGAGCACCATATTTGCATAAAAATGGGTATGGAATCGAATTTGCAAATAGAACACTTGATTGAAACAATGTTCTTAATCGGGTAATGAGCTGACCAGCAACCCAAAATACAAAATATAAAATACAACTCGATAAACAAAGCAAAAACAACACAAATACAAATAAACAAACTTGCTAAAACCAAAAAAACTCAAAACAAGACCTTAAAACACACAAAGATCAAGACAAAACACAAGCTTCCAGCATTGCTCAGGACACAGGTGGACAGTAGGCTTGAAAAAGAGACTGCCGGCCAGAAGAGGAGGTTGCCGGCCATATTGTTGAAGCTGGCTTCCACTCACAGCCTTATCTTCTGCAAAAGGTTCAGCTTCATGATTTCTCTTCAAAACCTTATTTCAGCTGCAATTTCCTCCACAAATGGAGCCATTTTTTGCCGAAAAGCTCTCGGATTGGATAGTGACTTTAGATGGTACGAAAAAGGTAAATTTCTAGGGTTTTAGGATAAATGCACTTTTTCCGTTGAGCCGAACTCCACTTTGTTTTCCGTTCCTCCATGTCGCGGCCCGATGTTGGGACCCAATTACACATGTCTTTCGCTTCGGGGGACAAGAAATATGCCCGACAATTGAAGAATTTCAGGCACTACTAGAATCCCGGCGCGATGAGGAAATCATGCCTCAGCCCCGTTTTGGCCATGCCCAAGCTTTGGGATGGATGTGTGGGCTCACTCTACACGAGGCTCGATCTTTGGCACACAATGGATAGCTAGACATTCCCAACTTGATTCATCGATTTTCTGATATTGGTGACAGAGGCGACCTTCTCTGGTGAGGTTTTCGGCAACATGCCCTTTGCTTATGTATACTTGCACATTTCCTTCTTGCCCCTAGCTTTGGCGCATCCACATTCGGTTGATCAAAGTGGCCCAAGGTTTGAAATAAGGCAAGAGTTGCATTGGCTTAGTGCTGGCCGAGACCTTGATGGGCCTAGACGCCTTTCATCGACGAGAGACTACCAGATTCGCGGGGAGTCCACTACTTTTCCAAGTATTGTTTCCCACCCTTTTCTCATATGTGTTTCTCACATCACTTGGCACTCATGCTTTATTTTTTTCTCAAAGCCCTTTTCTCACTTTTCTCTCAACATACATCTCTCTATTCTTTAATCTCTCTTTTCTTTCATCCCTTCCCAGGTGTGGCTTATAGATAAGCTAAAGGTAGTAGGCTCTTTTCCTAGGGACTCAGGTCGAGGTTATTTCTTCCGCCACCGACTAGTGGATTTCCTAAATGAGAGATGGTGGTGCGACTGGATGTGCAACAGGTCTACTACTGACATAGCTTGGCGTTGCCTCTGGCTTAATCTGACCGAGATGAGTTACAGCATGGCTCGACAACCTGGCATTCAGTTGATCAGCCTCACGCTCTGCATGTTCTATTTCCCTTTTCGATTCAGACGTCAGTTTGGGCATGACCAGACCCGCCAAGAGGAGGGGGTAGAGTACCCGATTTCATTCCCCATCTGTGGTTCACATTTAGCTAGGTACCTTACTGCTTGGAGGATGAGAGAGCTTCTGGCCCCTGCGCCTAATTTCAGTTATGCTCTTTTTAGCGAATGCTTGGCTTGGCTCGAGGATGAGGCACAAATCGGGCCCACTTTGACTTCAGAAGCTTCCACAAGCACGAGCAGAGGACGCAAGAGCACCTGACTCATCTATGCTCCTAATTTATTGCTTTGACCTTTCTTTTCAAGTTTTTTTGATGTAATAAAAAGAAACTTTGATTTGTATTGGAGAGTTGGAGAACTTTTATGTTGAAATCAATGAAATTAAAGTTGTGAGCACTGAAAATTTTCCTTTTGGTCAAAAAATGATCTAAGTTGTAAAAGGTAAAATGTTGAACATAATCAACTTTTATCAAAACTTTTCAAAACCATTTTTGAAAAGGATCACCACTTGACACACACAGAATCAATCCTCAAGATGTACAACCCCAAATCAAAAGATCACAAATTGCCCCTTGATTGAACACCACTGCTCAGCATTGTAACCAGCTCTTTTCTCATAGTAAAGATCACAACCGAACTCTTAGGTAAAGGACAGACAAAGATGACCTGATCAGACACATGGACAGGACAGTTGAGTTGGAGATGATTACGGCCGAACCTCGGGATGAAATTGCCTACATATCCCGAAGATGGGAATCAGGCCTTACGTAGTTCGGTTCAGGTTCACTCGAGTATTAACTCTCTCCTTTTACACTCTAACTTTTGCCAAAGTCGCTCTTTAGGGCTTTTAACCTTGCGAGCTCAATTTTTCTTTATTTCTAATTTTTCATACTCTAACTTTTGCCTAGGTCGCCTTTAAGGGTTTTCGGCCTAGCGAGTCTCTCAGGGATAGTATTTCTTCAACTTGTCCATGTTGATCGGTTATGAAAATTCCAGGTCATCCAAGTCCATGAGAATAACAGCTCCACCAGACCAGATAGCGTTGATGATGTAAGGACCAGTCCAATTGGGTCTGAACTTGCCCCTAGGGTCATGAATGGGAGCTCAGTTGTCTTTCATCACCATATCTCCCTTTTTGAGATTCTAGGACTTAACTTTCTTATTAAAAGCCCTCGCAATTCTACGTTGGTAGCCCTAAATATGATACAATGCTTTTAGCCTGCTCTCATCAAACAGCATCAACTCCTCAAACCTGCTCTGTTGCCAGTCCACCTCTGCTATCTGACACTTAGCCATAACACGCAGCGACGGGACTTCTATTTCAATTGACAAAACAGCCTCCATCCCGTAGACAAAAGAATAAGGAGTTGCCCCTGTAAACATTCGGATTGAAGTTTTATAGCCCCAGAGTGCAAATGGCAATTTGTCTGGCCAATCCCTGTAGGTCTCAACCATCTTCTGCAAGATATTATTGATGTTCTTGTTGGCGGCCTCAACAACTCTATTAGTTTGCGACCTGTATGTAGATGATTTATGAAAAGCCACATTGTATTTCTCCAACAAGTGTATCACTTCTTTCTTGAAGTGGGAGCCATTATCTGATATGATCTCGTTTGGGACTCCATACCAACAAATGATATTGTTTATGATGAGCTTGGCCACATGCCATGCTTTCAACACTACTTAGGACTGAGCTTCCACCCACTTTGTGAAGTAATTAATTGCCACCAAGATGTATTCATGCCCATTCGACCCTTTTGGTGTGACAACACCGATGACGTCGATTCCCCAAACTAAGAATGGCTATGGTGAAGTCATGTTGTACAGTTTTGATGGCGGAATATTCATGCGATTGGCATGAATTTGGCATTTGTGGCATCGCCGAATAAAACCAATACAATCCTCCTCCATGGTGGACTAGTAGTAACCTTGCCTAAGAATCTTTTGGGCCAGCATCACTCCATTCATGTGCGCTCCGCACTCTCCCCCATGGATGGCCTCCATCAAGCGCTTTGATTCCTCCTCTTTGACACACAACTTTTGCATTCCCAGATGACCTATTTGCACAGTTTACCTCCATAGATGATAAATTGGACAGCTATTCACCGTATTCCCTTGTTGTCCTTCATATTTTCTCTTGGTGGATAAATCTCCTTTTCCAAGAAGTTCCAAATATCGCAGTACCAAGGGTTTTTATCTTGCGTTTCATCCATTGCGGCGATAGTCTCAGAAGCCGACGTGTATTTCTGCTAAATGATAATTAGACGCATCCAGACTCCAAGTGGGATGTCTACCATGGAAGATAAAGTTACTAAAGCATCAGCGAACCTGTTGTTCTCTCTCAGTAGATTCGTGAAAGTTAGCTTTTCAAACCCAAGAATCAAAACGTCCAGGGTCTGGTGATAAACCTTCATCTTTTCTTCTTTGACCTTCCAGTCTCCATTTGCTTGAGAAATAACTAGGTTCGAGTCCCTGATAACATCTAATCTTTTTGCCCCTAGTTCCAGGGCAGCTTCTAAACCAACGATACACGCTTCATATTCTGCTTCATTGTTGGACTCCTTGAACTAGAGTTTGAAGGCTTAAGGTATATGGGAGTCATCAGGTGCTATCAGCAACACACATATCCCATAACCGTACTGATTGGACTCAAAGTACATTGTCCAAGTCTCCTCTTCAACTTGCAGAATGGCTTCATCTGGGAATAGGTATTCCACCGCTTCATCCCCTTCTATCAGGCGATTTGCCAAGAACTCCGCCATAGCTCTTCCCTTAACTGACTTGTGGGTGACATACTTAAGATCAAATTTGGAGAGGAGAAGCAACCAACAGGCTAGCCTACCTGTAAATGCTGGTTTCTCAAAGAGATATTTGATGAGATCTAATCTCGAAACCAAAATTACGGAGTGAGCTAACAAGTAGTGCCTCAACTTCCTGGTGGCCCATACCAAGGCTATGCAAGCTTTCTTCAACGGAGTATAGTGGGTCTCATAAACTAGCATTTTCTTATTAAAGTGGCAGATGGCTTTCTCCACTCTATCTTCAGATTCCTAAGCCAGCATGCATCCCATTGTCGTGTATGTCACTGATAGGTACAGAATCAAAGGCTTCCCCGACTCTGGCAGTGATAACACATATGGATTCTGGAGGTACTGCTTAATCTGCTCAAAAGAAAATTGACATCGATCATTCTATCGGAATTTCTTTCCTTTCTTCAGGAGACCAAAAAGTGGTTCACAAGTCAAGGTTAATTTGGAAATAAACCGTTTTATGAATTGCACTTTACCCAGAAAGCCTCGCACCTCCTTTTTAGTCCTTGGTGGTGGTATTTCTAAGATGGCCTTGATTTTGGAAGGATCTACTTTGATGCCCCTTTGTGTGATCAAAAAGCCCAGCATTTTCCCTACTGTCACGTCGAAAGTGCATTTCTGTGGATTCAATCTCAATCTGTATTCTTTGATCTGTTGAAAGAATTTCTCCAAGGCGATGTAATGACCCTCCCTTTCTTTGGACTTGACAATCATGTCGTTTACGTACACCTCGACCTCTTTGTGGATCATATCATGTAGAATAGTGGTTGCAGCCCTCTGATAGGTACCTCCAGCATTCTTCAACCCAAACGGCATAACCCAATAGCAATAGGTACTCCACGGTGTAGTAAATGCAGTTTTCTCTCTGTTCTCGGGCACCATCAGAATCTGGTTATACCCGAAAAACCCGTCCATAAAGGATAGCAATGCATGGCCTGCAGTGAAATCCACTAACTCATCAATGTATGGCAGAGGAAAGTCGTCTTTCGAACTGGCTCTGTTCAAATCCCAGAAGTCTACACACACCTAGATTCTATCATCCCTTTTCAGCACTAGGACGATGTTGACCAACCAAGTCGGATACTCAGATACTAACAAGAAACCTACCTCGATCTGCTTGGTGACCTCTACTTTGATTTTCAATGCCCAATCTGGGCGGATTCTACACAACTTCTGCTTGATGGGCTGGGCCTCGGGGTCAAGAGGGATCCGATGTTGTACAATCTCAGGATCGATTTCAAGCATGTCTTCGTAGGACCACGCGAAAAATCTTTTAATAAAGCGACGCGAAAACATCCTCCGAAGACAACGTGGACCCGATCTAGACCAAACGCAGATCCTTCTCAGTACCCACATTAACAGTAATGATTTCATCAGCACAAGGTTTTGCAAACCTCTCCTCCTCTCGATTAATCAAGTTTTTCAAAACCAGAGGAATTCCTTCCTCTTCGTTTTCATTGAAATTCTGAAAATCTTGGTCAATACAATAAATAAGCGGCACAGAGAAATACTTAGAATCGGCAGCATTCTCATTCATAAGATCCAGATCTTCGGTTACAACCGACTCAAAAGCAAAAGAAAAAGAGGACCTGGACAAGACCTTGGCATCCGAGTTATCACCCCCAAGAATACCAGACTCGGACTCAGAAGAACTGGAATCTGATTCTAACTCCACAGACTCTGTAGAATCAGATTTTGGCTTATCACCCGACTCAAAACTAGACAGGTAGCCCTCCTCCAGCTGCCAGATAAGAGATAGTGCTTCCGATGCATCCAAAATGCTGCTGGATGGGTTCACACCCGATTGGTCCCCAATCATGGAAACGGTAAGGTTATCCTCCAAGTTCTCTGAGTCAACCGCAGGATCTGTAAGGAGGCATGCCAGTGTTGCCCCTACTCCAAGCTTGCTATTATTTGAGTCATTTTCCATGCTTTGTTCAGCTTTAGCACTTGATTCAGCCTTTCCTCGGCATGCCAGTGTTCCTCCATGCTCTGTTCAGCTTCAGCACTTGATTCAACCTTATCCCCAAAGTTCTCTGAGTCAGCCGCAAGATCTGTAAGGAGACATGCCAGTGTTGCCCCTACTCTAAGCTCGCTGTTGTCAGAGTCATGTTCCATGCTCTGTTCAGCCTCAACACTTGATTTAGCCTTTTCCTCGGCATCACTATCTTGCAACTGCAGGTCAAAGAAGATTTCAATCCTGGGGACACGCTGCTTTGTGGATTTCATCCAGGGCCCAAGAAAGCCGTAAAAGGGAAAATCTTCTCCCTCCCGAATAAAGCGGCCATTCAGCGTTTCCCCGAATTGGCCTGTGAATGAGCTCATAGTGCTTCCCAGCCTGCTTGGCTCTAGCTTTGCCTCTGATTTCTTCTCTTTTCCTGATCCAGTCCTCTTTGGTGGGTACATATCCCAAACGAAAGGCATGTGGATTGTACTGTACGTCTGCCAATGTCGTGACGCATTTCCAGCCATTTCTTTTAAGTCTCATTCCTAGCATAAGCTGCAACTTGTTCATGAAATAAAGAGATTGGGCACTGACATACTGTAGACGTGCCCGAATGTCCCGCGCTCCCCGCCCGAAATGCCGAGAAATTCGTTTTGTTCATTAGCTTACTACAGTTCGGACTCAATGTCACGATCCTGAATCTAATCTCGCAAAGTGCAATGCAAGACCGATAAATCACCAAAGAGTCCAAATCCAGCAAATCGTTTTGGAAAACTGATTTTTGTAAAGAAGTGCCAAACATGGACTGCTTTGCCAGATACAGAGTCGCCACCTAAATGTTTTATTTTGGGAAAATTTAGGAAACCCTGACTCGTGCCTAAGGCCACGTGTCCGTCATCACCAAAGTTGCCTCGGCTCAGGAACTTAGGTACGAAAGGGGAAGTCATGCAATGAGCACCCCCGCTCCGCCCGATCTAAAGATTGGCCTTTACTAACATGATATTTTGTTTTTGAAAACGCATGTGTTCTTATTCCGGTTTATTAGCTAGCTTACTACGTGATGCGCACAGCACACAAGTATAGACTAGATCGCCTAAGTTGGAACAAAACATCTCATGTTTGTTTGAAAATGGTTTGAAGGTGCTACTCGCAAGTAGGCTAAGACGTGGATTTGCCACCCTCGAGTGGGCTTAGAAAATATGATTTTGCCACCTCAAGTGGGCTTAAAACTCGCATTTCGATGAATTGTTCTAATTCAAGCAATCCAACCTTCATCCATAGGCATTCATGCAATTAAACACTTAAGCAGTTAGCCTCATGGCAAGCATGCTGTCATGTTAACACTAACACACATGCAAAATGCTAAAGCGTAAAAGCTTACCTAGTACTCCAAGCCAAAACAACAACTAGTTAGTAATCATGCATGATCCTAGTTATGTTAACAATGCCTAATGCAACACATGCAAAATGCAACTAGAAATAGGCTCGGCTATTCTAAGATGTCATGTGAAATGTAACTTGATAACATGTATTCAAATCGAAATTAAAACACAATGCAGTTAGTATGATGCGCCGAGCCCGATGCATGCAAAACAGATGAATGAATGCAAACATGCGAGCATAAGGATACTAATCAAAATATGACCTAAAACTAACCATCGTAAGAGGTTAAGTAAAAGGTAGAAATACGTGGGGTTGGAAGACATTCACACACTCACGCACACTTATTACAAAATTCACCCTCTCAACGGAGGGTCCGAATGAATAATGCAAGCTAGCTACGCTAAGCTATTCTAACTAATCTAATAATCTAATTAGACTAATTATTACATAATCAAATTGAATATTAGCTAAGCTAAGTTAATTACGAATTTACAACAATGAATTAAATTAGCTAATACATTAACTAATTAATTACAAATTAACTAACTATACAAAGCAGTTAAAATGGCCTCGAGAAGAGGGGCATATTCATGCTCGATCAGCTTTGCTCGAAAATCCGTTGCCATGCCTCATGTTACCTCTGTTTGCACTGTTTTACACCTCTGAAAACTGTGCCAACTTCTGTGATGCTTCTAAACCACCTCATGGACACTCTGAGAGGTCATCGACCAAATATGAGGCTATCGGCCAAACATTTGTAGCCGATCGGCACTCTGGATAGCCGATTGGCCATCTATTGCTGTAAAATGCTCCTTTTGCTGCAGCAAAGGACAAACAGAGGTATGGCAATACATTTGCAAGAAAATGTTTGCAACTACACCCCTTATCATGTTTAAGACTCAAAGGTGTGTAGTGCTTGACCCTCGGGCCACCAATCACGCATTCCAATGCATGATGGCCAAAGAAGCCAAGTGTGCAATTCAATGTGGAATGAATGCACAAAAAACACATGAATGCCTCACACTCTATCATATTGGATCAAGAGTGTCGGCGACCCGGGATTGAGGCGCGTTTCATCACTTCAAGTACTAAACGCCCCCGGTTCCTCGTGTTTGGTTTGACACCCCAAACCAAACACAATGCAATACATGCAACATGGAGATGCTATGCAATGCAACATAAGCATGCCAAATGCAATATGACTCAAGCATGCACACAAGGTTAAGGTAATGAGCATGCCAAATGTAATGCAACCTAAACATGCAAACGTGCAATGTAATAAGCATGCAACAACAATGCCAACAACAAGCATGCGATAACATACAATCTAACAAGTATGCAACAACATGCAAGATGAATAAGCATGCAACAACATGCAAAGATGGACTTAAACCAAAATGGGCAGACCTCAGCCATGCCCAAATCAGTGGCCAAAGTGCTAAAACAATGGCATGAAATGCACATACAAACATGCACACATATTGGTCCATAAACTAGGCAACTATGCACAACCCTCAAACATGAGCAAGGCGTGACAAACATGAGAATGTGGCAATGAAATAAGCCCTGAAATCATGTGAGGAATGATGCCAAATTAACCAAACAATGCAAGCATGGCATGCAAAAAAGCTCAAAGCTTGAAGCCAACAAGGGGATTTACACCATGGCGATGCAAAACATGAAGCAAATGGCCTAAACAAACCAAAACAGTCCTAAAGCACATCAAAGTGAGTCTAAAACATGCATGGACCAAAGCCAAAACAAGTCAATATGAAAGGCATAAGGCATAATGCAAGCAAGGCCAATAAAGGGTGTTACACTACACCTATTAAAACCAAACATGGCATGACTTAACCAATAAAAATTACAGTTATGGCATGGCAAAATAAGCCCAAAAACCCACTGAGATGGCATCCCAAAAGCTTAAGCATAGAGGCATGCACAATGACCTACTCTTAAGGTATAAAACACCAACTCTTCAAAGCATTGAAAAGATGACAAAGGCAAGTGTTTGACCATGAAACATGCATTGAAATATTATTTCAAATGATGCCAAATCATGACGAAAGTCTAAGCAATGCATGCTAGTGATTTGGACCCTCAAAGCCAACAAGCTAGATTGAACCATGGCTATACAAAACAATGCATGCATGACCAAGATAATGCAAATCAGAACTAGAGCATGGTAAAACAAGGCTAAAAGCTCCTTTGAGTTGAGCCAAAATATACAAGAATGGTGGTCCAAATGCATGATGCATGTTAAGGCAAATGAGAGGATTGCACTACAAGTGCATGGTGCATGCAAGATGTTATTAAACCAACCTAACATAAAGGCATAGCATGGCAAAATAACACCAAAAGGTTGCTGAAATGGAACCAAAACATGCTAAGCAAACATGCTACCATTATGAGCCATTTATACTAGTATATGAGACACAAGGAGAGAGGGGTGTCCCTCTCCTATTCAAGACTTCAAAACCACCTTTCCACCACTGAAAATCCTCTGGATTTCAGTGGTGAGAAGGTCAAAACAAGGTGGTCCCAAAAGCTTAAAAGGAAGGCACAAAACAAGGCCAAATAAGGCCTAAGAGGGGGTAGACTACCCCCAACACAAAAGTGACCTTAAATAAACATCATAAGCATGAAAAATTAGAACTTATTGTAGTAGAAAGTTAAGCTTAAATCATCATGCAAGTAGGTCTAAAAGCTTAAGCCAAAATAAGGGATTAAAAGGTAGTTTGCTCACCCTTGAAGAACACTTTCAAGAACACAACTCCAGCACTCTTGTCTGACCAAAACTAGTTCAAAAACACTAAAATCAACCTCAAGATGCCTCATCAACAAAAGGACGGTGTTTCACTAGGTGCTTTAGTGCAATAGTGTGAAGAATTTACACTTTTGAGCAAGAACAAGCACAAATAAGGAGAGAGAGGGAAAATATAGAGAGAGAGTGATATATAACTTGTATATCCAATTCTCAGAACCTCTAGAAAGGGAGGGGAGGCTCCCTTCTTATAAAAAATCAATTCTCAAGCTTGTTGAACAAGCTTGAGTCTTGAATGCAATCCCTCCATACACGTGTATGGAGGATGAGAATTGTGCATTCCAGCTGTCACAGCTGGCACAAAATATCAGCAAAAAGCAGATGGAAAGGTCTCGGCTCAAAAATATGGCCGATCGACCAAAAAAAGTGTCGATCGACCAAAAAGAGTGCCGATCGGCTAACACTTTTGGCCGATAGCAAGAACACAAGGCCAATGGCACAAGGCCTTAGCCGATGGGTTGTAGGGATGGCCAACAAGCCACCCCCTTCCCTCAGAAGCAAAACCACAAGTTCTTGGTCCACAACCAAGCATAAAACAGTCAAGTTGAGAGATCCTAAGGCAAGGCGTGCAACCGAGACCTTCAGGAACTCAAAACGAACACGAGCATGGATGATCATCGAGTGTTCAAACGATAACGTCCAAGTCTTGAGGAGGGTCAAAAATGGGGTGTTTACACATACATGCCTTCATCAGCGGCCAGAATGGTCTGAACTACCCGGGCCTCGGCCAGAGTGAACCCTGAAAGGAATACATCCTTCTCGCCATGAGTGATCTCTAACACTAGTGTAGTTACCTCTGGCGGCGGGTGAATGGATCAATTCCCGAAAAAAATTGCCACTCCTTTCCCGTGAGGGTACTTCAGCATTTGGTGGAGGGTGAAGGAGATAACTTTCATAAGATGCAACCAGGGCCTCCCTAGTAGTAAGTTGAAGGTGGCCAGGACATCCAGGACATGAAACTCGGCATCCTGCTAAGCTGGGCCTACCTATACTCTGATTTGTACCATGCCCATGACCTCCCTGTTTGTATTATTATCATATGCTCAAATCACTTAAGCACAAAGTCTGCTGGTTTAAGGCTGATGGCATAAGCTGTACGGGAAGGACAAACATTGATAGCTGAACCGATGTCTATCAACACCACCGGTACCCATTTTTCCTTACACTCAACAGATATGTACAGGGGTTTGTTATGTGCTGAGCCTTCTAGTGGCAGTTCTTTGTCAGAAAAGGTTAGGGTTGGCCCGGCGCCACCTGGGAAGACCAATCCCACAAGCTGTTCAAGGGTAGTGTCAATGGACAAGTTAGCTTTGTCCATCGCTGACAGTACTGCCTGTCGATGCACCAGGGAGGCCATGAGCAGACCCCAAATCGAGATGTCAGCTTGGATTTTCTTTAGTTGCTTTAACACTGCCTCTTCCTCCTGCTGCTTCTCTTTCTGTTTCTCAACCTCTCTGTCTTTCCCAGATGCCTCAGCTTGATCTGTGGTGGTTTAAAATACCGCCCACTTCTCGTCATATGATCTATCTCTTCTACGTACCACGTGTTGTTTGGAAGGCACTCACCCCAATCTTCGTTGGTGTGAGACAGATGTAGATCATCATCCTTCCACCATATACCTTCAACAACCGACAAACAATTGTTTGGCTCCGTTTTGATCACTTTCATGTCACAAGTATCCCCCGTAAGGTGTTGGGCCAGTACAGCTTCTTGGTTGTCTTCGACCCTCTCTTATGCAAACTGCTTCAGTGCAGCTTCTTGTTCCATGTCCACAGTGCTCACAGCGCTCAATTCCTTAGCTGAATTTTCCACGCCGATGTTCCCCGACAGTTTTCCCTTTTCATCGGCCTTTTCGGCCACTACAGCAATTCCTGTTTCCTTTGTCTCTGATTTTATTTCAGTTCCTTCCTCCTTGTCCAGTTCATCACTTAACCACCCAGAGTTATCAGTTGATCCATTCAAATCGAACCAATCAATCTGCACATCCCCTTGATTTTGTTCGTCAAAGAACTGCAGGTTGTCTAAGTCCTCTTCAAGTTTCGCTAAATCATCCAAACCTTGGCTCGGGCCATCCTTCCTAACCACATTGACCTCTACTACAGTTGGCAATACCACTTTCGGCTTGGCTTGATCAATCGGCACAATGTAGCAGCTTGGATCGTACACCCCCTCAGACAAGTCCTCAAAGCACTCAGGCAACGAACTCGTACTCTCCTCTAAGGCCAGCCTCCCTCCTACTGCAATTCTCACCACCACAAGTTTAGGTTAAAGTGCGGACGTGTCCATCATGCACAAATCTATGCTTTCAGGAATGAACACCGTTGGTCTGGGTAGGTGGGAAAGGGTAACATATACGTTGGGGTTATAGGGGATGGCTAGTTTATGGATTAGGTTTAGATTTTGAAGTGGGGAACTTGATTGCAAACTGGGAGAGGGTTTGTAGTTACATTTGGTTTTTGGAATGGTGCAATCACCTTATTGTCAATGAGGTCTTGAATCTCATGACATAGTCGGAAGCATTGGCCGGTATTGTGACCATGCTGCTGGTGAAATGCGTAGTACTTTGCTGGATTGTGTTTGGATGGGAGAGGATCAGGTAGTGGGCGAGACTCTAATGATTTGAGGTGCCCCTTTTTAACCAACACCTTCATGGCTTCAGATAAGGTCATGTAGAATTGAGTGAAGGTCCTCTGGGATCGGGTAAAGTTGGTTGAAGTTTGTGGAGCTGTATTGGCAAAGGGATTGGTGGTCTTGGTTATGGTGGTGACAATGCTCACATTCGTTGGCCTCGCAGCTGTGCTACCACTGGTGGTTGCATTGGAACTGCGCACAAAAGGCCTCTTTGCCTACTCTTTCTCATCAGTAATCAGCCCTTGTTTCATGGCATCTTCAATCTAAACCCCCATCTCATGGAGCTCGGTGAACGTGAACAGAGATAGGATGATCATTTTCTACAACAACTTCCCGTGCAGATTGTGGACTTCCATCCTTATTTGATCTTTCTCATAAGGTGGTCATCATTGAAGCCTTAGCCCTCCATCTTGTCACAAATTCTAAAAAGCCCTCCTTTGGCTCTTGGCATGTTGTCTCAAGATCACGAGTTGTGACCTCAATTTGCGTGTTGTACAAGTACTGAGCAACAAAGGCCTCGGCCATTTCCTTCCAGTTCTGCTTAGTAGAATCCTCCAGCTTTGCATACCAAATGGCCGCTATACTAGACATGGTACGACCAAAGAGAGAGAGCTTCTATAATCTAGTCAGGCCCATCGACCACAGGATGTCTGAAAATAGCCGTAAATGAACCATGGGGTCTCCGAAGCCGTCGAATCTATCGATGTGCGGCATTTTGAACCGATATGGCAATGTCACTGCAGAGTCAGTATACCAATCTTCTATGTCGGGGATAGACATAACACCCTATACTTTTTTGAATAGCTTCTCCAGCTTGTTGACCTTGAGCACAATTAGGTCAACCTCAAATTCAAATCTAGCCTTAGTTTGATATATAGGTGCTTTAGAGGCTTGTTGTGGGATCGGCTCTGCCGGATTGCCCTGATTTGGATTGCCCTGATTTTCAGCATGGGCATTAGCAGTATGGGTAGTGGCTCCAGGTGCTGGGATACCCATAGGAGCTGCATGAGATGCAGAAGCCGCTGCCGGCTATGGCTGCTATGGTTGCAGCCTATTTATTACCTCAGCCTAACGTGCTGTGACCTCGGCCTGATGAGCAATGTCTTGTTGTAGAGTTTTAACTGTTTGCTGAAGGTGATGGATCAATTTCTCCATACTGACTGGAAGATACTATGCCATCGGAATAGGTGAGTGATCTCGTACTAGACTAGATGTAGAAGACTGTCCCTGAGCCTGACTAGATGTAGGTGAAGTGAGGGGTGATTGCTATAGAAATTGGACCAGTGAATTCTGCCTAACTCTTCTCCGTCTCGTAACTGGTAGGAGTGAAGTAAACACGGGTTGTCCCCTAATAAGATTTTCGACTTTGCAAAGCCTTCTGACTCGGGTCCAAAGCACTTGGGGGATATCCGAATTTTCTGAAGCTATGGTGTTATACTACCTAGCAAAAAGAAATAAAGCAAAAAGAAAGTAGTAATCAGAAGCCGCACAACACCTTAGCTACTGATGTTAACAACACACAGATATAATCAAAGCTATAGAACTGCACTAAACACTGAATTCTGCCCCCAAAAACAGATACCCAACTTGCAACTGATACGCACATTTATGTATAGTTTCACTGTAAAGCACATACCAGTTAAGTGAGAGCCAAAACACTCCTATGATGGGGTAAGGTCACCATGTCCTAGTTTCGTTAGGAACTGGGGTTCACTATTCAAACAAAGCGATTTCACGCAATCCTGTATTCAGGTAAGCATCCTGTCCTAGTTGGAACAGTCTCTATGGCTTTCGATATGCAACTAGGCCGAATGGTCAAAAAGGGTACCTCAGCAAGACTACCTAATATACCTCTCACACCTAACACCGTGAAGTGAAGGGAGGATCAAACGGTACAGCGGTAGTCCAGATCCAAGGGTTGTGCTCCCATCATGGCAGAGCCCGTGGCCGGTTAGCTTTTTGGCAAGCTTTTAGGCAAGCCTCCGGCAAACCGTCCAGGAATAGCAGATGGCAAACACAGTGACTTAAACGCACCAATGCAAATGTAATGCAAAGAAACATATAAGTGTAGATAAAATTTCAAAACATAAACTTCAAGTCAAGTTCTCTAAATTCCCCAGTAGAGTTGCCAGAAACTGTGGCTCGACTTTTTTGCACCCCCTTTCGGGAGACGAATAAGCTCTACAGTATTGGACTCCCGCAGTTCTAAATCTGATTCCACAAGTGCAATGTGAAATAGATAATCACCAAAGAATCCCAATCCAGCAAATCTTTTGGAAAATCAATTTTGAATCAAATTGCCAAAAATGGACTGCTTTGCCAGATACAGAGTCACCACCTAAATATTTTTTGGGAAAATTTAGGAAACCCATGATTCATGCCAAATGCCACGTGTCCGTCATCACCAAGATTATCTCAGCTCAGGAATTTAGGTACGAGTGGGAAAGGTCATGAATTGAGCACCTCCGCTCACCCGATCAAAGATTGGCCTTTACTAATCATGATATTAATCTTATTTACATTATATGTTCTTTTTCCGATTTATTAGGCTAGTATTACTATGTGATGTGCACACACAAGTATAGACTAACTTTGCAAGAATTTGAATACTTTATTCATGTTTGTTTTTTGAAAATTGTTTCGAATATGTACCACTTGAAAAAGTGATCGCATAAGAACATTACTCAAATTATTCAAATTCAAGCAACAAGCCTTCATCCACAGGCATTCAAGCAATTTATCAATTAAGCACTTAACCTCATGGTAAGCATGCTTTGACATGGCAACAATCACACGCATGTGATATGCTAAAGCAAATAAAGGCTTACCTAGTGCAACACATACAATATGTAATTACTAGGCTTGCCTACTAATATGGCATATGAATCAATTTTGATAACATGCAATCTAAGCACGTATTCAAAGAAGTACTAAACTAACAATGTAGTTAGAATGATGAACCGAGCCTCAGTGCATGCAATACAAATGGATGCAAACATGAAGCATGCTAAACAAAACATGATGTCCCTAAACTAACCATCATAAGCTAGTAAATAAAAGGGAGAAAGACGTGGGGTTGGAAGACATACACATTATTACATTGCACTCTCACGAAGGAGAGCCCGAATGAATTAACTAGCTAACTAATTAAAGCTAAACTAATTAATACAAAACAAATTAACTTAGCTAAACTACTTAACTAATTATTACAACAAATGAATTAATTATTCTAGTTAACTAAAACAATTACAAAACGAAATCAAACAACTAGTTAATTAACTAATTAATTACAACACTTCACAAAATTAACTAGCTACAACTGATTAATTACAACAAATTTTCAAGCTAAATATTTACACTTAAACATGCTCGATACGCGAGGAATGCTCAAGCACATGCTCGATTTCCACCCGAAAGCCCATTGTTTTTGCTTCTGAATGCCTCTGTTGCACAGTAGAACACTTATACTCATTTTCACCTCTAGACTAGCTCTGCTCTGCTGGGGGAGTACACTGTGGATTTTGAATTGGTGGCCGGCAAGGGGCCTGCTGGCCATGGGAGATGGCCTGCCGGCCACTGTTGATTGGGCTTCCCTGCTACAATAGAAGGTAAACAGAGCATGCACAGGGTATTCTCAAGGTTTGTCTGCACAACTCACCCCTCCTTATCATCAGGCAGCTCAAAGGAGGGACAAAACTTGGTCCAAAAACTATCAACTCAAGCAATTTCATTGCACGATGGCTTATGAACCAAATTGTACAATTTCCATAAATGCAACAAAACAAGACACAAACCTCCTCCTCCCTTTCATGAATTGATCAAGGGAAATAGTGACCTAGGAAACTTGAACCATTTTATCACTAATGAGTATGAAATGCCTCAAGCTTCCATGTGTTCAATTAACGTCTGATTGAACACAAAAACAAATTCTTATCTTGCACCATTTTAGTCTCATTTTAATTACTTCCTTTTAATTACCAACCATCCTTTAATTCATTGAGTCCAAAGGTGAGTTTAAGGTCCTCTAATGGAAAGAGGGCTCAAACCAAGAGTTGCTTTGGGCATGAAAGAGACATCATACCGTTGGTAATGAACTCTTTAAGGGATTAAACCATTAAACATGACATCTCAATCTCATGCTTAAACAAACAAGTAGTTTGAACCACTTTCAAAGCAAAACAAAAGCCAAGAAAGAAGGGAGGTTGCAGAGGTGATTAAGAGTGATCACAAGTACGGAAAGCCATAAATAAATGTAATCAACTCAAATAAGATGGTGTCTAAGGCCTAAAACACCAAACTCATGAAGACAATTACACTACAAGCATGCAAAACAAAGCTCAAATTCAACAAACACTTAGAAATAGTCCTAAAATAGTCTAAAAACAGTCCTAAAACATGCTGAAATTGAGCTAACAATAGCTAGAAAAATAAGCTAAAACATGGAGCATGCTAGACTAGTAAGCAAAACACAAGGAGGGGAGGCTAACTCCTCCAATTTTGGATTTCAAAATATGATTTTAGCTACTTCTGAAAATCTGTGTTTAAAAGTTCAAACAAAGATAGTGCAAAGGTGGGAAACATAAGGGTAAAGGCCTTCAAAACAAGATGCAAAGAAGGGTGGACCACCCCTCAACCTTTATTTGACCTTAAAACCAAAGTTTCAGCCCAAAAATACAGAGTTTTCATAGCCCAAAAATAGTTGGAAAACAACAAGAAAAAGAGTAGTTAAAGCAAGTAAAGAGACAAAGCTTTATACCTCTTGAAGAGGAAATCAATTCCAAGCAATAAAACCAAGCAAACACACCCTCAAGAGCTCCAAGAAAGCTCAAAGACACTTCAACTCAAATATGGAAAGGTTTGGTTAAGAGTATATAGGCAAAGGTTAAGGATATGTAGGCAAGAGTGTAGAAATTTACAAGAGAGAGAGAGAATTGTATAGAGAGAGGAAAAATTTTGCTCCAAAATTTTTCTAACCTTAAAACATGAGAGGGAGGCCCTCTCTATATATAGAAAACATGAATCTCCCTCATAAGCATCCAGCCATACACGTGGGAGCAGATGCATGCATCTGTGCAAACAGCTGGCACAACTATCACAAAATATATGCAAAAGACATTGGTGGCTGGCCAGCCATCACTGGTGGCCGGCAGGCCATATTAGTGGCCGGCAACCAAGAGTGCTGGCCGGCAGCCCATAAAGGTGGTCGGTAGGCCACCAGAGGTTGTAGGCTTGAACATCTCTGGGTTTGGTCCAAAACAAAGGCAACAGGGGTGTAGGGTTTGAAAGGCTCAAAGTTGTGGCATTCTGCTGAAGACTTCGAGCACTTGACAAGCATATAGACTCATCATCGAGTGTGCAAGCAATGACGTCCAAGTCGTAAGGGCCATCAAAAATAGGATGTCTACAAATGGTCATACCAATGTTTATTCTCATATTTGGTTTACTTGAAAAACAATGAAAAGCATAGCAAATAAAAACATTTTTCATTATTGTAAAGGAATTATCATTTTATAAGGAGATTATGGATAATTATTATTTTTAATTTATATTTATTTCAGTAAACTAAACACTATCTTAACGTCTATTCAAACAATATAACAATGGCTAATGGGATGATAAATTATTTTTGATAGATAGATGTGGTCCTCCTAATATTAATTTAGAAAGTTACTCCTAAGATGGTCCGATCATAATATTGGTAATATACATCAAATGATACCAATATTTGCATCGATTGTATAAATGTCTATAAAAACACCAAGATCAATGTCATTAATTTTTTTTATGCTTTTATTATCTTTATTATGAATAAAATAATGCAACTTTGTTGTCCATTTTTAACACATATATATGGCCAACTCTAGTCATCATTTCAGCGTCTGCCACTTCTTTAAGGAAATAATGTTTTTTAAAACAAAGCTCTTTGAACAATGTTTATCTCTATGGGTGTTGATTTCTAACCTCACAACCAAACAAGGAGCTTAGATGAAGAGCACATGACAGAATAGATTAAACCAAGCACCTCCCAACAAGAAGATAAGGATACGACGATGGCTCGTCCACCTGGGCGCACTCCGATGATCAAGTCAATCAACTTATCATTCAAAGATATCAAGCAAATGAAACAACTCTCAAGAAAAGCATACCTTAAACCCACAGGGGTGCCTTATTTTTATAGCTAGCAGTGCCCTCGTCCTCTAGAAGTCTCACTTCACAGGACTCGAACACAATTCTTATCTCGGACTCTTAATTAGATATGGATGAACTCGTCAAAAGCCTCATCCTTATCCGAACTAAGCGCATCACTTATTTAGGACTCTTGTCCCCTATCCAAATATCTTGGGATTCTGGTATTACCATACCACATCTCGGCAATACCATAACCACCTCGGTAATCTGACTCGTTCACATAACACCTCAGCCAACACCTCTGCCACATCTTGGCCACATGGCACGACCCTAAAAATACATCCCCACAACTACCCCCTAGATTCTATTACCTTGGTAACTTGAGGTGATGAAACCTATATCGTCTGATCTTCCAACATGTTTGTTAAGCAACATACTAGAGATGCTCCTCCGACTAAGATCATAACTCGTCAGTGTCAAGAAACCAGGACTCAAATATTCACACATCAAGAATCAAGAACCAACATATCCTTTTATCCAAGTTCAACATCTCAACTGAGATCATACTACTAGCCGAGGTCATTACTTGCTAATTTAAGAATATCAAGAACCCCAATTGTGCATGAGCTGTCATGCCATAATTACCCCAACCGTTTCATCTATGTGTCATCACCGGACTAGTTCATACTCATCACGTGTTAGGCACGTCGCATCATTCTACCCTACGCTGCCTGATGTCAGCACTGGCACATCACCCTAGGCAGTAAAATTAGTGCTTTTGTTGCCCTTTTGAATTCTACCAAAACTATTTCCCCTCTCTCCGTCTCTTCACTTTTGTATCCACCATTCTCTCTCTCTTCTCAGACTTTCTCTCTCTAGACCTCCATTACCAGCTTCGAAGCTCTCTTTAACTGATCTGCTCCACCTTCTCGGGCGCTTGTTTAAACATCTCGTGTCGATCAACCGCACCATCTGACTCCGGCGAGCACAGTTCCGACATCCATTTCTCCAATTTCACTCTGTAAGTCTTCCATTCTTCTCAATTTCAGTTCCATTATGTTTTCAAATTTTTTCATGTTCTTGAACTTGTCTCCATGTTTTTTATGTTTGTATAATGCCTTTTGCACATCGTGTTTCTAGTTTTTGCACACTGGCACTAGATTATCTTGAATCCTCCTCTTCTAGTTCTTGTACTTGAATCTATTAATGTCTCAAATATGCCCTTGCTTTCTTTATGTCCTTGTATTTTAGTCTTTTTTTCAGATTTTGAGTCCATTTTTCCTGTTTCTTTTCTGTTTCCAGATTACTGCATCTGATTCTTGTTTGTTTCTATTGTTCTTGCATAAACATAGACTTAGGATTTGGTTCTGTTAGAACATTATATACCAGGGAAATTGAAATGAATTGAGCCCCAAAATCCCCCTTAGATTTCCAAAATCTTCACCCCAGTACTCACTAGGGTTTTGTCGAGGCGTGTAGAACATTTCACAATAAAAATCAATACCAAACCCATTAATCTGAGGTCATGGGTATGCATAAGTGGAGAGTAGACAACCACACTAAGATTGAGAATTTTCGCTGTGACTACAACATCCCATCCAATGTCCATATTAGACTAGCTGGTGAAAATGACTCAATTATGTTTGGAGGCAATTACATGCCATTCCCAGTAGTGTTAATCCTTGAGGGTGGAATTAGATTCTCCCTTAATATCCTGTTTAGGGAAATGATCCACTTTTACAAACTAAACCCCATGCAACTGGCCATCAACACCTTTCGTGTAATCAATGGTATAGCCGAACTCAATCGCTGACATAGAGCCCAATTAAACCTTCAGGATGTCTAGTATTGCTATACAATGTACACCCTTAAATCCAATGGCATAACCTACTACCTGAAACCGAGATCCACAGCCTACCTCGCTGATTCGAACAAAGGTACGGGAGATTATTATCTTATTATCTTAGGCAACTAAACGACGACCTCCACCTCTTTCCACTCCCCATAAGCATCTTAGGAGACCACAAAAGTAAGTCACCCTTAGAACACACACTCCTCGTCCATTATCTGCTTAAGCACCTTACTTCAGCATGTTACTGACTACTTAACTTATTTTTAGTTTAGGTCTTCCTTAACTTGACAAGAACTTCAGAAAGTACTATATTCTCGGAGCCAACTTGCAGTGGCTTCTAGATTTTCCCATCAACCTATGCAAAGCCCTCTTTCTTTTGGATTATACCGCCATATATAAGTCCCTACTTCCTGATGTCCGATCTAGGAGCAGGAATTCACCTTTTGCATAAACACTAACTACCTCCTCAAGGACAGATCAAGGATCCTTCCCATACCCAACCGACCAGCCATCAACGTGGGCTCTTTCTCAGCACGTTCCACCTTATGAACACCGTCGCCACCGACGTTCCTCAAATGTTCCTGCAGGCAAGACCAGAAGCAAGAAACTCCAAAGAAATGACATACCGGCATACGATTCTGTTAACCCACCTCTTGCTTTTCCAGCATTCAGACTTGGCACCAGAGTGACCATCGTTGCCACCTTCGAAGAGATGGGTCGCAAATCAGCTATCGTCAACGACTTTCTTGCCGGCCTACCAAATGTCGTCACCGTTCAGTATTCTCCCTCTCTGCAGATAGGGGAGAAGCCAAAAAGGATGAAAAGGCTAAGGTCGCCGCCACCCCCTCCTCAGAGAAGAAGGATCCTGAGGATACAATTCCCATCTCCAAGTTGGCAGAGGCTGAGAAGAGGCAAGCCACCGTTGATTCCACCGATGCCTACCACCAAAGCGATCGACATCCTCTGCAGCCAAAGACAGTTCGGACTCTTTCATACCCAACTTCTCCATTGAGGATCACCCCATCAGACTGAGTGAGAGTGCCTTCCGCCAGCCCTGGATAGCTACAGCCTTATCGGTTGTCGTGCTCCTTCCTACTGACATGGAAGCGATCAGTGACTTCAATGAATATGAGCATTTTGTGTTCATGATGAGGAACACCGTTGTGGTAAGCTTTTGTCTCTTTTTCTGTGTAGCATTTTATACTAAGTATTACTTTTACTGTTGTACTAACGTATCTTCTTTTTGTTACAGACCATGCAGCATGCCCATGCCTTCGCCTATACGGCCAAGTTAATGAAGAAAGACCTCGTCAAGAAGACAAGAAACAACCAACAACCTTCAACAACTTAACCAAGCCGAGGCGACAAGAAGGAGGTTATTGAACAAGTTTAATTCAGCAAGAAGAGGTGAACAATGGGCCGAGGTCATGCCTAAGGCTGCTAAGAAAAGGATGTCAAAGCCAAGAAGGATCTGGTTGAGGCGTTAGCTACAAAAGATGTTGAGATCAAGGCTGCTAATGAGAAGGTCTATACCGAAGGCCAAAACGATGTCAAAGAACAATACCAGAAGCAAGTCGGTCATGTCTACAACTGAGGCTATTATCTTGGTTAGGTTATAGCTTTGAAAAAACTTGTCATCCATGAGGACTCATCTTTGAGAGATCTAAGCCAACTTGATGTTCCATTCCCCTCTTCCCCAGTCCAATCTGATGAGGAATGGAAAGAAGAAAAAGCTGACGCTACTATTGCTAGGCCTAAGTCCCCACCTCTGAATGATCAGGTCCTGGACCTGACTAAAGAGGACGAGGACAAGGTCTCCAAGAGCACATCTCCAAAGAAAGCAGACATTTCTGAGGCCAACATTGCTATTACAAGCAAAAGCCTCGAGGAGAGTCTGAAAGAAATCGACCAGGAGATAGTAGCTAATACCAAGGCTGAGATGGCTGCTGCACTGTCCACCTAGGCCGATACATCGTCAAATGCCAAGGTGGAACAAACCAAGAATACTGTCCCAGCAACTTAGGATTTTTCTTTTCCTTTTTTAGTTGCAATTTCTCTTTCTTTTGTTTGTACTTTGAACACTTTTCTTTTCTTTGCTAGGCCAAAGTGCCTTCTGATGTACTGAGGTTCTTCCTTTAAATGCATATCTATTTTTGACTAAGTGTTAAATGCTTGTTGTCTTTCATACTGCTTTGTGTATACTTGTTGTCTTTATGCTCTGCGTCTTTCAAGAATATTCGAAGTATAATATCTTGGATGATCATCTCGGATTGAAACATCTTGGATAGAGCTTCTCGATTAACATCTCAGATATAACTATTATCAAACATCTCGGATAACATTTCGGATGTAATTGTTATCAAACATCTCATATAACTTCAACTTAGTTAATTTTTCTAAAAATTTTAACAACTGTCACATCCACTTGACTCATTTATGCTTTCTGCCCATCATCTAAAACTTACCTAAGTCTGACTTAAACATCCATGACTGAGGTCATCGTGTTTAGCTCGCTTAAACAAAACACTTAAGGCTTAACTTTAGTGCACCGAGAGTACTATCTACCTTGGCTTTTCATACAAACTAGCCGGATTGTGGCTAGTTTCGCCCTGTTTCTCAGTGAAACATCTCTTTAACTTAGTTCAACTCTGTCATCATGGCACGTCTAAGTTAAACGTCTTGTTCATCCTTGGAACATCGGCTTAAGGCTTTTCAATCTTATCTATCAGTTATGAATTTCAATAGCATTTTGTAAAGAACAAAAGTAGACTAGTATTTTATTAATACTTCGGCTAAAAATTGTCTAGATTACATAGAAAAACTTGAAAAATTAATGATAAAAGAATTTTAGATTGTCGGTATGCTCCGTTGTCGGTGATTGAGATGATTCTGTAAGGTCCTTCCCAGTTTGGGTGAATCTTACCCTCCCTGGGATCTTTCTTATTGCTGACAACCTTCCTCAAGATGAGTTCACGGATTCAGAATTCTCGGGGATTCACCCTCTTGTTGTATGATCTGGCCAGTCTCTACTGGTATGCCCCTAGCCTAATTGCTGCTCTTTCTTTACTTTCTTCAATGAAGTCTAGATCTTAGGTAAGGAATGCCTCATTCGTTCCATTCTCTACTCCCTGAGTTCTGACTCCAGGAATGCCAATCTCAAGTGGTATAATGGCCTCAGTGCCATAAGCCATGGTAAATGGTGATTCTCTAGTAGATCTTCTCAACGTGGTACAGTACACCCATAAAACATTAGGCAATTCCTCCACTCAATTGCCCTTGGCAACTTCCAGTCTCTTCTTTATTCCATCCAAGATGGTCTTGTTAGAGGCCTCAGCTTGGCCATTGCTTTGAGGGAAGCGGGGAGTTGAGTAGTAGTTCTTGATCTTGTACTTCGTGCAGAAGTTTTTGATCAACTTGTTATCAAACTGGGTGCCATTAACAGCTACTGTGGCTCTTGGGATCCTGAATTTGGTAATGATGTTCTTCCAGATGAAATTTCTCACATCCACACCTCGAATTTTGGCCAAAGGTTCAGCCTCCACCCACTTCATGAAGTAGTTCATGGTTACTAGTAAGAATTTTCTCTGTCTGTCCAGTTGCCTTGGGCAATTGCCCAATCAGATCCATCTCCCACTAGGCAAATGGCCAAGGACTAGATACTGCGTTCAGGTCTCCAACTGGCTAATTGTAGCTGGTTTTTTGTGCTCCTCGGAGAGGCTTAGTCTCCTCGGGTACGATAGCCTTACAATTCGAACTCCTGTGGTCCTAAATCTGGTTTCACAAACCAAACCAAACCAAACCAAACCAAGCCAAGCCTTAAGTCCCATCAAATGGGGTCGGCTAAATCTGGTTTCACAAGTTCAATGTAAAATAGAAAAATGAATGAGTCCAAATCTGACAAATCTTAGAAAATCCATTAATCATCAGAGATGCCAAAAATGGGCTGCATTGCCAGATTTCAAAGTCAACACCCAAATATAAATTTAGGAAACCCATGACTCATGCCAAAGGCCACTTGTCTGTCGTAAGCAAAGTTGTCTTGGTTCGGGAACTTAGGTATGAGAGGGGAAGGTCGTGAATTGAGCACCCCCCTCACCCGATCAAAGATCAGCCTCTACTAATCATGATCTGAATTTTATCAACATTATATGCTCTTGTTCTGATTTTATTATGCTAACTTACTGCGTGAGGCACACAAGTATAGACTATTTCGCTTGCTTTTCAATGTTTTGATGTCATGTTTATTTGAAAAGCATTTTGAATATGTACAACTCAAAAGGAAAGTTAGCTCATATGTACAATAATCAAAGTCATTCCAACTTAAGCGACATAGCCTTCATCCATAGGCATTTAAAGAGATATTTCAAGTAAACGAGTAGCCTCATGGTAGTATGCTTGACATGGCAACTCAAACACACATGTAATATGCTAAAGCAAAAATGCCCACCTAGTACTGCGAGGCAAGCCAAAGAAAATAAAATAATTAGGAAAATGCATGGCCCTAAAAATATACATGACTAACGCAACACATACAAGATGCAATTACTAAGTTTGGCTTATTAATATGTCATATGGATTAACTCAAAGCATGCAGTCCAAATCACAAGTGTGAAACTTGTGTATAAGAAAAAATGACAAGGATTTCTTTTCATTCTGTTGAAAGAAGTGACGAGCCTTTGGATTTAGTGTACAGTGATATGTGTGACTTGAAAGTCGTGCAATCACATGGTGGCAACAAGTACTTCATCATTTTTGTTGATGATTGCACTAAATACTGTTATGTGTATTTACTTAAAAGCAAAGATGAGGCAATTGATAAATTTTTTCTTTTCAAGAATGAAGTTGAGAATCAATTAAGTTGAAAGATCAAGGCTATAAGAAGCGATCGTGGTGGTGAGTATGAATCCCCATTTGTTGAGACTTGTGCTCAATTTGGGATTGTTCACCAAACCACAGCGCCGTACTCCCCTCAGTCAAATGGTGTTACTAAGCAGAAGAATAGGACGTTAAAAGAAATGATGAATGCAATGTTAATAAGTTCTGGGTGGCTACAGAACTTGTAGGGGGAAGCAATTATCTCTGCAAATTACATTCTTAATAGAATCCCTTGGAAGAAAGTAGATAAGACTCCATATGAATTATGGAAAGGTCGCAAGCCTTCTTATAATTTTCTATGAATGTGGGGATGTCTTGCAAAAGTGGCGGTACCTACACACAAGCAGGTTAGGATAGGTCCAAAAATCTTGGATTGTATATTCATTGGTTATACACAGAATAGTAGTGCATATAGGTTTCTTGTGCACAAGTCTGATATTTCAAAATCCACAAGAATACCATAATGGAGTCAAGGAATGCATCCTTCTTTGAAGACGCATTTCCTTGCCGAACTCGAGGAGAGGATCAAAGTTCTTAAAAGAAACTTGAAGATGATCAAAACGAGGAAATAGATGAGCCAAGAAGGAGTAAGAGGGCTAGGACTGCCAAGTCCTTTGGCCCGAACTTCTTGACTTATATGTTAGAGGAAGAACCTCGAACTTTTCATGAAGCTATGACTTCACTTGAAAGTCCCTTATGAAAAGAAACAATTAAGAGTGAAATTGACTCTATCTTACAAAACCATAATTGGGAGTTAGTTGATCTACCCCCAAACAGGAAGGCCTTAGGAAGTAAGTAGATCTTTAGAAGAAAGATGAAAGTGGATGGGTCAATTGATAAGTATAAAGCTAGGCTAGTTATCAAAGGATATAGGCAATGAGAAGGCCTAGATTACTTTGATACATATTCACCCGTGACAAGGATTACATCCATTCGCATGGTGATTGCGATAACCGCTTTACGTGGTCTAGAGATACATCAGATGAATGTAAAGACAACTTTCTTAAATAGAAATTTAGATAAGAAATCTGCATGGAACAACCCGAGGGGTTTTTAGCTCTAGGGAAAAATAAGAAAGTCCATAAGCTTGTCAAGTCATTATATGGTTTGAAGCAAGCTCCTAAGCAATGGCAAGAGAAGTTTGACAACGCTATGTTGTCAAATGGATTTAGAATCAATGAATATGACAAGTGTGTATATGTTAAAGACACTAACAGAGGTTATGTCATTTTGTGTCTATAGGTAGATGACATACTCATTGTTGGTAGTAATGATGAAATAATTTGAACTACCACAACATTGTTAAACTCTAAGTTTGACATGAAAGATATAGACTTGCAGATGTGATTCTGGGTATTAAGATTATTAGAACATCTAGTGGTATTGTACTTTCTTAGTCTCACTATGTTGAGAAAATACTTGAGAAATTTGGTAAATCAGATACAAGTGTGTCTACGACACCGGTAGACGTGAGTCTACATTTGACCAAGAATAATGGTGAGAGTGTCTCTTAGCTAAAATATTCTAGAGTCATTGGAAGTTTGATGTATTTGATGAGTTATACAAGGCCGGATATAGCCTACTCTGTTAGCAGGCTTAGTAGGTACACGAGTAATCCAAATGCCACTCATTGGAGAGGCATTATGCGGGTGTTAGATTATCTATGCTACACCCGGGATTATGGGCTGCATTATACCAGATGCTTAGCGGTACTAAAAGGGTATAGTGACACTAATTGAATATCTGATATAAAGGACTCCAAATCCACTAGTGGTTATGTGTTTACCCTCGGAGGGCCAGTCGTGTCTTGGAAATCTTCTAAGCAAATGTATATATTGAGATCAATGATCGAATCTGAGTTTATTGCTTTGGATAAAGCAACTGAAGAAGTTGAATGGCTTCTCCAATTCATTGAGGATATTCCACGTTGGCTGAAACCTGTGCCTGCTATATGTATTCATTGTGATAGCCAATCGGCGATTGGATGGGCACAGAGTCATATGCATAATGGAAAGTCTAGACATATCTGTTGTAGACATAATTCCATACAACTACTCTCTGATGGAGTTGTCTCTCTAGACTATGTAAAGTCTAAGGACAACATTGCGGATTCGCTAACAAAAGGGTTAACTCGAGAGTTAGTAGAAACGTCATCAAGAGGAATGGGGTTAAGGCCTTTAGTAATGTTACTGGAACAAAAAACCCAACCTAGTTGACTAGAGATCCCAATATCTAGGTTCAAAGGGACAACCTAATTTCGTGTAACAGGTGAGTCACTGAAGAGGTAAATCCTCTTGCCCATTTATTTGTACAGTGATACCCTGCGGGGATAGAAGGTTAAGCTAATGCTTTTAATGACCTAAGTGATATGAGTAGTCAACCGTGGTATAATGAGATACCTTATATAGGTCACCTATGTGAGTGCGATGTGGGGCCGCTTCTTTAAGAATTGGTAAGGCCTAATTCTTTAAAGCCACTCATTGAACCAGGCTAGTGTTCCAGGGACATACCGGACATCAATGAGATCAAGAACAATGGTTGGGCTAACTCCTGTGTAAGGTCTATTGTCTCGATTTACACAAACAGCAGAACAGTTCAAGATATCACGTTCACTGGTCAGCCAGTAAATCCGATAGGCTTTCACTACTAAAGGTTCAAGGCCAACAGTTACTTTTTCTAATGCAGGGTTAGTCTGTGTGCTCTCTCTCTGAGTCTTTGTTGTAAACGTTGTCCGTTTTTCTTTATTCGGTCAATTTTTATTCATGTGCGAGATTGTTGGAAAAAAAATATGGTTTATGGTGACTTTAATGTAAAATTAAAGTAGGTCCCAACCATTGGTTAAGATGAGATTAAGTGGGTTTAGATTCTTTGTAATAAGGTCTTTACACCACAAAAAGAATGACAAAAAACCATTAAGGATTGAATGAAAAATTGTCTCATAAAGTTGGCCTCATGAATGAGGTATTGGGAATTGTGTATAACTACCACACATTGATTGTAGAAGAAGGCTTTGATGGGTACTTAAACCTCAAGATTTTGATAAGGACATGAGCCCTTTGGCACATTCAAATTTTCTGAAAGAAGGTAGTTATGGATGCTTCAAGAATGGGCTTGGACCAAGACTATGGTCCAAGTTGGTTATGGCAACATTGCTATACGCGCGCGCGCGCCACCCGCCCGCCTAGACTGGGCCAGGTCCGGGTCTGTGGATCTTGGGCTTGGGCTTGAGGCTTGCTGGAATGGGTTAGGTTTGGGCTGGGCTGGGCCAGATTGGTGGTCCACCAACCTAATTTTTTTGGGCCAAGTCTGCTGCAGATATACACACTTGTGTATACAGAAAAAATATCTTAGATATTTTTTCCTATCAGTTTTGGTCCATTACTCCAGCAATTTTGTAAGAGTAATGGTAATTAGTTGCCAGCCTTCATGGGCATTAGTTGCTAGCCTTCATAGCTGGAGGCTTCTCCTCTCTCCCCCATGGTGTATAAAAGGAGACCCATCTCCCTTGGTTTTTGTTCAGAATTTTTGCGTTCCAATTATTCAGTCAGTTTGCTTACTCCTATAATATTCTTCCTGCGTGAGAGGGTGCTGCCATTGTCAGTTCACCAAAGCTAACAAAAAGTGCTTCTGTGTTAGCCGGTCTAAACCATCTTATCCTGGGAGACAGAAGTCAACGTTTCTCCAACACCCACGGTGAGGCGGCAAATCTGTTTTAAGGAAATTGTGATATCACATAGAATTTGGTTTGATTCCTTGTTTTCAATATTGATGTTCCATATGTATTTTTGTTAATCATGTTTCATGTTATGTAATTTAACTAATTAAATATGAATCTATTTGTTTTATGTTATTCCACAATTTATACAACAATTTTAACTAAGGTACAGTACGACTTGGGTATATACTAGGTACGTCTAGGTACGCAAAAAATTAAGAAGAAAAATTTTGAGTACGTGTTTTGTGTACCCAGTACATATGCAAAAATACCATACGAGGTACTATACGCCAGTAAATACCCGGTACGGATACGGCATATTTTTCGAAGTACCCATGCTCATAGGTCCAAACATAGGACACGTGTGTGTGTTAAGTGCCCCCAAAAATGTTTTACCAAAAAATAATAATTAAAAATATTGACATAGGCACGCATATGGACATCACACCCATTTTAAAGTGTCCGCGACATGTTGGTATCCAATACATTGTAGACATGAACATGACACTCATTTTACATTGTCTTTGATTCTCTAAATAATTTTTCAAGAAGGAGGGTCTTCATAGTTTGTTAATATAGAGAGAGAAAAGAGGTAGTAGATGTTCTAATAATATAGCAAAATCATCATTGAGCAAAAGAGAGAGAGATAGGAAAGAGAGAGAGATTGCCCATCTTATGAAACAACCATCTGATTTGGAAGCAATTGACCAAAAAGCCATTGGAATTTCCACTTGAGCCTAGGCATGTAAAAACGACCTGGACCGGCCACTGGTCTATTGAGCTCTCGCCAAAAATCTGCCAGGCCCGGTCTATTTGTGTGGAATCGTGGCCCAGGCCCAAGTTGTAATTGGGCATCGGTCTTGGGCTTTGAACGAGCTTGGACTAGGCCTAACAAATATTTTTTTTGTATTTTCTTATATCTTTTTTCGCCAAAATAGCTTGAAAGTGATATTGGGCGTCGACCTGTCCGAGCCTCGGGTATGGACCGAGTCGGCCTAGAAAAAACATTGCACATGCCCTAGCCCGAAGGGTCATGCTGGGCTTGGGCTTGGTCAGGCTTCGGCCCAACAGGCCATTTTCACACCCCTATTTGAACCTAGACAACATTGTGGTTTAGGCTTGTTTGGCCCATATGAGAGCTAGATTTATCATAGGTGACTGTAGATCTCTTTGCTTGACATAATTGTACTACCTTGCCTAGTTTAGTGAGGGTCTCAAAGTGTAGAGACAAACACACTTATACACAATTTTTTTAAAAATATAAGATACAACACGTGGGAAACTTACAAAATATATAATTTTATATATTTATTGTATGTCATATATAAGGATAAATAATCATCATATATCATATATATAAATATTTAAGTCAAAGATCGTAATTTTTAAAGTCTAAATGTGAAGAATATGTATAAAAATGCATTTTGTCATTAGATTTCAAGTTATTTATTAAAATTTGTAATGTATTGGAAAGTGTCCGGTGAGTGTCGTGCCGGATATGTTCTTAAAAGTATCCGTACTTCTTAGGTGAGGGTGCCCTTTGCTTGTAAAATGATTGTTCTCAAGAAAATTTTGAAGATAGGGTTTTCCCATTATTTTGTAGAGAGGGGGAAGAGAGATTTTGTTAATCCATAAACCATGTGTGTGTGTGTGTGTGTGTGAGAGAGAGAGAAAGAGAGAGAGAGAGTTTTACTTGTCTAATGAAGCTGTTGTTTTATTTGCCGGCATTGTGACAACAATGGTCATCACAATTGCTACTTGGATGTAGATGACACTGTGGTTATCCATGCTTGAGAAGTTGAGACCCAAATTAGGTTTGTTTAGCCATGCCTGAGACCTAAATTTATAAAGTCAATCTTAAAATCCTAGTCTAGTACAGGGTGTTTATTGTTAGGTTCTACCATTTTAGTGAAATGTTTTCTTTGGTAACACTATGCCCATTTTTTCCTTTCTTGACATGATAATTCTACCTCAGATGGCCTCCGCTTTTTCAGAAATTTTAATGATCATGAGGCCAATGAAATTGTTTTGTTGTTATCGATTCTTGATGTTGTTTCCTTGCGATTTGATGTTATTGATAAATGAATATGGACCATTTATTCATTTGGTGTTCTTGCAACTTATACTGATGATCCGAATGTAAAATCTTTTGACCTTCATAAGTTGCTTTGGAGTTTAGTTGTGCTACTTAAAGTCAAAAGTATACCTTGACTCACCAAAAATTCAATACTAATGACATGCTTCATTTAGGAGACATAATTATTGTTTACTTCCTCAATAGTTTGTTATGTGTGGAAGGTATGAGGATTGTGGTGATCATTTGTTTTGCATTGTTCTATGATTGGCATTATGAGCGGAGATAGATGTAATTAGCGAAGTTGGATTAGATGCATTCCTCTTGTGCTCAAATGCAAATGATTGATTTTAGAGGTTTTGTAACGACTCGGACATGCATGTGATTAATTGGTCATCTTTTTGCATGTTTATGTGTTAATAGATCATGTGATTGATGTGAAAATTGCTACTGGCTAGTTACAACGCTAAACTTATAGGGGCGGGTTTGGGTTATGACAGTTTTGGCCTTGATAAAAGATACAAGTGTCCTTTGGAATTGTATAGTTTGTGCAGTGCTTTGACACTTTGATTTGGATGAAAAGAAATTTTAGAAAGTTTGAGATGAAATCCAAAGATTTAGAGAGTTCACCTATTTTTTTGGTTTCAATCTCTCCTTACTTGGCTGGTCCTTTAAATTTAATCAGCCTGGTTTCCTAGATCATGTTGTTGCCCTCTTGATGATCAACTAATAAATTATCAGCAAAAGAAAAACTTTATTGATAAAAATAACATACACATCAAACATTGCAAAAAATATCAAAAAAAGCAATGGCAAGTGCAAAAAGCATATATGTCCCAAGTGATCAACTTGACCATAGAAAACTTGTTTAGGCATTTTCTACATCTATAGACATGTACAGTTTATCTTTCTCTTAACGAAGAAATTGAAGACACTGATGTTATTTTGGATCATTTTGATTTGATTCCTAATCAACTTGTTGGTTCCTCACTTTGCATTTCTGAAACCTTTATTTTTGTTGCAGGAGATGCTTCCTAAATTATTCCCAAAATTTGTCCTGTATCTTAAATGCGTGTTCCAAATGCATGATGTGATGATAATCTCGAAACATAAAAATTTGAAGCTATAATTGTACGGCCGGGAGTGCGCTGATGAAGAAGGAGAATAATTTTAGAGATAGAGGATTCCATGTTGTATGCATTAAAGAAAGAGTAATTTTAGAGATAGATTCCATGCAGTTTGTACTAAAGATGCTATATCTAATCAACCATACTTCATCATATATTGGAGATCATATGTTCCTACATTGTACACATTTAATTGAATATGAAATTGAGGTTCCATTCTTCAAACAAAGATTGGGGCCCAAAGTGAGCTACCCTTTTTTGTGCTTACCTCAAGGCCCCGTTTGTTTTGGGGGATAGAAAGAGGGATGGAATTAAGATAGAGGCGGGACCCATTAATGTTGTGTTTGTTTGCAGATTTAGAGAGCGGACTCATAAGCTGGAAGGCTTATGATGGGCCTTGGATGTTCAGATTCACAGTCTGGCCAAAGAGTTGGTATTGAAAATTAGTCTGTTGGTATTAGGGAGTGATTTACTTGTTTACCCATCGTTGCCTTAGCTCATCACTTTGGAAGCAGTAGCAGCAATTAGGGGTGTTCAATCAACTGAATCACTCGATTAAACTGACCCGAAGACATTACGGACGGTTTTGAGCTTCTATTCGGTCGAGGACGGGCCTGTTTTCATTTATAATTTCGGATTTCGAGTTTTTGGTCTTAATCATAAAATTTGACCAAACCCGAACCGACCGAATACATTACTCATGATGTAAAATTCTAACTCCATTACCACATGTATTTACCTAATTGGTTTGCTAGATTACACACAACTTCTAAGACCATATCTCTTGCCCTTCTTCATAGTCACATATTTCAAATATATCTCTGTATCTCAAAAAACTCAACAGACAAATGATGATGAGTCTCACCAACCCCCTTTTTGTGTCTCTCTCTTTCTCACTCAGTCACAGATTTCAAACCATCTTTGTATCTCAAAAAACTCAAATGACAGTCTACAAATGATGATGATTTTCGTCTCTCTCTCTCTCTCTTTCTCTCTCTCTTTGTCTTTGAAACCCTAATGCATCATAGATTCTCTGATGGTCTCATCTCACCCATACAAAAATGAAAAATGAGTTGTTTGGGCCAATTTCCAAAAAAAAAAAAAAACTCAAACGACAGTCTGCAAATGATGATGATAAGCACCCACCTACCACTTTCGTCTCTCTCTCTCTCTCTCTCTCTCTCTCTTTCTCTATATATATATATATATTCTTCTCACTTTCTTCAGAAATCTCACAGTTGCCTCGTCTCATCTTCTCTCATCTAATGGTCTCCCAAGTTCTCATCTCTCTCTTTCTCTCTCATGAATCCTCTCTCTTTGTCTTTGAAACCTTAATGCATCATAGATTCTCTAATGGTCTCATCTCACCTATACAAAAATTAAAAATGAGTTGTTTGGGCCAATTTCCAAAACAAAACAGAACTTAATTACAAAAATGAGTTGTTTGGATGTTAAATGGGTTAAAATTAATAATAATTCATAAAGGCCCAAAACCGAAGGCGCAACCCGTCCACCCGATCCGAACCTGATCGTGGGGCCGAAAATCATGAACAACAACCAATCCGGTCGGCAGCGGTTGGGTTTTCATTCACCTAAATTATTGCGGTTCGGCAGCAAATAAGGGTCTAACCCGACCCGAACCAACTTGTGTACACCCCTAGCAGCAGCAAGTTCTTTAGATTTTTGATCTAAAGAGAAGCTCAAGTACAACAGTAAAGCTCTCTCTCATCTTCAGATTTTCAATCTTCAAATTCATCTGAGCATCTGCTATATCGGTAATTTTTTTTGTTAAGCAAGTTATCAATTTATTTGGAATTTTTTTTTTTTTGTATTTGTGAATGGGTTTTGATCTATGAGTTTCTTTGCCCCAAAATTTCCCCTATTTTTCTGCGATTTATGATTTGTAAATGGGGTTTTTTTTTTTTCTTCATTATTTTTGGGTTTATCATCTGTGATTTGATCCATCTTTTTTGGGTTTGAAGCAAGCTAAAACACTTTCTTGAATCAAGTTATCAATTTATTTGGATTTTTATTTTTAATTACAAGATTTTATTGATTACATATCCCATACCGACTTTTCTCTGTTCAGATTTGTTCTTCATCATTATTTTCTTCTTATTATTATTATTATTCTTCTATGGGTAGGATATGTTGTGAACCAAAAAGAAATTGTTCATATCTCTGTTATGAAATTGGTTAGAAATTTTTGTTATGAAATTGTTCAGAAATTGTTGATTCATATTTTTTTTTTTTTTATTGACAAAATAAATTATGGTTGCATTATGGGGATTTCATGTTTGTCAGGTGTTTCGTTAGAGGGAAAAATGGTTTTGGGGTGATGAGTTTAATAGGATTCTTATCATTATCAATTTATTCTGAATTTCTAGAGATGAAGAAATTATCATCATCATCATCAGGAGTTGTATATGATCTAAATTACAGTATAGAATATGTTTGTAGTAGCATGATGTTCTGACTAAGTTGTGTTCATATGAACTAAGAAAGGCTGTAGAAATGAAGGTGATCTTATTTTTCTTTTGTTCAAGTCCCCACTTATCTCCATTTTTAAATGAATGCCATGCATTTTGGGAACAAGTTCAACTCTTTTAAGTATATTATGCACTACTTTTTCGAAAGAGGAAAAGCATAATAAAGAAAACAATTTGCTTTTGCTAAATTGTCGGTGAAACAAAAGGTATTAGAAATTTTAAAAAATTGGATTCAATTTATTGGTACATAAGCATTGGAATATTTTCATGAAGACAACATGATATTTAAGCACGAAGCAACTGATTAATGAAATCTTCCCCTCCCCCCCCCCCCCCTCTCTTTTTCCCCTCCAACTATGTACTTGAAAGTAGGCCTTCAAATTTAAATAGTTGGTGAGATTTCTACTTGTGTATTGAACTAAAGCTGATGAAATTATTAAAGTATAATTAAGAGATGAACTTTGTAGTTTGTACCAACATTTTAGCAACAGGTTTATCCTGGGGCAACATCCATAATGGAAGTTGAATAAAATTCCAGTCAAATTATGATATTCAAATGTTAAATTGTTGCTTGAAGGAACTAAAATGTTTTTTGTCCCAAAAGACAAAAAATAAAAAATAAAATAAAATAAAATAAAATAAAAGAGAGAAGAAAAGAAAAACCAAAATGCTATATGCATGACTGTGATCTTTGCTAATATTATTTTAGTGGAATTTTCATTCATGCTTTGTGACGATGCAAAATTTTCTCTGGCCTTTGGTTGTCCTAGTTATTGTTGTTGCATATTTTATTATTTTGGCAATGTTTGAGATTTTGATTTTGGAAATTGATTTCATAGGTTAGTACCCTGACCATTCAATGCTTTTTAAAATTCTCAAGCAAAGGGCACTGTAGTGTTTCTTTTGCATATATATCCTATTAGTCCATCTATTTTATTTCATTCCATGTTGGACGGAACGATTATGTTATTATAATTGTAGCACTTCAAATGGTTGAACCATCTCTATACCATTGATAATGTTAATTGGGCGGATCACCTAAATTGTGTAACAGTTTTCAAACTAATGTTGATTATAAATATGTGATTTTGACAATGGTAGCTTCATATGTAATCTGCTTCATGTGCAATTTCATAGTATATTTGATAGTGGTTATAAAAATAAGGAATACATTTCTAAAGAGTAATGGCCTAACAAAGATGTCTCCACTTCCTGTTGATGAAAAAAGATGTCTATCATTCTTCAATTTGATATTCAACTGTACTTCAAACTCACTCTGCTATGGCTTTTTGGCTATTACACTCTGGTTTTTTTTTTTTTTAATTTAATTTACTTTTAAGCTAGGTTGGATCTTGAATTTGTAGAAACAAAAAAAGAAATGAAAGAGATAAAGTAGAAATTATGCTCTATTTTGGCTTGACATTAAAATTGACTTTCATTATCATATTAGACACTTACTATTATCTATTATTTGTTTTTGTTTTTGTGCTAACTTTAGCCGTTTATTGTTTATTAATTTTTTGTAGATGGATAATAATTATGCCACTAAGAAAGGAAGAAAGAACCTCATAAAGGAATTTGTAGCCTTCCAAACTGTTGTGTCATCCATTAATTATACATGTGCTATGTATATAGTGATTTTACATGCTGCATTCAAGAAGAAAGAAATTAGGTTGCAATTACCTAGATCACCTCACCCTTATGGAAAACAAATTGACCATTTGAATATATTGGTCAACGATAGTGACATAAATTGTCATGACCAACTTCGGATGAATAGGCATACTTTCATGCTTTTATATGGGTAGGTGCGAAGTGTTGCATTGTCTGATTCAAAGTATGTCGTCTTAGAGGAACAAGTAGTAATGCTTTTGAATGTGCTTGCACATCATACTAAGAACCGCAAAATTAAATTTAATTTCATGTGGAGTGGTCAAACAGATAGTAAGCACTTCAATAATGTTCTCAAGGTTGTGTTGCGCCTCCATGGTCTCCTACTTAAAAAGCCTAAACCAACAACTGCTAATTGTACAGATGGTAGGTGGAGTTGTTTTCAAGTACAATATATTTACAAATTGGAATAATTAGCATATTATATATTTTTATTGGCTATATTAATTTTATAATATTGTTTTATTATTAGAATTGCCTTGGTGCTTTAGATGGAACCTACGTTAAGGTTCTTGCCCCTGCAATAGACAAACCAAGGTATAGAACGAGACAGGGAGAAATTGCCACGAATGTATTGGGTGTGTGCTCCCAAGACATGCAATTCATGTATGTCTTGCCTGGATGGGAACGATCTACTTCTGACTCTAAGGTACTTAGAGATACTGTTAGTAGACCTAATGGGTTAAAAGTGCTTATTGGTATGATAATTATATATTGTTATATATATAAGTACACTATATCTGTCACGACCCCAATCTGCCCCTAATAGAATGATGTCGTGATGGCCAGTAATTCAAAATTACCGAAGGCCAACTTACAAGGATTCACACAAACCGAGTATACATATGGGGCGTACCTGTGCGGAAGCATAAATTTAAATCTAATTAGTCCATAAGAGCTATGTATAGATCAAATGAAATGACTTACATATAAACATGGCTTACAACTTGAATACAAAATAAAATAAACTTAACATTATATCTTGATCAAAAGGCTTCTCAAGCCTAAACATACAAGCTAAGAAGCATAATCTTCAAGATGCTACAAAAAGGAACAAGAACCAAAACATCATCCACATAAAGCTTAGGTGACATCGCTTTCTTGTTCATCACCTACATATATATAAGGGAGAGCAGTGAGCTAAAAACTTAGTGCATGATATAAGTAATAAAGGTTTGAATGAATGATATCTGAGATTCCTTTCAAAACAATACATATCATAACTTGTAACAAAATCATGGGATGAACCAAGTTCATCAATCAAACTCTTTCAAAACTTCTTGAAATGTTTACTAATATCTACATAATACAAAGGATGACATTCTTGACAAAACAAAGGAATAATCAACCCGGAATCGATTAGACAAGCCCACCCGCCGAAGCCGTCGGTGGCAAAGGAGATATCTCAAACAAAGGTACTAGTTGTATTATAGTCCCCTAGCACTGAGGACTTTCCAAGAATGTCATCCAAACAAACATAATACTTGATACAAAAACTAAGGGATAATCATTCATGCTTGATCAAATACTTTTCCAAAACAAAGCAAAGCCTTTATCCAAAACATTTTAACATAGCTTTATTAAAAATACCACTCACAATAGCTCTTTGAATGTAGGGCTTAAGGTAAGGATCCAAGACCTACAAATACATGGCAAAGTCGACTGAATGCATTTCAAGAAGACAATAAGAGATGCTCAAAGATGGGTATGCAATGCACTCTCAAAACAAGCTTCAAATGAGTAAAATAGATTCCGGCATTTCTTTCCAAAACCAAGTCAAGACAAAGCAAAACATGTGTTGGGAGTTGAATCAATGTTTTTCTTTTTGGAAAAGCATGTTGGGTACAAACCAGGTCTCAGAATAGATGCATAGAGATGAGTTGGGCCGAAATGACCTAGCGGGGTGAACTTAGGAGGTCTTGGCCGAGGCATGGTTTCCTTGGCCTAGGTGTGGGGGGCTTCTTGCCAAGATGTTATAAGGTGCCGGCAAAGGTGTACTATGGTTGGCCTAGGTATGCAGTGATTGGCCTAGGTATGCTTGCAAGATAGACTAAGATGCAAGTGATCATGCAAGGTAGGCCAAGGTAAGATGCAATGCTTGGTCTAGGTGTGAGGTTTGGACAAGAGTGGGCCTCTGTGATCACACTTAGGGAAATAGTAAAGTCTGGAAATCTGGGTTTCCCCCTTCAAGAACATGAAGAACATGAACATTAAGAACATGAATGCTGAAATCATAATTTTTTATTCAAAATCTCTGATTTCATGATATGAGTTCAACAACATGGACTTGAGTACCCATAAGTGAAGATTTCTTGAAAGCAAACACAAAAACATGGAACTTGATATAAACTTTTAGATCAAAACATGATTTTTCTTCAAGAACACAAGAACATCATTTTCTCTCTTTAAACAGAACTTTAAATCAATGCATGGCTCTAGATCATGCAATGTGATCAGATTAACATAAAGAACAACAAGCGTAAATTAAGAATCTAACCTCAAAACACAAATCCAGTGGTTCAAGGTACGAAAATCAAGCTTGGAAATCTAGTTCTCACTCTAAGAACTTCTTCTTCCTCCTAGAGTTTCTCTCTCTACAAGGCAAAGATATGGCAAATGATATAGATTCTCCACTGCTAACTAGGACTAGGCATAGGGTTATCTGATCCACGAAAACTGCCCAATCCGAACTGCCCGTGCCTATTTGGGCAGTTTTGCAAAATTGTTAAGGTCCGATGCAGTTTAAGATTTTCCTATTTTGTCGGTTGCGGTGGGTTGCAGGTTTTACCTGCACCCGCACTCACCCGCCTGTATCTATATACAAATTTTTTTTTTTAATCTAGACCATCAAATTTTCTTATAAGTTTTGTAAGTGTGTAACCCTAATCTTCTCTTCTCTCACTCACTTTAATCTAATTATCAAACATGTAGGCGTTACCATTATAACATTATAATAACTGCACACACTGCCTTGTTTGAAATACTTATTATTCAATTGGAATTTTTTTAATTTTTTACTAATCTAATTATGTGATTTTTTTTTCTATGTTAATTTTTATTTATTTTTCATTCTAATTTTTTGTAATCTAGCTCTAATGGAGGATAGTATTGAATCTCTCATAATCAAAAATATTTAAAAAATGCAAAAAAAAAATAATAATTTTTTACAGAAAAAAACTTCATTCGCAAACCGCCCGGGTTCTAGGTAAAGAAGACTTGATCAAACCTGAGCAGGATAATAAGTTATGTAATGATGTATCTCGGGTTCTGGGTAAAGAAGACTTGATCAAAGCTTTGGAGCTATCAAAGAAGAGGAATGCATCAGCATTGGGCACTCCAAAGGTAAAATAAACAAGCAATGCTAACTCCTTCAACTTTTTGTGCTCTAATGTTCTATTGTACCTCAAGTAGTACTAGTAGTTTGAAGTTGTCTAGCATTTACATTCTGCTGGAAAAGTTTTAAGTTGCAAAAAGTAGATAATGAGGTTTCTTTATAGAGAAAATTCATGTCTGCCTGTTGAACAGATTATTGAATGTGTGAATTATTCTTCTATAGGTTCCTAATGTAAAAAATGATGTGCTTGTGTTAGTTTATGATTTGATTTAAAAATTTAAGATTTTGAATGTTTTGCTTGTGTTAGGAATTGATTTTGTTGTGTTTTTAATTTTATAAGTTTTAATTCATTAATTATTGATGTTCTAAAGTAATGGGGAAAAACAGGCCCAAGTTTTTCTTTTTAAAGAAAAAAGTTCAATCTGCAAGCCGCCCGTAACCGCCTGTATATCTGCGAACCCTATTCACATAAACCACAACTCATACTGCTGGCAGTTGCGGGTTCAATTTTTCCCAAATCGCAGACATGCGGACGGGTCCAAACCACAAACCAAACTGTCCAAAATTGATCTGTGACCACCCCTACTGCTAACTGACTTAAACCACTACTGGGACACGTGGCATCATCTAATCAAATCTCCTCAAAAAGGTGCCAGAATGAAAAGACAAGAGTAAGTCAGAGTGTGTATAACAAGTAAGGTGGCATGGCACTCTGACAAGACAAGGATCCTAAATCAAAACAAAGCTTCGAGCAAGTAAGGTTTCCCTGATCTCGGTGAGGAAGGATAACACTTGGCCTAGGTGTGCCACACCTCGACCTAGGTTGTACTAGTCCCGGAACAAGATTGCTAGGTTCAAGGATCAAAGATGTTGGATGCCTAGATGATAAACATCTCGGCTTAGATGATACACGTCTCGGCCTAGGTGTTGCACACCTCGGCCTAGATGATGCACATCTCAGCCAAGATGCCAAGGTGAAGGTGAAGGTCAACTAAGATGGTTCCAAGATGATTCTAGGTGTGGATGCACAATGGCCTAGGTGTAAAGGGTTCAAAGGTATGACCTAGGCGAGAGATAGCAAAGATAGATAGCTTAGGTTCAACACACAACCAAGGAACAAAATAAGCATATAACAATTAGGCAAAACATAATAGCATCAAGACAAGACGGGAACCCTTAGGCAAAACGAATCAGAGTTTGCAGATGCAAGCTTAACAAGAAAAAATCATGTAAATTCATATGAGCATGACTAAGACAAGAATGAGGTTTGTTATAATATCTATATTAAACAATTATTTTCTTACATACATAGCGAAACCATCTTATATAATTACAGGCCATTACTATCTCGTAGATGCGGGTTACACAAATGGGGAGGGTTTTCTTGCACCATATAGAGGACATCGTTACCATATTTCCATATGGAAAGAAGGGGGTGGCCCAACAACTCCACAAGAGTTTTTTAACATGAGGCACTCTTTTGCTCGTAACGTCATTGAGAGGTGTTTTGGGCTACTTAAAATGAGATGGGCAACATTGAGAACTTATTCTTACTTTCCAATCAAGACTCAATTTCGTATTGTCACTATATGTTGCCTTCTCCACAATCTCATACAACGTAAAATGCCTATAGATCTTGATGATGATGAGAATGAGGAAATGAATCCTCCTCCTCCAGCTACTAAATTAGGAGATGAAATGATTAACGTTGTTGAAGCATCTGATCAATGGAGTGAATGGAGAATAGCCTTGGCAACCCAAATGTTTAATGAATGGCAAGCAAGCAGAGGTCAATAAATTAGTGTTGTATGATGATTTTTATTTGTAAGTGAGAGTTTATTATGACATGTAATTCAAACCATATTTGTTTGGTTTTTGTGTGGTATTGGAACAAATATTCTGTAAGTTGATTTGTTATTTATGATTGAGATGTGTGTTATGATTTAAACTTATGATATATATATATAGGTATGGATGACACAGGTACCACTAGTTCTAGTAAGAAGGGGAAACCTCAAAGGTTTTGGAATAATCGTGAGGAAGTCTTCCGCATTACAACCATGAAGGATGTAACTGCAAGTAATCCCAGGTGGAAGCTTGATAATAATCAGTTTAGGGCAGGCTTCTATAATGAATGTGAGAAGAAGATCTTAAGTGCATTTCCTGGAACTAATCTTCGAGCCACTCCTCACATCGACTCGAAGATTAAGTTGTGGAGGAAACAATATAACACTCTTCAAGATATGTTAAAGATAAGTTGTTTTGGTTGGGATGATGAACAAAAGATGATGCTGGTTGATAGTGACGACGTATGGCTAAACTATGTGAGGGTATACATTATTTTTATTTTGTTATTTGTATTATTCTTTACTTATAAATCAATCTGTTCTTTTTAATAATTGAATAATCACTTGTACAGAGGGTGCCAGATGCAGAAGGAATGCGAAACAGGCCATTTCTGTTCTATGAAGATTGGCTTATTCTATTTAGGAAAAATAGGGCGACTGGTGAACTGGCTGAGGATCCTGCTGATGCAATTGCAGCCATGGAAAAGGAGGATGCAAATGCAACTACAGAAAAAGGAAATAAGTCTCTTGTTGAACAATTTAGTATGAACATGGGTGATATGGACTATTCAATGTCTACTTTAGGTAATGTTTCCAACCGTGCTGACTCTACTAAACTGGAAAAAAAATGGGGCCGACATGCTGAAGGGATTCCCACTGAACTATCAGAGATGGCAAAAAATCTTGGATCATTCATTGAAAATACTAATACTACGATGGTGGAGATTGCTCATAAGATAGGATATTCACATGACCTATCCCAATAAAGGAGGTTCGTTAATGCAGAACTTCTGAAGTTGCCAATGAGTAATACCCAAAGGTTAATGGCAGCATCTATGATAGTGAAAGATGAGGACAAAGTTGATTTGTTCTTCAGTTTAGATGAGAATGACAAAATGGAGTGGGTTTCTTTGCTATTGGAAGGTCATATTTGAATTAGGCATCTATTTTATTATGGTCTTTTTGTTTGCCATATGACTTCGAATAATATATTATGTGATGCATAAATATTGTAGCTTAGGTATTATTGTGGATGCACTTTCATGGTGCATAATTTTGCATGGAAATTATGGATATGTAGATTTGCCCTTTCATGGTGGATTTCCATAGTATGTTTTGGTGGTTAAACTTTTGTCTCATGTATGGATATGTCTTATGATTCATTGTGTTTTGGCAAGGAATGTATGTTGATGTCTTAATTTTCTCTCTTTTAATTTTTATTTTTATTTTTATTTTTAAATATTGTCATAGGAATGCCAGGGAAACAAGCATATTATGTTGTATTTGTGGGGATGATATCCAAAATTTATAATAGTTAGACAAATTGTAATAAACATGTTATTAGATTTTTTGGGACTATTTATGAAAAATATGACTCATGGAATGAGGGTCATCATACTTGGAATGAGGCTCATAATATGGCTCATGTAATATTAAACACAAATAAATTGAGTAAAATTTTATTGATAGTTGGATTCTTCAATATTTACAAAAAAAAAAAAAAAAAAAAAAGAAAAGAAAAAAAGAAGAGAGAATAACATTAAGTAAAAATTTATTGATAGTTGGATTCATTAATATTAAAAAAAAAAATAGAAGAATAACATTGACTAAAAAACTTTTGATAGTCGGATTCTTTAATATTTAAAAAAAAAATAAAAAAAGAAGAAGAATAACATTGAGTAAAATTTATTTATTTTTTAATTGGTATAAGTCCAAATTTGATAATAATGCAAAGGGTATTTGTGAAATTTTACATGGTTAATCCCACCTGTCTCTCAAAACAAACATGAACTATTACTATTCCATTGGTTATCAAACAAATACAATTTTTTTTAATTCCGTCACTAGCAATCCCCTCACTAACAATTCTCTTCATTCTACTTATGAAAGCAAAACTCAATGACGATGTCAAAATATAGGCCTAAAACTTTTGCTAGCATGGACCTAAGCTTCAATTTTTAATTTGATAAGTTTCAACCGTAAGCTCGACCCATTTCACTTATTAGACAGATCAGCATTAGTGGTTTTTATTTTTATTTTTTTAATTTTTTTAGACATTTATTCATAAATCTCTCTTCACCTATTTATATTTCACTTTATAAATTATTTTTTTATATTTTAATAAGTCCTATCAAAATATCCCTAATAATAATATTCACATTGACAGTATGAATGTTCTGTAATGTGAACGTTCACATTGTCAATGTGAATGTGAACATTCATGTTGTCAAATATGAATATTCACATCACCAAGTTGCTAAACGTTCAAAAAATATTTGTAATCGTAAAATTATCCATAAAATATCTATACAATAAAGTAGGACAGTTTTTGAAAATATATAAAATGTATCAGAGATACATTTTTAATCAATGGTGTAGATCAATCTAAGTATATATCAATGGTTCAGAATACATTTAATTCCGGCCCAAAAGCTCATCTCTCTCTCCCACGTCTGCCCAAACACGTCTGCCCCTTTCTATATGTTCTATCTCACATTCTCATAAAAGAGACTTGAAAATGATTGAGTTTCGCTTATCGCCGCCATTGAAGAGGAAGATCGACACCCATCTTCCTCGGCTCCCTTGAAACCTATCGTTGCTGTGATTCAAACCCATCATTTTGAACTCGCAGTTGCACCCCTCCCTCTTCGCTTGGCTCCCTTGAAACCCATTGTCTCTCTCTGTGTTTGTTGGTGCAATTCAAACCCATTGTTCAACACCAAAATAGAGGTAAGTTCTTCAATTCTTTGTTTGATCCACAGGTTTCAATGTCCCAAACCCACAATTTTTTGAAATCATTGATTTTGATTTGAGTTCTCTTGTAGACACCCCATTTTGATCGGCCCTAAGACTTGGGCGCATTTTGTTGATTACCCGATAATGACAATCAGAATGTGTTTCTCACAGAATCCTCAAAAGTGAGATGGAATTTGAGCTTTAATCCCAACCTTCACACATTTTTGGCTAAACTATTTTAGACCTTAAAGCCCTCTTTTCAAAATATTTTTTCAAATGTTTCTACGATGTTCCGAGGCTCCCATTTCAATTAAAATATTGCACTTTTCAGTAAACTGAGTAAGGACAAAGTGGAAATAAATGGAAAGGAGGTGAACTCTTTGAAAAATATTTAAAAACATATTCTTTATAGGTTTAGAGTTGAAGGAAATAGAAGGGGATGGAAGAAAACTGGTTTAGGAAAAGGATGAGCATTAAATCGTTAAGAAAGAAATGAACAAATTTCACTAAATTAGGCATATCTCTTTGTACACTTGGAATTCAGATGTGAGGCTACCACCATTGGAAAGTAAACTTATGGGGCTTCAATTTAGACACAAGATTCACCTAAAACTGAGTTGGGATAAGGGAGATATACCTATTTGAAGTTGGGCTTAAAAGCAGATTTTGTTGACCCGACCTGAAACAGCATCAGACCATTTTTTTTTATTTTTTTGTGTGTTTTGTTTTGGTTTGGTTGGGACACCTTATTGACCCATTTTCTAATATATTCATCACCAAATGCATATACACTCAGCCTCCATTATCTAGTACTTGATCCATTAGAGATAAGGCTCCACTTTTGGCTTCTATTAGCTCCATTAGTGCTCCATTATCTTCCTTTTGTCTTCCACTTTGTCTTCCACCATTTCTCTATTTGCTTAGCCTATATGTATACATCAGATTGTTGAGATGAGCAAGAGGATAGAAAAATGAGAGAACATTTGAGCTAGAGAAAAGAGTGAAACAAGAGAGAAGAGCTAAAAACATTCCTATCATCCATATACACCTCATACCTTCCATACAAACTGAAATTCCATCTTTTCTACACTCAAAACTCCTCCAAAAATTCTGAAATACTTGAATTTTAGTAGCTTTGATCAAGAGGAAGGGTGGGTGTTGGTAAAAGTGAACAAAAACAATAGAGATAATCACTTTTTACTACATACACCTCCAAGTCATCATTCTGGCAAGAATTCCAAGCTTTCAAATTGAGGATTGATAACATAATTCATATACTTGAGGGGATCAAAAGGAAGTTTGGAAATCATGAAGTTTATCCATTCTTGAAGAGGTGAATTTTCAATTTATTTCATCTTCATGCATTTCTTACTTATTTTGCTCTTTTGCTTTGATTTCTTGTTATATTATATATTATTGTAATCTAATTGAAAGTGGTGAGTTGAAAGTCTCATATTTACTGTTTTTAGTTCTATTTTAAGCATGAGAAAGAGACATTCCATGCTAAATGGTTTAATCTCTTTGGAAGTTCATTACCAGGGCATTAGATCTCTCTCATGCCAAAAACAAACTTCTTGTTTGACGCTCCTCTTCATTAGTGGATGTAATTATCACTTTTGGACAAAATGATTAAAGAATGGAAAGGTAATAAAAAGGGCTAATAAAATTGGACTAAAATAGATACAAGATAATAAAATTGAGTTAGGTTCAGTCGGACGTCATATTGAACTCATTGCATTTCTTATTTATTTGCCCTTTTGCTTTGATTTCTTGCTATATATTATACATTGTTGTAATTTAATTGAAAGTGGTGAGTTAAGACTCCTATATATACTGTTTTTAGCTCTGTTTTTGCTGTGAAAATCTAAGAAAATAGAGTTTGGCCGAGCCTACCAGGCTACCCCAACCCGTTAGTTGGTCGGGTAGCCACCTAAAAGTACACCATCACGCCCGTGGCCTTCATGACCTTACCCGCGACCTCTAGGCAAAACCGAGCAGTCTTCCGATGTTGAGAAGATCAACCTCTGATGGTCTTTGAGGCACTTGAAGTTGCTATTTTGTTATGTTTATTTTATTTTGAGTGTTTGTAATGATTTTTATATTGTGTTGTAATAATTATTCATCTGTCTCGGATTTGTAATATTTAAAGTGTTGTAATAATTCCCCATCCCCACTTCTTATCTATCCCATTCTTTAATCGCTTTCCCTAACTGTACATATGTATATCTATCTTGCATGCCATGTATATTCATGCTTTTACATACATGATTCATGCCTAGATCCGGCTATGCCTAGATCCAGCTAAATTTGCATCTTTGTGCTTTAATTGATTATTACATAATTTTGTGCGCTATTGCATGTTTTGCAACATGTCATGTTTTAGAAGCCGGATCTTTAGAAACATTCTTGTGTATGTATTTCATTAGGATTTTGTATATAAGATCATGCATATTTTACTAATTTTGTTTTGTAGTTATTTGTGGGACGTCGGTAAACATGTAAGTTGTTATACTTTAGCATCCCGTTTGTGTGCATTTTTCTTATTATGTTTGAGCATCCTACCATGTGGCTACTTGCTTACTTGATATAACTGTGTGAATGCCAGTGGATGGAGGTTGTGTCACTTAATTTGGAATGATGTTAATTTTTCATGTTTGTAAACTCAATTTATTTGGGTTGAACATCTTCAAAACTCTTTCAAAATATATAAAATCAAATTATTCCAAAATGAATGGCATAGTCTATACTTATATGCTTCACATAGTAAATTTTAGGATTTATTAAATAATCAGAACATGAACATATAAAGAAAATAAAATTCGTATCATGGTTTAATAAAGGGCGATCTTTTGATCGAATGAGCAGGGGTGTTCAATTAATGACCATCCCCCTTCATACCTAAGGTTTCGAGCCAAGCATCCTTGGTTATGACGAACAGTGGCCTTGGCACGAGTCACGGGTTTCCTAATTTTCTCAAAATAAATATTAGATGGTGACTCAGAGATCTGATGATGCAGTCCATTTGTGGCAATAATTTTGTAATAAAATGGATTTTCTATAAAGTTGCCAAATCTGGACTCTCATCTATGTTTCACATTGCACTCGTGAGACTAGATCAAAGAAATCGAGAGTCCGAACTGTTTAACGCGCACGGGTACCCCCCGGGCATGTTATAGTTTCTGGCGACTCTGCTGGGGATTTTTATGAAACCTTGACTCCAACTCCATGATATAACTTTTGTTTTCAATTATATATATATTGCATTGCATGCATTGGTGCATTTAAAGTACCTGTGTTAACCAGATACTAGTGGAAGCATAGACATACTTTTTGTGACACTACACCTATCTCTACGTTACTTTGAAGGCCTTTTGTTATAACCTTTTGAGATCTGTCAAAAAGGTAGCTCTGTTATCTAAGGTTCTCAGACTCTGAAGAGAGACTATATTGACTCTTCTGATTTCCTGGGATCTTCATTGGTTATGACCCAAAGGACTCTTTGGTAATGTCACATTGACTTCAACTCCTAAAATAGAGCCAACCTTGTACATATAATGAGCTATAATACCTTTCAAAATTAGGACATGATGCTCTCCTATTTCTAGATGTATGATGCCACTTGTCTGAATAGTGAAACCCTAGATCATTTTAAAAGCTAGGACAAAGTAACCCTACCCCCTATAGCGGTATTTGTTCTCCTTCTTGCTATGTGCAATGTATGGGATCGATATAGGAAATCTCAAATTCAGATGTGTGGTTCAGGCATTTTAGTTTTTGGGGTTGAGTTCAGTGTGTCAGCATAAGTTAGCAGTAATTAGTGATTATTTGAGTTGAAACACTACTAAAATTTTAATTAGGGGTCCCATTGTTTTTGCAAGGTAGTTTGCAAATATAGCTTCAGATAGACCTAATATCCCCCAAGATTTATGGACTCACTCCGATAAACTTTGCAAAATCCAGTATCTTGTTAATGGTCAGCCAACATTAGTCTCTCTCCTACCAGTTACTCAAAGAAGAAAAAATAGGCAGTTATCACCACCAACATAGATCACTTAGCAGTCACCTGTCCGTTCATCAATAGCTAACTTTCCAAGGCCTGTCATGACACAAAGTCTAGAAGAGGTTGTTGCTATGATGAAAGCTTTTCAAAGAACTATGGATATCTTGAATTGCAAAATCGCTACTTAGGACGAAACCATTGCTGAAATGTGAGGCTCATCTAGAGCATCGGCATCTACTGTATATCCAATCCCCGCAGCCTAGCCGAATCCTGATCCACCCCCACCAGTTGAAAACCCTCAGGTCCCAGATCTTTAAGAGATGTTTCCACGGGCTCCAGCTTTCTAGTCTCTAGCACAGCCCCACGGGGGACTCCTTCCCTTCAACATCAATGATATCGATCTGACTCTAATTAAAATCGCTAGGCTAAAGAAGGCACTCAAGAAATCTCAGGGCTTCAATTCCATCCTAGATATTGAAGATGGCTATACCGAGGCCTCTGTCAGGTTATCGGAATAGTTCAAGATGCCTCATATCGATAGATTCGATGGGAGTGGAGACCCTATTGTGTATGCTGATCTGTTCTCGAATGTGCTGCGACCAATGGGCCTGACTCGGGCTCAGAAATTGTCATTGTTCAGAAGAAGTCTATCGGACGTGGCAACTATCTGATACGCCAAACTGGAGGATTCGACTAAGCAGAATTGGAAAGAATTGTCTGAGGGGTTTGTTAACCAATACTCATACAATACTCAGACAGAAGTAATGATTAGCGAGTTGGAATCAACCACTCAAAATCCCAAGGAAACCTTCATTGATTTTGTTGCAAGATGGAGAGCAAAGGCAACCAAGATGACAAACAGGCCCTCAGAAATGAGGGCAAGTCCAATTGGTAGTTCAGAATCTTGAGTCGGATATGTTACAAAAAATGATAGTAATGCCACTGTCTATATTTGCTTCTCTGCACGAGTTAGGGGTCCAAATCAAATGTGCATTCAAGAAAGGTATCATTCAGCGAACCAATGAACCGGCAAAAAGGCCGTTTACCAGGAATACCAATGCTAGCAATAGCACTATTCCTCGACCTGCATAGATCAGCATCCTCACCACGACAGCCAAAATGGTCGATCCCTTCGCCGCTACAACCTCACAACCCACCGATCTAAACCGAAACCAAAGAACCTCTACCCCTCTTCACATGAGCCCAGCTCGCGCTCTTAAACTCCTGATGGAGAAAGGGCACCTTAAGCCCCTCGACCCGCGACCTCTCCCTGACCCACTCCCACCTAGACATGATCCCACTTAGTGCTACATCTTCCATCAATAGCACGGTCACCCTACAGATCGTCGATATCCCCTACGTCATGAGATCCAGGATCTCATTGACAATAAAATCATTGCCCCACCCTCCAAACCAAATATGACCACCAACCCACTTCCCACCCATAACCAAGTCCCACTACCTAGAAACATCAACCTAATCCATATACTACCACCCACCTTTAACCCCAATTAGAAGAACAGTGATCTGAGCCATGCTTATACTAATGAAGGAAGGAGAGCCGATACCCCTGATGATACATGGTATGCAGATGAGATTAACCACATGACCCAAAGTGGTCAGTATGTCAAACCCCCAGCTCTAGATTAGCCAGAATCCTCCGGGAAAGAGGCTGAGAAATCGAAAGAGAAGGATGTAGAAGAAGACCTGGTCTTACAGCAACTAAAAAAGATCCAAACGGATATATAAATTTGGGGGCTATTGATGGCTTCCCAGGAGCACAGACAGGCATTGCTAGAGGCATTAAACAGAACTAAGTTGCCTATCGACACCATCACTGATCAACTGGTGTCATTGGTCACGTCCGGGGATGTTACTCATGTATTGTCTTTTACGGACAGAGAATTGCCACTTGAGGGTGCTAATCACAACCGACCCCTGTATGTGACTTTGGAGAGGCGGAAGAAGTGGATCCCAATGGTACTAGTGGACACTAGCTTGATAATTAACATATGTCTGGTAAGGACCGCTTATGCCATAGGCTTGAAGCCAGCTGACTTCATGCCTACAACTCAAATTGTTCGAGCCTATGACAACACCAGTCAAGATGTCATGGTTGAATTCTATATTATGGACGAGCCAACAACTTTGAATATGCTCTGACGGGCCAATTAGTATTTGGCTCTTGAAAATCCCCATGACATTTCGACTGGTGTTGTCATAGGCTCGAACATTTAAGTTGTAGGCGTGAAGTTAGCTGGCTTCAAGCCTATGGCATAAGTGGTCCTTGCCGGACATACGTTAATTGCAGAGCCGGTGTCCACTAGTACCACCGAGATCCACTTCTTCCGGCTCTCCAGAGTCACATACAAGGGTCGATTGTGATTAGCACCCCCAAGTGGCAATTCTATGTCCATAAATGACAATACATGAGTAACATCCTCGAACGTGACCAATGACACCAGTTGATCAGTGGTGGTGTCGATTGGCAGCTTCGTTCTATCCAATGCCTCTAGCAACGCTTGTCTGTGCTCCCGGGAAGCCATTAGTAGCCTCCAAATTGATATATCTACCTAGATCTTTTTTAGTTTCTTTAAGACCAGGTCTTTCTCTACGTCCTTCTCCTTCAATTTCTTAGCTTCTTTCCAGGAGGATTCTAGCTGATCTAGAGCTGGGGGTTTGAAATACCAGCCACTTTGGGTCATGCGGTTGATCTCATCTGCATACCATGTATCATCAGAGGTATTGGCTCTCCACCCTTCATCAGTATAGGCAAGGCTCAGATCACTGTCCTCTCACCGTTCCCCTGTAGTCGTCGCCAAGCCATTATCGGGCTCCACCCGTAGCATATTCACATCACTCCCTTCGTCGGCACACCACTCCTCTTCTGTGATTGATTCAATTTCTACCTTCCGATATTGTCTAAGTTTCTTTAGTATTTTTCCCTTGTCACCAGATTCCCATATAGGTTTTTCTATGGTTTGTACATCGTCTACTATTGACTCGGTCCCTTCTTTTCTCTTCCCCTTTTCTTGTTCCTAGGCTATCTTTCTCTAAAGCTTCTCTATTCGTTCTCGTTGGAATTGCCCCAACTCTCGTTCCTTCTCTGTTATACGCATGGCCTCAGTCATAGGTATAGTCTCAACCTTTGGTAGGGCCACAGCTTTACTATTGTCACCCACCTCCTCTCTTTTCAGATCTCTCTTCTTTGTTCCTCCGTGTCTAATTCTTCTTCACTCAACCACCCATTACTACATTCAGGCTGGCTTGGATCCCACCACCCAATTTGTACGCTACCCACATCCTCTTCTTCAAAAAAGTAGAGGTTCTTTAGATCTTCTTCTAGATCCGCCAGGCCTTCTTCTAATTTCGCCAGGTCATCCAGACCTTGTTCAGACTAGTTATGTAGATTTTACCCCAGCTCATCTTTTCCAATGGCGTTGATGCTGAGGGAATCTGGCAGTGTGACTACAGGCTTTGGCTGGTCAGCAACCACAATGTACAAGTTAGGGTTATATTCTACTGCGACTAAGGCACCTTTCTCTATAACTTGGGTGTCAGACAACCCCTTCTCTAATGCATTCTTTTTCTCCTCCGTTTGCACCACCACAGGCCCTGATTGGGTTTTGGGTGTTATGTCCATTATAGACATGTCTGTGCTTTCCGGAATAACCACCTCTAGCTTAGGTAGATGGGATGGAGTGATATTTCATTGGGGTTAAAGGTGGGTGGTAGTGTATGGATTAAGTTGATGTTTCTAGGTGGTGGGACTTGGTTATGGATGGGAAGTGGGTTGGTGGTCACATTTGGTTTGGACGGTGGGGCGATGATTTTATTGTCAATGAGATCCTGGATCTCATGACGTAGGCGATATCAACGATCTGTAGGGTGACCATGTTGTTAATGGAAGATGCAGTAATAAGTGGGATCATGTCTAAGTGGGAGTGGGTCAAGGAGAGGTCGAGAGGCTTAAGGTGCCCTTTCTCCATCAGTAGTTTAAGAGCGCGGGCTGGGCTCATGCGAAGAAGGGTAAAGGTTTTTTGGTTTCGATTTGGACCGGTGGGTTGTGAGGTTGTAGCGGCGAAGGGATCGACCATTTTCGCTGTCGCGGTGAGGGTGCTGATCTTGGCGGGGCGATGAATAGTGCTATTGCTAGCATTGGTATTCTTGGTAAACAGCTTTTTTGCTGGTTCACTAGTTCATTGAATGATACCTTTCTTGAATACACTTTCAATTTGGACCCCCAACTCGTGCAGAGAAGCAAATGCAGGCAGTGGCGCTACTATCATTCTTTGTAACATATCCGGCTCAAGATTCTGAACTACCAACCAGACTTGCCCCCTTTCTGAGGGCCTGTTTGTCATCCTGGCTACCTTTGCCCTCCATCTTGCAACAAAATCAATGAAGGGTTCCTTGGGATTTTGAGTGGTCGCTTCTAACTCACTAATCGTTACTTCTGTCTGAGTATTGTATGAGTATTGGTCAACAAACCCCTCAGACAATTCTTCTCAATTTCGTTTAATCGAATCCTCCAATTTGGCATACCAGATAGCTGTCACGTCCGATAGACTTCTTCCGAACAATGACAATTTTTGAGCCCGAGTCAAGCCTATTGGTCGTAGCACATCTGAGAACAGACGAACATGCACAATAGGGTCTCCACTCCCATCAAATCTATCGATATGAGGCATCTTGAACTTTTCTAATAACCTGATAGAGGCCTCGGTATAGCCGTCTTCAATATCCGGGATGGAATTGAAGCCTTGAGATTTCTTGAGTGCCTTCTCTAGCCTGGTGATTTTAATTAGAGTTGGATCGATATCGTTGATGTCGAAGGGAAAGAGTCCCTCGTGGGGCTGTGCCAGAGGATAGAAAGGTGGAGCCTGTGGAAATATCTCTTGAGGAACTAGGACCTAAGGGTTTTCAACTGGTGGGGGTGGATCAAGATTCGGCTGGGCAGTTGGGACTGGTTGTATAGTAGATGCTGATGTTCTAGATGAGATTTGCATTTCAGCAATGGTTTCGTCCTGAGCAGCGATCTTGTGATTCAAGACATCCACAGTTCTTTGAAAAGCTGCCATCATAGCAGCAACCTCTTTTGGACTTTGCGTCATGACAGGCCTTGGAAAGTTAGCTATTGGTGAGTGGACAGGTGACTGCTGAGTGATCTGTGCTGGTGGTGATAACTGCCTATTTCTTCTTCTTCTTCAAGTAACTGGTGGGAGAGAGACTAACGATGGCCAACCATCAACAAGATCCTAGATTTTGCAAAGTCTGCCGAAGCGAGTCCACAAAACTTGGGGGATATTAGGTCTGTCTGAAACTATGTTTGCAAACTACCTTGCAAAAATAATGGGACCCCTAATTAGAATTTTAGTAGAGTTTCGACTCAACTGATCACTGATGACTATAGACACCCCATTTTTTACTGACCTTAAGACTCAAACGTCATCATTTGATCACTCGATGATTGTGCATGTTATGCTCGTTCTGAGGTTTCGGAGTCTTCGGTTAAGTGCCTTGCCTCCGAGCCTCTGAACTCTATGTGCTTTGGCTCGGTTTGTGGACCAAGCCTTGTTTCTCTTCCCTGGAGGGAGGGAGTGGTCTTGTAGACCATCCTTTTGTGGTCGTAGACCACTTTTCGTGGTTGTAGACCACTTTTCCCGTTTGGAGACCAGTTTTCGATTTTCAAAGCCTTCGGCCGCGTGCCTTGTCTCGAGACCGCTTAACGTTCTCCGTTTAGCTTGGTTTTTGAACCATGCCTTGTTGCCTCTGCCTAGAGGGACACTGTGGTCCGAGAGACCACTTTTGTGGTCGTAAACCACTTTTGGTGCTCGTGGACTAGTTTTCGGGTCTCTCGACTGCACGCCTTGCCTCCCGATCTCTCGTCTTGCATCCTTTTTGGTTTGTTTTTGGCACAAATCTTGTTTTCCTTGTTTGGAAGGTGGTACAAGGGTGGGAGACCAGTTTTTCCCCTTGGAGACCACTTTTCCTTCTGCCAGCCAGTTTTCTAGTTAGGAAACTGGTCTTCTTGGCCTTTGGGCCACCTTTTCTAGTCGGCCACCACACCACTAGCTTGCTTTCATGCTGTAGACCATCTCCCACCATAGGCTGACCACTTGCACTGGTCGGCCGACCAGTGTAAGTAGTTGGCTGACCACTTCAAGTGGTCAGTAGCTTTCCACCACCTTTTTGGAGATATTTTCTATCCAGCTGGCATAGCTGGAAGGCACCAGAACCATTCTCCATACGTGTATGGAGGATGGCTTTGAGGCCAAAGCTTGTCCAACAAGCTTATCTTTTGGTTCTCTATAAGAGAGAACCTCTTCCTCCCTCCTCTAGGTTCAGAAAAATTGCCTTGAGAGTTATAGATACACCCTTGTATCTATCTTGCCCTTTACTTCATATTTGTGCTTCAAAAGTGTAGTTTTATCACACTTTAACACACAAACACACACTCAAAAACCATCCTTTTGTTGATGAGGTGCTTAGGAGCTGGTTTTGGTGTTGTTGGATTGGTTTGAGCTTGGAAAACCTACTGGGGTTGTGGTTTTGAAGGTGTTCATCAAGGGTGAGCTTTTAACCTTTTAAACCCCCATTTTTGTTTAAGCTTTTAGCCCTACTTGCATGTTGTTTTAAGCTTAACTTTAAACTACAAAAAGTTCTATTTTTCAGTCCTTAAAATGTTTGTTTAAGGTCACTTTTTTGTTGGGGGTAGTCTACTCCCTCTTAGGCCTTGTTAGCCCTTGTTTTGAGCCATCCCTTTTGGCTCTTGTTCTAGCCTTTGTATGACCTTTCTACCACTAAAATCCAGAGGATTTTCAGTGGTGGAAAGGTGGTTTTGGGGTCCCAAATAGGAGAGGGTCATCCCCTCTCCCTTTGTTTTGTTTGCTTGCTTTGAATGCCTCATGTTTGAGCATGTTTATTAAGCTTGTGTTGGCTTGTTCTTAGCATGTATTTGGCGTTATTTTGAGATGGCATGCCACTATTTTTGGTTGTCTTGATCATCCCTTGCATGCATAATACACTTGTAGTGTAATCCTCACAAACTAATTTTGTATGCCTCATGAAGTAGCATGTCGTTCTAGCTTGTTTTGAGTCCATTTTAGCATGTTCTTGGTGTTTTTTTACCATGATATACCTCTGTTAAGGTTTGGTTTAATGGCCCTATGCATGCTCCATGCACTTGTATTGCATTCCCATGAATTAGCCTAATGTGTCTCATGCTTTAACATGTCATTTTAGCATGCTTTTGGCTTAACTCTAAGAAGCTTTTGTCCATGTTTTAGCATGCTCTAGCTCTGATTTGTGTTGTTTTGGTCATGCATGCCATGTTTTGTATAGCTATAGTGCATTCTAGCTTGTTAGCTTTGTGTATCAAGTCCACTAGCATGTATTGCTTGGCCTATTTGAATGATTTGGCATCATTTGTTATGTGATTTTAGTCCATTTTTCATGGTCATGCACTCACATCTTTCACTTATTCAATGCGTTGGAGGGTTTGCCCTTTATGCCTTAAACATGAGTCATTGCGTATGCCTTCATGCCTATGCTTGCGAGCTATCATTTCAATGTGTTTTGGGGGTTATTTTGCTGTAATATAACTCCGATTTTTGTTGGTTCAGTCATCTCATGCTTGGTCTTAATAGATGTAGTGTAATCCACCTTATTTGCCTTGCATTCATCATGCCTTATGCCCTTCATACTAGCTTATTTTGGCTTCCTTCCATGCATGTTTTAGACTCATTTTGACATGTTCTAGGACTATTTTGGGTTTCCTTAGCCACATGCTTCATGTTTTGTATAGTTGTAGTACAAATGCCTATGCTAGCTTCAAGCTTTAGGTACCATAGCATGCTTCATTTGTGTTGTATACATGATTTGCATCATTTCACATGTCATTTTAGAGCATGTAGCATTGCCATGTTCCCACTTCATTCACTCTTTGAGTGCCTCTAAGGGTTGTGCATTGTTGCCTTGTTTGTGGCCAAGTGTGTATGCATGCATGCCTAGGCCTTTGAGTTCTCATCTTAGCATGTTTTGGTCTTTGTTTGGACCTACTTGAGCTCTGTTTGTGGCTGGTTCATGCATTTGTGCCATGTATTGCATGCCCCCTTTGTAGTCCTCTTTGCTAGCTTTAATGCTTAAGGACCTTTGCATGCCATGCTTGTGTTGATTGAGTGATTGGGCATCATTTCATACCTTATTTCAGAACATATAATGTTGTTACACTTCCATGTTTATCACTTCTTGAGCACTCTTGAGAGTTATGCTCTTGGGCCTAGTTAATAGGCCAATGCATATGCATGCATGCCTTGCATTTTGTGCCTTTGTTTTGGTGTTATGGCCACTGATTTGGACATGACTGAGGTCTGTCCCTTTTTGGTTTAAGTCCATTGAGCATGTTTGCTTTCATGTTATTTGCATGCTTACATTGCATCATGTTGTTACATGCTTATGTTGCCTTACATGTCATTAGCTTTGTTAAATTGATCATGTCACATTGCATTGAGTATGCCATGTTATTATTCGCATTGTGTATGCCATGTTATTCTTTGCATTGTGTATGCCATGTAGTTGCATTGTGTTTTGCATGCCTTGCATTGCATGTTTGCATGCTTGAGTCGCATTGCATGTTTGCATGTTAATGTTGCATTACATTGAGTTGCATGCCTCACATTGTGTTTAACATGCTTGTTTTGCATTGTTGTTTGGATTAAGTGTTAATCCGAGCACGAGAAACGAGGGACGTTTCATACTTGAAGTGATGAAATGTGCCACAATTCTTGGTCGCCGACGCTCTTGATCATACATGATAGAGTTTTAGGCTTTATGTGTTTATGTGTGCATTCATTTTATATTGAATTGTGCAATTTGGCTTCTCAGTCATCATGCATCGAGATGCGTGATTGGTGGCCCGAGGGTCGAGAACACACTCCCTTGAGCTCATGAAATGATAGGGAGGGTGGTAGTGCACACATATCTTGCAAATACATTGCCATGCCCTTTCTTGCTCTCTGTTGCAGCAAGCTGGAGTCTGTCAGCAAAAACTGGTCGGCTGACCAGTATTACTAGCTAGCCGACCACTTTTTCTTGTTTTCAGCAACAAAAAGTGGTCGGCAGGTGGTCTCCCTCCTCAACAACTGGTCGGCAGCCCTCCCACAGGTCCCCAAGGTGAGTTAGAAGCTTTCTGGAGCTTGGTGCAAGGTTCTGAGAACAATTGCAAACAGAGGCAAGTTGGGGCATCGCGATGGATTTCCGAACGAGGCGACCGGGCATGCATGCACTCTTCTCCCTCTGAAGCTCCTTTTTTACTGCTTTACTTAGCTAATTTGCTTAGCTAGTTTCTGCTTTGGTCTGTACTTAATTAGTTAATGCGCTTAACTATTCAATTTGTGTTGTAATAGCTTAATTAGTTAGCTTGTTAGTTAGCTAGTTAGCTTCTTATTCGGACCCTCCTTCGAGAGGGCGTATTGTTGTAATAAGCGTGCGCGTGTGTGATGCATGTCTTCCAACCTCCATTTCTTTCTCCTTTTTACTTAACCGCTTACGATGGTTAGTTTTAGGGCATGTTTCAATTAGCATCCTTATGCTTCGCATGCGTGCATTCATTCATCTGTATTGCATGCACCAGGCTCGGCGCATCATACTAATTGCATTGTATTTCAAAACATTTACTTGAATACGTGTTCAACAGCATGTTATCAAGTTGCATTTCATATGCCATCTTAGAATAGCCGAGCCTATTTCTAGTTGCATTTTGCATGTGTTGCAATAGCCATTTTAACATGAACTAGGATCATACATGATTTCTAACTAGTTCTCTGTTTTGGCTCGGAATACACTGTGAGTATTTACACTTTAGCATACTGCATGTGTGTTATTGATTTCTATGAAAGCATGCTTGTCATAAGGCTAACTGCTTATGTAATATAACTGTCTGAATGCCTGTGGGTGAAGGTTGGATTACTTGAATTGGAACAATTCATCAAAATCCTCATTTTAGCCTACTTGCGAGTAGCAAACTTCAAACCATTTTCAAACAAACGAACATGCAATGTTTTGTTCTAATTTAGGCGATCTAGTCTATACTTGTATGCTGTGCACATCACATAGTAGTTCTAGGTTAAATAACCGGAATAAGAACACATGTGTTTTCAAAAACAACGTATCATGTTAGTAAAGGCCGATCTTTGATCGGGCGAGCGGGGGTGCTCATTGCATGACCTTCCCCTCTCATACCCAAGTTCTCGAGCCGAGGCAACTTTGGTGATGATGGACACATGGCCTTAGGCACGAGTCAGGGTTTCCTAAATTCTCCCAAAATAAAACATTTAGGTGGCAACTCTATATCTGGCAAAGCAGTCCATGTTTGGCACTTCTTTATTAAAATCAGTTTTCCAAAACGATTTGCCAGATTTGGACTCTTTGGTGATTTATCGGTCTTGCATTGCACTTTACGAGATTAGATTCAAAATCGTGACAAGAGTCCGAACTTGTAGTAGCTAGAGAGCAAACGAAATTCGCGCCCTCGGGTGAGGAGCTCAAAGAGTTCTCGGGGCGATCTACAATGACTACTAACTCATGCTAACACACTGAACTCAACCCCACAAATTGAAATGCCTGAACCACACATCTGAATTTGAGATTTCCTGTATCGATCCCATACATTACACATAACAAGAAAGAGAACAAACACCGCTATGGGGGGTAGGGTTACTCTATCCTAGCTTTTAAAATAATCTAGGGTTTCACTATTCAGACAAGTGGTATCATACATCTAGAAATGTAAGAGCATCTTGTCCTAATTTTGAAAGTTACTATAGCTCATTATATGTACAAGGTTGGCTCTATTTTAGGAGTTGAAGTCAAGGTGACATTACCAAAGAGTCCTTTGGGTCCTAACCAATGAAGATCCCAGGAAATCAGAAGAGTCAATATAGTCTCTCTTTGGACTTTGAGAACCTCATATTGCAAAGCTTAGATAGCAAAGCTACCTTTTTGACAGATCTCAAAAAGTTATAACACATGGCCTCTAAAGTAACGTAAAGATAGGTGTAGTGTCACAAAAAGAATGCTTATGCTCCCACTAGTATCTGGGCAACACAGGAACTTTAAGTGCACTAATGCATGCAATGCAATAAACATATAATTGAAAATAAAAGTCATATCATGGAATTCGAGTCAAGCTTTCAAAAAAATCCCCAGCAGAGTCGCCAGAAACTGTAACATGCCCGGGGGGTACCCGTGCGCGTTAAATAGTTCGGACCCTCAATTTCTTTGATCTAGTCTCACGAGTGCAATGTGAAACATAGATAAGAGTCCAGATTTGGCAACTTTATAGAAAATCCATTTTATTACAAAATTATTGCCACAAATGAACTGCGTCATCAGATGTCAGAGTCACCACCTAATATTTATTTTAGAAAAATTAGGAAACCCGTGACTTGTGCCAAGGCCACTGTTCATCATAACCAAGGATGCTTGGCTCGGAACCTTAGGTCTGAAGGGGGATGGTCATTAATTGAGTACCCCCGCTCACCCGATCAATAAATCGGCCTTACTAAACTATGACATGAATTTTATTTTCTTTATATGTTCATGTTCTGATTATTTAATAAATCTGAAAATTTACTATGTGAAGCACACAAATATAGACTATGCCATTCATTTTGAAACAATTTGATTTCATGTATTTTGAAAGAGCTTTGAAGATGTTCAACCTAAATAAATTGAGTTACATACATGAAAAATCAACATCATTCCAAATTAAGTAACATAACCTCCATCCACTGGCATTCATACAGTTATATCAAGCAAGCAAGTAGCCACATGGTAGGATGCTCAAACATATTAAGAAAAACGCACACAAATGGGATGCTAAAGCATAACAACTTACATGTTTACCGATGTGTCGCGAACAGCTACAAAACAAAATTAGTAAAATATGTATGATCCTATATACAAAATCCTAATGCAATACATACACAAGAATGTTTCTAAAGATCCGGCTTCTAAAACATGACATGTTGCAAAACATGCAATAGCGCACAAAATCATGTAATAGTCAATTAAAGCACAAAGATACAAATTTAGCCAGATCTAGGCATGAATCATGTATAAAAAAGCATGAATATGCATGGCATGCAAGATATATACATGTGTACAGTTAGAAAAGCAATTAAAGAATGGGATAGATAAGAAGTGGGGATGGGGAATTATTACAACACTTTAAATATTATAAATTCGAGGGAGATGAATAAATATTACAACACAATATAAAAATCCTCAAAAACACTTAAAATAAAATAAACATAACAAAATAGCAACTTCAAGCGCCTCAAAGACCATCGAAGGTTGATCTTCTCAATGTCGGAAGACTACCTGGTTTTGCCTAGAGGTCGCGAGTACGGTCATGAAGGTCACGGGCGTGATGGTGTACTTTTAGGTGGCTACCCGACCAACTAACGGGTCGAGTAGCCGGTAGGCTCGGCCAAACTTTGTTTTCTTAGATTTTCACAACAAAAACAGAACTAAATTCAATATATATGGGAGTCTCAACTCACCACTTTCAATTAGATTACAACAATATATAATATAACAAGAAATCAAAGCCAAAGGGAAAATAAGTAAGAAATGCAATGGGTTCAATATGACGTCCGACTGAACCCAACTTAATTTTATTATCTTGTGCCTCTTTTAGTCCAATTTTATTAGCCCTTTTTATTACCTTTCCATTCTTTAATCATTTTGTCCAAAAGTGATAATTACATCCACTAATGAAGAGGAGCGTCAAACAAGAAGTTTGTTCTTGGCATGAGAGAGATGTAATGCTCTGGTAATGAACCTCTGAAGAGATTAAACCATTCAGCATGGAAAGTCTCTTTCTCATGCTTAAAATAGAACTAAAAACAATATATATAGGACTCTCAACTCACCACTTTCAATTAAATTACAACAATATATAATGTAACAAGAAATCAAAGTAAAAGAACAAAATAACTAAGAAATACAAGAAAATGAAATAAATTGAAAATTCACCTTTTCAAGAATTGATGAACTTCATGATTTTCAAACTTCCTTTTGATCCCCTCAAGTATATGAATTCTATTCTCAATCTTCAATTTGAAAGCTTGGAATTCTTGCTAAAATGATTGCTTGGAGGTATGTGTGGTAAAAAGTGATTATCTCTACTGTTTTTGTTCACTTTTACCAACACCCACCCTTCCCCTTGATCAAAGCTATTGAAATTCAAGTATTTCAGAATTTTTGGAGGAGTTTTAGGTGTAAAAAAGATGGAATTTTAGTTTGTATGGAAGGTACGGGGTGTATATGAACGATAGGAATGTTTTTAGCTCAAAAACTCAACTTTTTTCTCTTCTCTCTAGCTCAAATGTTCTCTTCTTTCTCTATCCTCTTGCTCATCTCAACAATCTGATATATACATATAGGCTAAGCAAGTAGAGAAATGGTGGAAGACAAAAGGAAGACAATGGAGATAATAGACCACTAATGGAGCTAATAGGAGACAAAAGTGGAGCCTTATCTCTAATGGATCAAGCACTAGATAATGGAGGCTGAGTGTACATGCATTTGGTGATGAATATATCAGAAAATGGGTCAATGAGGTGTCGCACCCGAACCAAAAAAAAAAAAAGGTTTGATGTTGTTTTAGGTCAGGTCAACAAAATCTGCTCTTAAGCCCAATTTCAAACGGGCATATCTCCTTTATCCGGACTTGGTTTTAGGTGATTCTTGGGTCTAAATTGAAGGCGCAAAAGTATGCCTTCCAATGGTGGTGGCCTCACATCTAAATTCCAAGTTTTAAAAGAGGTATGCCTAATTTAGTGAAGGTTGTTCATTTCCTTCGGGCCAGGTCAACAAAATCTACTTTTGAGCCCAACTTCAAACGGGCATATCTCCCTTATTCGAACTCAGTTTTAGGTAGTTCCTGGGTCTAAGTTGAAGCCCCAGAAGTCTAATTTCCAAAAGTGGTGGCCTCACATATAAATTCAAAGTGTACAAAGAGATATACCTAATTTAGTGAAATATGTTCATTTCATTCTTAACAATTTGATGTTCATCCTTTTCCTAAATCAGTTTTCTTCCATCCCCTCCTATTTCCTTCAAATCTAAACCTATAAAGAATATGTTTTAAAATATTTTTCAAAGAGTTCACCTCCCTTCCATTTATTTCCACTTTGTCCTTACTCGGTTTATTGAAAAGTGTAATATTTTAATTGAAATGGAAGTCTCGGAACATCATATAAACATTTGAAAAAATATTTTGAAAAGAGGGTTTTAAGGTCTAAAATAGTTTAGCCAAAAATGTGTGAAGGTTGGGATTAAAGCTCAAATTCCATCTCTCTTCTGAGGATTCTGTGAGAAACACATTCTGATTGTCATCATCGGGTAATCAACAGAAAGCACCCAAGTCTTAGAGTCAGTCAAAATGAGATGTCTACATCTCTATATGTATGTATGTAACACTCTTTGATTTGAGCTCTCTGTATGTATGTATCTAACTCTCCCAATATGCTTTTTCAGAGGTTTTTCAGAGAGAGATGGGTTTTTCGCACTTGCATCCCTCCCTCTTCGCTCGGCTCCCTTGAAACCCATCATCTCTCTATGTGTTTGTTGCTGCAATTCAAACCCATCGTTCAACACCAAAACAGAGGTAAGTTCTTCAGTTCTTTGTGTTGATCCACAGGCTTCAATGTCCCAAACCCATAATTTTTTGAAATCATTGATTTTGATTTGAGCTCTCTGTATGTATGTATGTAACTCTCTTTGATTTGATCTCTCTGCATGTACGTATCCAACTCTCTAAACACTTGGAGAGAAGGGTTCCCAATGTGTTTTTTCAGAGGTTTTTCGGAGAGAGATGGGTTTTTCTCACCCCCAATTCTTCACTCGCCGAATATCTTCCTCACACACACACACACACCCACACACACACACACAAAACTAGGAGTTTACTTCTCTCAATTGTAGAATTGTAATACTCTATTTGTACTTCTTTACTTTTCTATTAATTAAACAAGGTAAGTTTTTCAATTCTTTGTGGTGATCCATAAGCTTCAATGTCCCAAACCCACAATTTTTTGAAATCATTCTCTTTGATTTGAGCCCTCTGTTTTGATGAAAATTTAGGTTGGAAACTTCTTTTTTTTTTTGTTGAAGTGGGTTATGGATTGATTGGAAAATGGGTTTTGCAAAATAAGAATTGCAGATTGTAGAGGGGAGAGAGCTTGACTTGTGGAGCCTTCTGGTTTTTTTTTCTTCTCCACCTCCACCTAGGGATTTTGCTAAAATGATTGTCTTAGTTTCAATCTCTCACTGCCTCACTATCCTTTATTGTTTGTATGAAGTTAGGGCAACTGTTGAGTGAACTTTTTATTCATTTGAGAAACTAGAAATGGAAACTTCTGTATGTTGAATTCCATTTGTTTGGTCATTTGGTTGGCAATTAAGTGCTTATCAGTATGGAAACTGCTTGGGGTTTATTTGTGCCTACGTTTTGATGAAAATTTAGTTTGGAAACTTTTTTTCTTTTTTTTATTATTTATTGAAGTGGGTTATGGGTTGATTGGAAGATAGGTTTTGCAAAGTAAGAATTGCAGATTGTAAAGGGGAATGAGCTTGATTTGTGGGGTCTTCTGGTTTTTCTTTCTTCTCCACCTAGGGTTTCTGCCAAAATAACTGTCTTAGTTTCAATCTCTCACTACCTCACTACCCTTTATTGTTTGGATGAAGTTAGGGCAACTAGTGAGTGAACTTTTTGTTCATTTGAGAAACTGAAAATGGAAACTTCTGTATGTTGAATTTCATTTGTTTGGTCATTTGGTTGGAAATTAAGTGCTTATCAGTATGGAAACTGCTTGGGGTTTATTTGTGCCTCTGTTTTTATGAAAATTTAGTTTGGAAACTTCTTTTCTTTTTTTCTTTTTTTTTCTTCAGAAAGGGTGGGTACTTGGTAGGTCTTATTTTAAATTTTTTTAATATGAAATCTCTCTCTCACATATAGTAATTTTGGGGAGTAAAATTGATTATACAAATAACAAAATTGACTAAATCTTTAGTGCTCCTCTCTCTATTTGATTTTTTTTTTTTAATCAATTGTTGTTCATAGAAAATTGGCTAAACCATTGAAGGTATCCTACTTCTTTAAAATGATGTTTGGCTTCCATTGGGAATTAAATTGTTCTATTTGTTTTTAGTTTACGATTTTTTTTTAAATATAATATTATCATTTGTAAATATTTTGCAATAATAGATGAGTATATAATACTTGATCTTAAAATGTAATTTATCATCTGGATTAAAATGTAATTTATCCAATTTGATTTTTTAAAAGGTTTTGGATTTGAATTAATTCTTGATCTTCATAAAAATGGGTTTTATTTTTTAAATGGGTTTTAATTTTTGACATGGTTTTGAAATGGGTTTTGATTTCCTATGATTTAATCAAATCACAAATTTGAGAGAAAATAGGGTGAAGGAAAACATAGAAAAAGTATGAACGAAAGAATGACTCATCGCCACTCATTGCCACTCTGTTCTGCGGCTGTCCACCACCATTAAAGAGGAAGATGAAACAAAGGACATAAGGGGTTTGGAGAGAGAATAGTTAGAGACGTTAGAGAGAGAGATAATAGGTAGAGGGAAGAGGGGATGGTAGAGATAATAGGTAGAGAGAGAATGAGTGGGGAAGATAGAGAGAGAGAATGAGTGGGTGACAAACAGTAAAGAGAGAGTCAAAAATAGAAAGTGAGTGGAACACATGTAAAGAGTCCTAGAGAATTGTGATTCATTTATCTCTCTTCTTAAATAATTGAAAAAATTAGTGTAATCGGGAACATGTGTATTCTCTAAAATAAAGATAATAATAATAAAGTCAAACAGAATTAGTATTTTAATTTTTGATTATTTTAATAGATTAAAATAGTTATATTGAGAAGATAATTAATTTGAAAGTCGAAACTAGATTTGTATTTATAGTTTGACCACAAATTTTTAGCAACAAATTTGATAAATTACATTTTAATTTAATAATTTTATTTTCATTTATATTTTAATCTCATCATTAATTACACCGTGCCTTCAGGCACAGGCATACACTAGTCTTAAATATGATAATTAGGATTTGGTGGATCAAATGTTTAAATAATAAGACTAGTGTATTATCATATTTAAGACTAGTGTATGCCCGTGCGTGAAGGCGCGATGTAATTAATGATGAGATCAAAATATAAATGAAAAGAAAATTATTAAATTAAAATGTAATTTATCAAATTTGTTGCTAAAAATTTGCGGTCAAACTATAAATACAGATCCAGTTTCGACTTTCGAATTAATTATTTTCTCAAATGTAACTATTTTAATCTATTAAAATAATCAAAAATTAAAATACTAATTATGTTTGACTTTATTATTATTATTATTATTATTATTATTATTATTATTATAGAGAATACACATGTTCCCGATTACACTAATTTTTTCAATTATTTAAGAAGAGAGATAAATGAATGACAATTCTCTAGGACTCTTTACATGTGTCCCACTCACTTTCTTTTTTTGACTCTCTCTACTGTCTGTCACCCACTCATTCTCTTTCTATCTACCACACTCATTCTCTCTCTACCTATTATCTTTATTATCCTCTCTTCCCTCTACCTATTATCTCTCTCTCTCTAACGTCTCTAACTATTCTCTCTCCAAACCCTTTATTTCCTTTGTTTCGTCTTCCTCTTTAATGGTATTGGACAGTCGCGGAACAGAGTGGCAATGAGCAACGATGAGTCCTTCTTTCATTCATACTTTTTCTATTTTTTTCTTCACTCTATTTTCTCTCAAATTCGTGATTTGATTAAATCATAAGAAATCAATACCCATTTTAAAACCATGTCCAAAATCAAAACCCATTTAAAAAATAAAACCCATTTTTATGAAGATCAAGTATTAATTCATATCCAAAATCTTTTAAAAAATTAAATTGGATAAATTACATTTTAATCCATATGATAAATTACATTAAATTGGATAAATTACATTTTAAGATGATGTATTATATACTCATCTATTATTGCAGAACATTTACAAATGATAATATTAAATTTTAAAAAAAAAAATCGTAAACTAAAAGCAAATTGAACAATTTAATTTCCAATGGAAGCCAAGCATCATAATAAAGAAGTAGGATACCTTTAATAGTTTAGCCAATTTTCTATGAACAATTGTTGATTAAAAAAAAAAAATCAAATAGAGAGAGGAGCACTAAAGATTTAGTCAATTTTCTTATTTATATAATCAATTTTACTGCCCAAAATTATTAAATGTGAGAGAGAGATTTTATATTAAAAAAATTTTAAATAAGACCTACCAAGTACCCACACTTTCTAAAGAAAAGAAAAGAGAAAAAAAAGAAGTTTCCAAACTAAATTTTCATCAAAACAGAGGCACAAATAAACCCCAAGCACTTTCCATACTGATAAGCACTTAATTTCTAACCAAATGACCAAACAAATGAAATTCAACATATAGAAGTTTTCATTTCCAGTTTCTCAAATGAGCAAAAAGTTCGCTCAATAGTTGCCCTAACTTCAATAAAGGGTAGTGAGGTAGTGAGAGATTGAAACTAAGACAGCTATTTTAGTAGAAACCCTAGGTGGAGAAGAAAGAAAAACCAAAAGGCTCCACAAATCAAGCTCTCTCCCCTCTACAATCTGCAATTCTTACTTTGCAAAGCCCATCTTTCAATCAACCCATAACCCGCTTCAATAAAAAATAAAAAATAAAAAAAAGGTTTCCAAACTAAATTTCCATCAAAACATAGGCACAAATAAACCCCAAGCAGTTATCATACTGATAAGCACTTAATTTCCAACCAAAATGACCAAACAAATGGAATTCAACATACAGAAGTTTCCATTTCTAGTTTCTCAAATAAACAAAAAGTTCACTCAATAGTTGCCCTAACTTCATCCAAACAATAAAAGGTAGTGAGGCAGTGAGAGATTGAAACTAAGACAGTCATTTTAGCAGAAACCCTAGGTGGAGAAGAAACAAAACCAAAAGGCTCCATAAATCAAGCTCTCTCCCCTCTACAATCTACAATTCTTACTTTACAAAACCCATTTTCTAATCAACCCATAACCCACTTCAATTAAAAAAAAAAGCTTCCAAACTAAATTTTCATCAAAACAGAGGGCTCAAATCAAAGAGAATGATTTCAAAAAATTGTGGGTTTGGGACATCGAAGCTTGTGGATCAACACAAAGAACTGAAGAACTTACCTTGTTTAATAAATCAAAAAGTAAAGAAGTACAAATAGAGTATTACAATTCTACAATTGAGAGAAGTAAACTCCTGGTTTTGTGAGAGAGAGAGAGAGAGAGAGAGAGATTTGGCGAGTGAAGAATTGGGGGTGAGAAAATTCCATCTCTCTCCGAAAAATCTCTGAAAAAGCATATTGGGAACCCTTCTATCCAAGTGTTTAGAGAGTTAGATACATACGTACAGAGAGCTCAAATCAAAGAGAGTTACATACATACATACAGAGAGCTTAAATCAAAGAGAGTTACATACATACATACATACAGAGAGCTCAAATCAAAATCAATGATTTCAAAAAATTATAGGCTTGGGACATTGAAGCCTATGGATCAACACAAAGAACTGAAGAACTTACCTCTGTTTTGTTGTTGAACGATGGATTTGAATTGTAGTAACAAACACAAAGAGAGACGATGGGTTTCAAGGGAGCTGGGTGAAAAGGGAGGGGTACAAGTGCGAAAAATCCATCTCTCTCCGAAAAACCTCTAAAAAAGCATATTGGGAGAGTTAAATACATACATACAGAGAGCTCAAATCAAAGAGAGTTACATACATACATACAGAGAGATCAAATCAAAATCAATGATTTCAAAAAATTGCGGGTTTGAGACATTGAAGCCTGTGGATCAACACAAAGAAATGAAGAACTTACCTCTGTTTTGGTGTAGAACGATGGGTTTGAATTGCAACAACAAACACAAAGAGAGACGACGGGTTTCAAGGGAGCTGAGTGAAGAGGGAGAGGTGCGAGTGCGAGTTCGAAACAATGGGTTTGAATCATAGCAACGATGGGTTTCAAAGGAGTCGAAAAGGGTGGGTGTCAATCTTCCTCTTCAATGGCGATGATGAGCGGAACTCAATTATTTTCAGGTCTCTTTTATGAGAATGTGAGATAGAACGTGTAGAGAGGGGCAGACGTGTTTGGGCAAACGTATGAGAGAGAAAGAGAGAGAGAGAGATGAGCTTTTGGGCGGGAATTAAATGTATTCTGAACCATTGATATATACTTAGATTGATCTACACCATTGATTCAAAATGTATGTCTGATACATTTTATATATTTTAAAAAACCATCTTGCTTTATTATATAGATGTTATGAACTAACTGAGACACAAGTTTTTGAAAAAGAATTCTTGATAAATCTCTCCTTTTTCTTTTTTGTTGGTGAATTATTTTTTAATTTTTTTAAACAATTTACTTTTTACTAAAAAGGTACTTTTAAAATTTATTTTCTCATAAAAATATAAATGAATGTTTTTGAATCATTTTATTATTTTTATTTTTAAGAATAGAAATAAAAATGGACCATAAAAAAAGGGCAAACTTACTTTACTCATGTGATTTGAGTCATGTGCAGTTTACCTCTTAATATTTGAAAATGACTACATAACTCTCACATGATTTGTGGACTGAACTGCACAGTTAAAATTCATCAAACTTAATAATAAATGTGAAACACGTGGTAAACATAAAGGGTTATATACTCTTTTTAATTTTAAAGGGGTAAATTGCACATAAAAAAAAAAAAGCATGGGAGATTAAAGTGCATTTTTCCTTTTAAACAAATGACGAAAATATAGAAATATTTTAATTTTTTTCATTAAATCGTTAACAGGCCTAACGGCACATTTCAGTCTACAAATTACAAGAGAATTATGCGATCATTTCTAAACGCTATGAGGGTAAATCACACATGACCCAAACTATAAAAATTTGTCTAAAAAAAATGGACAGTACACTCGGATTTAGATTTTTTTTTTTTTTTTTTCCCATTACATGATTGTAATGGAATTTTCCTTACAATGTATAGAGTTGTAATAAGAGGGTCTATAATTATTGTGTTATTTTAAAATTGTAATTTTATTTAAATTATTTTCAAAATTAAAAGAAAAATATACTAAAGTGATGATTTTTTTTCATAATTATTATAAATGAATATCTCAATGAGCAATGGTGGAAATTTGGACTGGTTGGAATAATAGAAATTTTGACTGGTTGGAATAGTCTGAATTTGTGCATGTTAATTGTTTGGTTAATCATAAAATAAAAATAATAATCATAATCATAAGAATTGCACCACAATTAATAATGGGAAAATTATTGATAAATCCTATTTAGAAGTGTTTTAGCCCAAGAAGTCCATGAAGGAATTTTTTAACCCATTTAGTCCCATGTATGTATAGTTTTATTCCTTAAAGTCCTTTTTCTTGATTTACACTATTTTCTTGGACACTTATGCCCTTATATTTAATTTTGATACCCTTATAAATATTTTTTGAACGGTTAGCAATTTATGATATAAACATTCATATTTTAAAATTGATATTGGTAGGAATGTAAAATTGGCCCGTGGACAGCCCGAAACCCGTCAGCGAGCCGGGACAGGCCCGGTCCGTTGACAATGTGAATATTCACATTGTGTTAACATTCACATTAATAGAAGTGTAAAATTGGCCTGCGTCCCGTGGCAGCGCGAAACCCGCCCGTAGTCCATGGGCGGCCCGGGCCGGGCCCGGTCCGGGCCGTTGACAATGTGAATATTCACGTTGACATGTTAACATTCACATTGATAAGAGTATAAAAATTGGTCCGCGTCCCATGGGCGGCCAAAAGCCCGCCCGCGGCTCGGGGCAGGCCCGGCTCGGCCCGGCCCGTTGACAATGTGAATATTCACATTGACATGTTAACATTCACATTCATAAGAGTATAAAATTGGCCAGCGTCCTGTGGGCGGCCAAAAGCCTGCCCGTGGCCCGGGGCGGGCCCGACCCGGTCCGTTGACAATGTGAATATTCACATTGACATGTTAACATTCACATTGATAGGAGTGTAAAATTAGCTCGCACCCCGTGGCTGCCCGAAACCCGCCCACGGCCCGTGGGCAGGCCCGGCCCGTTGACAATGTGAATATTCACATTGACATGTTAATATTCACATTGATAAGAGTATAAAATTGACCCGCGCCCCGTGGCTACCCAAAACCCGCCCACGGCCCGTGGGCAACCCGGGGCGGACCCGGCCCGGCCTGTTGACAATGTAAATATTCACATTGACATATTAACATTCACATTGATAAGAGTATAAAATTAGCCCGCGTCCCGTGGCTGCCCGAAACCCTCCCACGGCCCGTGGGCGGCCCGGGGCGGGCCCGACCCGGCCTGTTGACAATGTGAATATTCACATTGACATGTTAACATTCACATTGATAAGAGTATAAAATTGGGTCGCGGCCCATGGGCGGCCAAAAGCCCGCCCGCGGCCCGGGGTGGGCCCGACCCGGCCCGTTGACAATGTGAATATTCACATTGACAATGTGAATATTCATATTAACATGTTAATATTCACATTGATAAGAGTGTAAAATTGGCCCGCAGCCCGTGGGCGGCCCGCAGCCCGTGGGCGGCCCGAAGCCCGACCGCAGCCCGAGGCGGGCTTGGCCCGACCCGTGACAATGTGAAATTTGTTAACATTGACATATTAACATTAACATTGATAGGAGTGTAAAATTTGTCCGCTGCTCGAAGCTCGCCCTCGGCCCGGGGTAGGCCCGGCTCAGCCCGTTGACAATGTGAATATTCACATTGACATGTTAACATGCACATTGATAGGAATGTAGAATTGGCCCGCGGCCTGTGGACTACTCGAAGCCCGCCCACGGCCTGGGGCAGGCTTGTTTGGGTCCGGGCCCGAGCATGTCTGAGACCTTAGGCTAGGGCCTAGGCCATCACTTTGAAACCCGGCCCGGCCCATCGGCCCACTTAAGGCTCATTCAAGGCTCGGTCCGAGGCCTAGCCCACCTGAGGCACAATGTCTTTTTTTGTGGAAAATAATAAAATTTTGGTAGAAAAAATTAAAAAGAATTAAAAAAAAATGTCCAAGCCCGGCCTAAGCTCGAGCCTAGGCCCAGGCCCACCGGCCCGACCCAAGGCTGTCGTCTTCGGGCCGCGGGCCAATTTTACACTCTTATCAATGTGAATATTAATATGTCAATGTGAATATTCACATTGTCACGGGTCGGGCCCGCCCCGGGCAGCGGGCGGGCTTCGGGCCTCCCACGGGCCGCGGGCTAATTTTACACTCCTATCAATGTGAATGTTAATATGTTAATGTGAATATTCATATTGTTACGGGCCGGGCCGGGCTGGGCTCGCCCCGGGCCGCCACGGGCTTCGGGCCGCCCATGGGACGCGAGTCAATTTCACACTCTTATCAATGTGAATGTTAACATGTCAATGTGAATATTCACATTGTCACGGGCCGGGCCGGGCCCGCCCCGGGCAGCGGGCGGGTTTCGGGCCTCCCACGGGCCGCGGGCTAATTTTACACTCCTATCAATGTGAATGTTAATATGTCAATGTGAATATTCACATTGTCACGGGCCGGGCCGGGTCGGGCTCGCCCCGGGCAGCCCACGGGCCGCAGGCCAATTTTACAGTCTTACCAATGTGAATGTTAATATGTCAATGTGAATATTCACATTGTCACGGGCCGGGCCGGGCTCGCCCCGAGCCGCCCACGGGCTTTGGGCCGCCCACGGGCCGCGGACCAATTTTATAGTCTTATCAATGTGAATGTTAATATGTCAATGTGAATATTCACATTGTCACGGGCCGGACCGGGCTCGCCCCGGGCCGCGGGCTAATTTTACACTTCTATCAATGTGAATGTTAACATGTCAATGTGAATATTCACATTGTACATGGGCCGGGCCCCTACACATTGACGATATGAACATTCACATTGACGGTGTGAACATTCACATTAGGGGTATTTTGGTAATTATATCACCCATAAGACTTATTGAAACATAAGAAAATAATATGAACTAAATAGAACATAAGTAGATACATTAGGGGTATTTTGGTAATTATGTCACCCATAGGACTTATTGAAACATAAGAAAATAATATGAACTAAATAGAACATAAGTAGATAAAAAAGGTATTTTGGTCTTCTTATCTCAAATAGGACCTAATGGAATAGTCAAAAAGAATATAAATTGAATGGAATATAAGTAATTAAAGATGGATTTATGGAAAAAGCTCCCATTAATAATTTGTGCATATTAATTGTTCCACCAATCATTCAAAATAAAAGTAATAATCACGGTGGATAAGAACGTTACCATAATTGACAAGGATTATATGGATGATCCAGACAATAATTCGACTTTCAAAATTAAGAGTTTGTTTGAGATATGAGTTAGTTTTTTAATTTTTTGACTTTTTGGCTAGGGTTAAAAAGTTTCTTTTGGGATTGATTTTTTGATTTTTTTTATTTTTATGAAAAAAAAAAAAGAAATGATTATGAATTGAATGTGATATTTTGTCCTATTTGACTAAAATAATATATTTTGTCTTCTATAACTCTTGAAAAATGCTTCAAACCACTAATTTAACACCACTAATCTATCACTAATGATGTGACATTATGTAGATCCCACCACAAATATGATAGTTTGCCCTTTTTTTTTCCTTGCACTGTCAGTTCTATGAGCTGACATTAGTACTATCATTTTAAAGCACTGATGACTATTTTAGCAGAACGGTTGTGATTTGTGGCACTAATTTGTTGAGCACTAATGGCACTAATTTCTATATCAGGTAAAAAAAAAAAAACAAAGTTACCAAAACAGGAAATTAGTGCCATTAGTGTCAACAGTTTTAGTGCCATAAATCATTTTTCTTTAGCAGAAATAGACATCCCAAACGGGGCTTAAGAGGGATTCGGGCCACTTGAGGTCCACTAACGAATCAAATTGGCCCTAAATTTTCTGAAACCCGTAACATCCCTCTCCCTCTCCCTCTCCCTCTCATGGCCATGGCAGCTACGTTTGCAGCAGCAGCAAGACCATGCTCATCATTTGTGGCAATTACTCGCCAAAGAAGGGCCAAGCGAGTTGTCTTCAATTACTCTGCTCAACCCATTTCTTCATCTTCTTCTTCAGAATCAAGAAAGCTCATTCTCTACTCCAAGCCCGGTTGCTGTTTGTGCGATGGCCTCAAAGAAAAGCTCCACGCCGCTTTCTCTCTCTCTTCCCCAGACCATGACTCCCTCCACGACATCGATTTGCAGGTCTTCATTCCCTCTTTCTCATATAATATATATATATATATTCACTCACGAGTTGGGTTTTTGTACTTTTATTAGACTAGCCATATTGCCTCACTCTCTCTCTCTCTCTCTCTCTCTCTCTCTCTCTCTCAATTGCTTTGATTTGTTGTTTGTTGTTTGTCAGATAAGGGATATAACAACGAATCCTGAGTGGGAGAGAGCTTACCAGTACGAGATACCTGTGTTGGCCAGAGTCCTGTCTGATGGCACTGAGGTTTCTCATTTCCCAAATTACTACTTTTAAGCTGTTGTTTGTTAACTTTGTCTTTCACTCATGAATTTTTTGTGGGTTTTTTACTCTTTTTTTTGTTTGGGGGGGGGGGGGGGGGGGGGGGGGAAATCTTTTGATCATTTGGTTTGGCTGCTGATTTTGTTATTCAGGAACTCCTAAATTTGAGCAATGCAGGCTGATAGTTTCAATTGTTAATACAAAAATGCTATGAACCCCCTCTTACCAACCCATAATTTACCCCCGAATGTGTTTGTATGGTGGAGATTAAATTGATGAAGGGTGGGTCCATGACTAAAATGAATTTGGCCATTGATTCTTTTTTCTGGGTAAATTCTGGTTCGTACGTCTGGGTTTGTAGTGTTGTTGTTAATAATAACCTTAATGATTATTTGAGTAATTAACTTCATTCAACATTGTTAACAACACTAATGTTTAACATTCACCCAAAAAAAAAAAAAAATCTAATGTTTAACAATTCATTCATTTTTTATTTTTGGTGGAGAAATCCTTTTACAGTATTAGTTATTATTGTTTTTTGAGAAAATCTGCATCAAGAGTATGTCAGCAAATCTAATATTTGCACATAGTCATATCATATACTTGTGGGAAAAACAACAAAAACACTAGTCAAACAACAACAGTATACACAACACACTTGATGACTGAAATTCTTAGAAGAGATGCCCCAATTATCACACTCATCTAGCACTAGTACAGAATTTCACATTCCTTAATGAGCTAAGCTTAACCATAATGTCAACCACTAGCCCATCTAGAACCGCATAAACAGGCTTCCTGAATATCTTACTAATCCTTTCCTTCCAAATATGATACATAGCAGCAGCAAGGGCCAACGTGCATACATGAACTGTAATAGCCTTGTCTCCACAATTCCCAACAGCCCAAACTAGCTCTTCATCAATATTCTGCATTCTTATTCTAGGAAAAATTATTCTCCAGATAATAGTCCAAATATATGCTGAAAATGCACAACAGAAAAATAGATGATCATGAGTTGAGCTCATTGCACAAAACTCGTGTTTTCCGAAACGGTTCCCTACTTGAGTAGCCTATCCGTTGTAGCTAATCTCCTCTAAACAACAACCTGTTGCACAAAGCTCCACTTAAGAACATTCTGAGAGAACCACACCACTTTGTGCTAAGGGGCAAGAGGGAACACAGTTTAAATTGCTTGCCAAGCTGTAGCCACAGTATATTCACCATTACTAGAGGGTAGCCAATCCACGGAGTTAGGCTTATTAGGATTTGGTAGGAAGCTAGCAGGGGTATTAGTTTCAATATCAGTAATAACCTCTCTTATACCTCTAGGCCACTTCCAATTACCCAAGCTAATAATAGAGGAAACTCTGCTATCTGCAGCTCTGCTCATATGGAAAGCAACCCTTTCCCCATATTTCTTATTCAAAGGACCCAAGGGAGGCCAACTATCAAGCCACAAAAATGTAGAAATCCCATCATCAATGATATACTTGATCAAGGATTGCCCCACAGTTACATGAAGCGGGAGCTAGGGAACGAGGGCCTTATAGAAGAATTTAAGGTTGGGAGCGGGAGCAGGGGTGAGGCTGAGGTTCTGGAGTGAGGAGCAAAGCCCCATAGGAGTTTCTTGCTACTAAGAGTTGCTCCACAGTTCTTATATCAAAAAATTTCCTAATTGTCCAGGATGACTTAGTAGGAAGAGTCATATGCCATAAACTCTTATCCTTAATCACACAAGTATGAGCCAACTTAACCCACAAAAAATCAATTTTCTTGCTCAAAGCCTACAAATGCCTTAGCATAGTGGTCTTATTCAACTCTCAAGTTTTTTGAATCCCAGCTCCCTTCAGTCATAAGTGCACAAATGTGCTCCTCCTTAACTTTTGCACCTGACTACTTCAGCTCACTCCTTTCACACAAAAAATTATTCAAAATTTTGTCTAAACTACATAGCACAGCCTGAGGCAATAGGAATATAGAGCTCCAATATACTTGAATGTTGAATAATATTGAGATTTCAAGTTGCAATTTACCCCTATATGGTAGGGATTTAGTGGCTCTACCCAATATTTTGAATTTCAACAATTCATAGTCCTAGGAAGTTAACCTGGTAGATATAAGTTATGGTTTGTAAGTTATTTTTAGTTTTATACTTAGTATGATTTTTAATTTAAGTTATGGTTTGTAAGTTATATAATATAATGACATTTAATTTTGCTTTATACCTTTATTTTTGATATTAAGGCCTTGTTTGGGGTACCCTATTTTAGTCTTTTTTTTTATCTTTTTATCTTTTTTGGGTCACTTCAATCAACTTCGCCTCTCTACTTTTCTACACATCTTTTTATAAAAAGTCAAAAAGTGCACTTAGGGTTGTTTGGGATGATCTAAATAAATGCACTTTTTGACTTTTTTATGAAATATGGGTTGGGTTTGGGTTGGGGTTGAAGTGATGTATTAGAGAGGTGATGTGACTTAAATAAGATAATGTGACTTAAATAGGATAGTGACTTTTTGACTTTTTGACTTTTTAGCTTTTTTTAAACATGCCAAACCAGCCCTTATTTAGAACATCCCAAACCACTCCTAAATATTAATTGTAGGTTGGATCTTAATAAATAAAACTATTTAATCAATTTTTGCATTATTCCAAATTGAAAATAAATATTTTTTTACTAACATACTAAGTTGTACCTATATCCTATTTTTTTTGGATTTTATCATATTGATGTACCCATATCATACAAGTGTCAGCACTCGTATTCATATCTGTGCTTCATAGATGTTTAGAGAGACAGAAATGTTTTTTTTTTTTTGGCACCGTTTTGTCAATTTGGTGAATTCGTTGTTGTATTTTGCACCACTCAACTAAAAGGATCATTAGAATCGCCTTTTGGACAACAAGACTATAGCCTATAAGTAAACTTGTCTGTCCATATTTGAGTACCAAACATGTTATTTAAAAATCACAAATTCAAGGACATGTGTCATGTCTTCGTACATGTAGGGTTGCAAATAAATCGAGCTGTTCACGAACAAGCTCGTTAAGGGCTCGGCTCATTTAGTAAGCGAGCCGAGCTCGAATATTAGGCTCGTTTAGTAAACAAGCTGAGCACGAGCTCAAATAAGCTCGGCTCGTTTATCTTTATTTAAATTATATAATAAATATATTATTTATATATTAAATAATATAAATAATATTAAAAAAAAAAGCTTATCGAGCCGAGCCAAGCCAAGGTCGAGTTTCATTAATACTAACGAGACGAGTTGAGCTGAGCTCGAGCTCAATAAACGAGCTCGATAAGCAAACGACTCGTTTGTAACTACGTGCATGCCACAAAACAAATTTGGTATTTTAGTATTGGAAAGGTGATTTGGCAATGAAAGTATAGTATTTGGAAACAAGATGGTGGAAATTGGAAAAAATATAACCAAAAAAAAAAACTCTATTCTAATATGTACCCTAAAATTCTTTTGAGAGAAGTAGAGAGCGTATCTCCTTGAAAATCTAGTTGCCCATCTAATCTTGCTAGTGTTCTCAAATCCTAACTTGCTATAATTTGCTTCACTTTACGTTGGTTCTATTAAATTTTTTGTCCAAACTTTTGGTAAATGTTTTCTTAAATAAAATAGAGAGGATTTATATACTTTTGATGGTTGATCTATTCATTATTGAACTTAAAGGCTTTTTCCCTTTATGTTGTAATGGTTTATAAAACTATAATTGATGAATAGTATTTGGGAAGTTAAATAATGTTTAAATTATAGATTTGAGTGTTTTTTTACCCCATTAATTTTGGTTGTTTGTAGCAGCTAATTTTTTTTTTTTTTCATATTCCGTTGTGTTTGTATAATTTTTTTTTTTGAAAATCATTGTGTGACTTGTCCATATCCTTGCCTTTTAGGTTTTACGATATCTCCTTGTGTAATTGAGCAAATTTCTTGGTCAAATAAGCAGTCCCACCTCTTTCTTATCAACCAAGTAATTATTGTTAATCTTTCATTCTTTTAAGTTCTTGGTTGTTTAATACTCCTTTGTTATTCAGGCTGTGGCGAAAATTTGCTGGGATTTGTTGAATTACCTGATGATTACATAGCTCAAACTTTATAGCATTTGTCAAAATTGGTTTTTCTCTAAAACTTGAAAAAAGGAGATGAGAAACATAATTTCATGTTGGATATAAGTGATTTGGTGTTGGGTTCCCTGGAACTTGGCTGATCGTTAAACCTGTGCTCTTCAATTTTATAAGTAAATCAATCTGAAGAAGGTTCAAAAGGGAAATAGCCACTGTGGTCAACATTTCTCTTGTTTAAATAGTAAGAGCATCATAATAAGAGCGGCAATGACTTCTCTTTTAAGTTGTCTGCCTAAGATGGAACACCAGATTTGTTGTAAAATTATTATTCAGTCAAAAGTACTTCATAAGTGTGAACTTTAACTTCGAAACCATATTTTACTTAATATTCGATTTGGTTTGTACTATATTGTTGCTTCATTATTTAAATTTTAAAAAAAAAATGCAACTAGGGTTAAAATAAAGTAAGGGCAAAACAAGTGACAAAGCTTGGCTAAGAATCATAGACACGAGACACAACTCAGTCTTGATGACACAACAATTTTAAACATCCAAGACATGACGTGTGGGACACACACAAAATATTAGTTGTATATATTTTTTATTATGTCACCGACCAAAAAACATTTAGTATATGTTATTTATGTGAGTACTTCATTTAGAGATACTAAGAAAATAAAGCATAATACTAATTTTTGAAGTCTAAAAGAGAATGAATTAATAGGTATAAATCTATATTATTATTCTTTTGATGATTGGATCCTAAGTTTTTTTGTTTAAACTTGTAATGTGTTTTATGTACATCTAAGTGATGAACATGTGTGTTCCCCAAGTGTTTGAGGCGTGTACTGTTTTTTATTTTTATTTTTATAATTTATTATTATAATATTATTATAGTAAATAATAGGACATATTTGAATGACTGTCCGACATGTCAGGAAATCTAACGAGTGTGAGGGCCTAATCTTGAACTTAGATGATTAATCCTTTAAATTGGCTGGTTGGCTTCTCTTGATCACGTTGTTTTCCCAATAATGATCAACTAATAGATTAATTTGCTAAACCTAATCGCGTGCTTCCCAATAGGTTAAATTGACCTTGGAGAACTGATTTAGGTATTTTCAAAGCTGGTAGACATTTTATGTAAGGGCATTCTTTTGCTCATTGAAGAAATTAAAAATACCAATGCTTCTTGTTGATCAATTTGGTTTGATTACTAATGAACTTGTTTGTTGCTCACTTTTGTTATTTTTTTTCTTGGGTGTTTTTTGTCCATTCCTTTCAAATGTACAACACCAATATCTAGATTCTTCTTTGTGACTTGCAGGTGCTTTAGAATTCATTGTGAAGACCTGCTATCCTTTGTCATTTCCTATTAGCTTTCCCTTTTCTTTTCTCCTACTTGCATGTTTTTCTACCCTGAGTTATATATAATGACACTCTTTAGGATAAATTACAAATACATCCCGTGAGGTTTGCTTAAAATATAGATTAGCCCATGTGATTCTAGAAATTACATTACGTCTCTTCAAGTTTCTAATTGCATAACCAATGACCTATTTTTTTAATAAATCATCTAGGAAGCATGGATACGAGATACGAGTACGATAGGATACGGATATGGCGATACGACAAAACCTAAAAAATAAAATACGGGTACAACTAGGATACGTTTGTAAAAAAATATATATTTTAAAATTATTAGTAGCGAGATACATGTAAGCTCAAGAATTTGAGAAACCACATTGTAATTTTATGATGCAAAATACTAACCCTTAAGAATTATGTATTAATTTAAGTTTTTCAATTGATCTAGCAAATATTTCATTTCAATATCAAGTCTAATATGTTTATATTACAATAATAGAATAATCCAACTTTTCCCTTTGGCACTAGTAAAAATGTTGTATTATTGATATTTGTTAAGTGTTAGGGGTAGTTTGGTCTTTATGTATTAGTCTTATTAGTATAAATAGTTGTGTGTAAGGGGGGAACCCTATGCTTTTTGAGTTAAGGAATATACAGCAGCTCTCTCTCTCTTTCTCTCTCGTTCTTCTTCTTCTTCTTCTTCTTCTTCTTCTCATCGTCTATACATTCAACATGGTATCAGAGCACAATCTTCCTCCTTGAAGATGATTCCTCTCATTTTTCTCTCCTTGTTCTTGTAGGTAGGTACGTCTATAGCAGCAACAAAAGCAAAAAAAAAAAAATCAGCATGCTCGAAATTTAATGGGTATTCACTTGTAATCTCCTTTTGATGTTTTGGTCATTCTTGATTGCTTTTTCCAATTTTTTTGATTTTTCGTCAAAATTGGGTGATTTTTCGAAAGCTGCTATTTGAACCCTTTTTGCTTGGTTTTGTCCCTTCCTCTCACTTCTGTGGGAGTCGACTAGAACCCTTAAAGGGTTTACTGTCCGTGGTTTGAGGTATTTTGGTCCTACCTTGGCTTTTTTCTATGTTTTGGATGGTCTACTTCAGTTTTTTGGGTTTGTAGGTGATCTGGTTACTGTGTTCTACGATAATCTTACCCTGTTTTAGCCTTAAAATGTGAGTTACTGTGCTGGTTCAGTGTTTTCTGGATTTGTTTGATATCCTGCTTGTGTTTCTGCACCATCTTTCTCTCATCTCATGGCTGCCAACGAGGGTAAGGGCAAGGAGGAGAGTGGACTGAGTCGTGGTATGACTCTTGGTGATAGTCCATCTCTCCAGATTAGTCCGGTCAAGCTTAATGGTACCAATTACTTGATTTGGTCCCGCTCCTGCAGTCTTGCCATTGCCCCCCGGCGGTTAACAAGCTATATTACTAGTAGTATCCAACAACCTACTGAGAATAGTGCTTTATCTGCTCAATGGATTTCTGAGAATATTTTAGTTATGACCTGGCTCATCAATTCTATGGAGCCTACCATTAGTCGGATTTTTCTCTTGATGGATACTGCTCATAAGATCTGGATAGTTGCCTCTCAGATGTATTCTTAACAGGGGAATGATGCACAGGCTTATGAATTGCGCAAGAAGATTAGGGGATTCGATCAGAAGAATCGCTCTCTGGCAGTCTACTATGTTGAGTTGAGTGGTTTATGGCAGGAGCTAGATTTCTACCAGAGTTTCCAGCCAGTTTGCTCCACGGATGCCACTATGTTTCAGCAGGTTGTGGAAAAGGAACGGGTGTATGACTTTCTTGTTGGCCTGAATTTGGAGTATGATCAGATACGGGTTCAGGTGTTGGGTCGCTCTCCGTTTCCTACATTGCGTGAGGCTTATGCACTAGTTCAGCAGGAGAAGAGTCGTCGTAGTGCTATGGTGCGTGCTTCTGTTCCGGATCAGTTAGCGATGGTTGTCGGCCCCATGTCCTGTGATACTCTGCCTTGTCAGCCTCAAGGTGGTGGTAAGGGTCCATTGGTTGATCAGGACCGGTTGAAGTGTGAGTATTGTGGAAAAGATAGACATGATAAATGTAGCTCGACTTTTCACGCTCCCTTTCGGAAGAATGAATAGCCTTTACAGTTCGGACTCCACTTGTGTGGTTCTTGAATCTGATTTCACAAGTGCAATGTGAAACGGTGGAAACACAAAAAGAGTCCAAATCCGGCAATTTCTTTTGGAAAATCAATGTTTGAATCAAATGCCAAAAATGGACTGCTTTACCAGATTTTAGAGTCGCCACCTAAATATTTATTTTTGGAAAATTTAGGAAACTCATGAGTCGTGCCAAAGGCCATTAGTCCGTCGTTATCAAAATGTCTTGATTCGGGAACTTAGGTATGAGAGGGGAAGATCAATAATTGAACACCCCACTCACCCGATCAAAGATCGGCCTCTACTAATCATGATGTGGTTTTTATGTACAGTATATGCTCTTGTTCTATATGTAACATACAAGTATAGACTAATTTCACGAAAAGTTTGGAATGTTTGATTTCATGTTTGTTTTGAAAAAAAGTGTTTTGAATATGTATCACTGAAAATGGTGATCTCATACAAGGTTGTTAAAATCGGGATCCTACATTGGATCGTTAGAGGTGTTTATAGGGTCGGATCGTAGAATCGGATCGAGGATCGTAAGATCCTACCGAAAAAGACAAATTACATAATAATTTAATTTAAATAAACATTTTTTAAAAAGTATACACAAAATGAGCCTATATTCTATTAAAGAGAAGTGAAGATATTGTGAAAAATATAATATTCCATGTAAAATGTACACATAATATTATATAATAGAAAACTCGATGGTAAAAGTTTTGTATTTCATCAAAAAAGAAGGTAAAGAATAAGAATTCTATAACAAAATACTTTACGATCTACAATAATGCATAAAAAGTGAAGAAAAAATATTTAACAAAATTGGATATGAAAATAGATTAAGAACTCAAAAGCGAAGCTTAACCGAATGATAAGATTTGCCGTTAGCATCCCTAGTGGAGCGGATTCGAGTAACAAAAATAATCTCTCCAAAAATTGGGATAAAGTTGCAATTATCTTATCCTCCTTAGACTCCACTAAGGCTAAGTTTGTTTTTCCCACTAGTTTATTTTTTAAAATTATTACAATATTTGAATGTTCGTTTCCTAATTTGTTTTTCTTAGTCTATTTGATTTAATACTACTTAATTTTTATTATTTATTTTGATCACATAAATTGGTATTAAACAACAAACATAAAATTTACAATAAAATATGTCATACAATACAAAATAAGGCTTGTAAATTGGATCAGATAGGATCGGATTCGGATCGGAATTCCACGATCCTATAAGATCCCATTAGCAAGATCGAAAGATCCTACCTATAGGAATTTTTTACACGATCCGGATCAATTGTACTCAAATGGATCGCAAGATCGTAGGATCGTAAGATCCTAATCGGGATTCTAATAACCATGATCTCATATATACATAATCCCAATTCAAGTGATTAGCCTTCATCCACTGGCATTCAAACAGGTATATCAAATAAGCAGTTAGCCTCATGGTAGTATGTTTGATATGACAACATTCACACTTATGCAATATGCTAAAGCAAAAATGCTTACCTTAATGTCCGAAGGCAAGTCCAAAAAGAAAGCAAATAGTTAGAAAAAAATGCATAATCCTAATTTAATGACTAATGCACCGCATGCAACGTGCAATTAAGGTTCGGCTACTAGTATGGCATGTGAGTCAATTCAAGGCCTATGATAGTGCATGTATTCAAGTAAGGAGTTTGAATTTGACATTTGAATAATATGATGAGCCGAACTTTTATGCATGTAAACGAATGGATGCAAATCATGGAAAATGCTAATTAAACATGATATCCCTAATCTAACCACATAAGCAGTGAAATAAAAGGAAGAAAGAATGGGGGTTGGAAGACATACAACTTATTACATATTTATCCTCGCGAAGGAGGGTCCGAATGTCCAAATGTCCGAATAAATAATTATTACAAAGCCGAATGACTAACAAATGAAAGGGGCTGTCTAATTTATTACAATAATAATATGCAATAATAAGGAGGCTTTACCTCCAATTTTCTTCAACTCCAAACCTTTAACCAAGATGTTTTAAAGATTTTTTTGTTTTCAAAGAGTTCACCTCCTTTTCATTTATTTCCACTTTGTCCTTGTTCGATTTACCGACAAGTGCAGTTTTAAATGAAATGCGAGCCTCGGAATATCGTAGAAGTATTTGGACAAATATTTTGAAAGAGGGTTTTGGTTTAAAATAGTTTGGCCAAAATGGGGTGCAAGGTTTGGGATTAGAGCTTGAATCCAAATTTCTTCGCTGAGAATTCAAAAGATTGCACCGTGTAACTTTCATCATCGGGTGTTCGGAATAAAGCGCCTAAGTCTTACGAGCGGTTAAAATTGGGGTGTCTACAATAAAGAACACTGTTGGAAGTTGCATGGCCAACCTACTCGAGGCCGTGGTCGTGGTGCTGGTGTTCGTCCTCAAGCACATGTTTCTGAGACTACTGCTAGTGCCTCGAATGATGCTGGTTCTATTTCCCAGGATGAGTTTCACACTCTCAGACGTTTGATGGCTCGACTTGATTCTTCATCTGCCTTAGCTCCTTCCTCTTCTGCCTCTTCCAACTTTGCCCACACAGGTATTTCTGCTAGTGCACTTAATGCCTCTTCGTCGTCTCCTTGGATTATTGATTCCGGTGTTATCGATCATATGACGAGTACTTCTAGTTTTTTCCATTCTTATTCACCTAGTTCTGGGCAAGATAAGGTTAGAGTAGTTGATGGCACTTTATCTTCTATCTCTGGTAAGGGTTTTGTTCATTACACCTCTTTACTTTCACTTTCATCTGTTCTTCATGTTCCTAATTTTTCAACTAACTTACTTTCTGTTAGTAGCCTTACTACTGCTCTCAATTGCTCTGTAACCTTTTTTCCGACTCATTGTCTTTCAGGAACTGGCTACGGGGAAAATGATTGGCAGTGGTAGAGCGCAAAGTGGACTGTACTTTTTGGATGCCATTCCTGCATCACCTTTGTCCTCACAGGCTCTTCAATGCACTTCTGGCTTCTCCCTTTGTCTCCTTCATCAGTGGCATCGCCGTTTGGGGCATCCTTCCTTTAGCATTTTAGAGAAACTTTTTCCTTTATTAGTTCATGATTGTCCTAGGAATAACTTTGTTTGTGATGCTTGTGAGCTTGTTAAGCATAAACGTACTTGTTATCCTTCAATTAATAAAAGAAATACTTTTTCTTTTATGCTTATTCATACCGATGTGTGGGACCCTTCCCCTGTGGTTTCTACCTCTTGTTATCTGTGGTTTGTCACATTTATTTATTGTTATTCCCATGTGACTTGGAATTATTTATTTCGTACCGAAAATGAGGTTTTCTCGTGCTTCAAAAGTTTTCATAAAATGGTATCCAATCTCTTTAATACTACTGTCAAAATTCTTAGGAGTGATAATGGGATTGAATATGTTGATGGCGCTTTCAGGGCATACCTTGAGGAGCATGACATTCTTTATCAGACTAGTTATGTTTGCACTCCTAAACAGAATGGAGTTGCTGAACGCAAGAATGGCCACCTCCTTGAGGTTGCTCACTCTCTCTTGTTTACCATGCACGTTCCTAAGTCTTTTTGGGGGGATGCTGTTCTTACCGCTACTTACCTTATTAACCGTATGCCCTCTAGTGTTCTCTATTTCCAAATTCCTCTGGAGCTTCTTCTGTGACTTATCCCGCTTCTTCCTGTGACTTATCCCACTTCTTCCCTTCCGCCTCGAGTTTTTGGTAGTGTTTGTTTTGTTCATATTCAACCTCATACTCGTGGGAAGCTTGATCCTAAGATTGTCCGGTGTGTCTTTCTTGGTTATTCTGCTACTCAAAAGGGCTACAAATGCTATGACCCTCACACTCATAAGCTGTATATTAGTATGGATATCACCTTTCGTGAATCGAAGTCCTTTTTTTTTGGTCCTCCGCTATCTCATCAAGGGGAGAGTGGTATCGATGAGATTGCGGATGAGACGGCATCATATCAGCATGAGTTGTCTTTTTTCCTTCCTAATCAGCGGCCTGTTATTTGTGGTGAGGGGGAGCCTAGTAGTTCTATTGATGAGGAGTCGGATATTGGTGGTCGTTTGGACAAAGCTGATCTTAAGACTTATTCACAGCGTCAGGAAAGAGCAGGCTTCTCTTATGCCACAAAGTCAATCATCATCTCCTATGCCAGTTCCACACCTAGTTTCCACTGACTCTATAGGTAATAATCCTCAACCTCTTTTTTCACCTATTGTTGATGGTCCTGTTACTGATGATTTGAGTCTTCTTATTGCTCTCAAAAAGGGGTTAGAGCCTATACTCAACACCCTATTTCTAAATTCGTGTCCTATGATTCGTTGTCTTCTCCATATCGTGCTTTTGTTTCGTCTCTTTCTTCTGTGTGTATTCCGCAGGGCTGGAAAGAAGCCATCAATGATCCTAAGTGGAAAGTAGCTATGGTAGAAAAGATGCAAGCTTTTGAGTAAAAATAACACATGGGAGTTGGTGTCTTTTCCTAATGGTAAAAAATCAGTCGGATGCAAGTGGGTGTTCACTATTAAGCACAATGCAGATGGGACGATTGAAAGGTACAAAGCAAGACTAGTGGCCAAGGGATTTACCCAGACATATGGAATATATTATCAAGAAACTTTTGCCCCAGCAGCAAAGATGAATTCCATTCGAGCTATTTTGTCATGTGCTGCTAATTTGGGATGGCCTCTACAGCAACTAGATATGAAGAATGCATTTCTTCATGAGGATTTGGAGAATGAGGTATATATGGATGTACCTCTAGGATTCTCATCTCAGTCTACAGTTGGAAAGGGTTTGTAGATTGAAGAAGGCTTTATATGGTTTGAAACAATCTCTTAGAGCTTGGTTTGGTAGATTCCTAAAGGTAATGCAAGGATTTGGGTATCAGCAAAGCAATGCGGATCACACCTTCTTTGTCAAACACAATGTATATAGAGGTAACATTGCTTATTGTATATGTGGATGACATAGTTGTGACAGGTAATGATGAGGAGGAGGTGACCCATCTCAAGATGTAGTTAGCCAAGGAGTTTGAGATAAAAAAAATCTTGGTCCATTGAGATACTTTCTTGGGATTAAAGTTGCCAGATCTAATAAAGGGCATCTTCATTTCTCAAAGGAAGTACATTCTAGATCTTGAGGAAACGGGCATGTTGGGCTGCAGACAAACTGATTCACCGATTGATACTAATCATCGTCTTTGTAGTGGGGTGTTGTTGAGCTTGTGGAGAAAGAATGTACCAAAGACTTGTGGGAAGACTTATATCTCATACTCGTTCAGATATTGCCTATGCAGTTGGGATAGTGAGTCAGTTTATGCATGATCCTCGTGCTACTCATTTGGATGTAGTCTATCGCATTTTGAGGTACCTTAAATCTGACATTGAAAAAGGAATTTTGTTCTCTAATCATGGTCACTTGAGGGTTGGAAGCGTTCACAGATGCATGATTGGGGCAAGCTCTATTAACGACCGACACTCTACCTCCGGTTATTGTGCTTTTGTAAGGGGAAATTTAGTCACATGATGTAGTAAGAAGCAGGGCGTAGTTTCCAGATCTAGTGCTGAAGCTGAATATTCCAGATCTAGTGCTGAAGCTGAATACAGGGTTATGGCATATGGAATATGTGAACAAATGTGGCTTCAATCTTTGTTGAGTGATGTAGGGCTTGATTGGAGTGATCTCATGACTTTGTATTGCGACAACAATGCTGCTATTAGTATTGCACACAATGCTGTTCAAACATGACTGGACTAAGCATATTAAGATTGACTGACATTTCATTAAGGAGAAGTTGAATAAAGGCGTGATATGTACACCTTTTGTTAAGTCTGAAGATCAACTGGCGGATGTTTTTACTAAGGGTCTTAGTAGTAAAGTCTTTCGCCCTATTTGTTACAAGTTGGGCATGAGAGACATCTTTACACCAACTTGAGGGGGAGTGTTAAGCGTTAGGGTTAGTTTGATCTTTATGTATTATTCTTATTAGTATAAATAGTTGTAAGGGGGAACCCTATGCTTTTTGAATTAAGGAATATACAGCAGCTCTCTCTCTCTCTCTTGTTCTTCCTCTCATCATCTATACATTCAACAATATTTAATTTATTATTGTTGTATTCTTGTTAATCCTTACTTTCTATTTAGTTATAGAGGATATGCATGAAATAATAAGGATACATCAATTTTGACAAAATATATTCCTTTAACACACTATGTTCTTCTTATCAAAAAACTAAACAAATAATAGAAAAATATTCTTGTATTTATTCTTACAATTATATTATATTATAATTATAATGCTACGTAAGAAATGCTACAATTTTAATTTTGTAAAAGAATTAATAAGTGATTTGGAGTATCCGATACTTCAAAATTAATAAAAAATTAATTGAGAAGTATCCGATACTTTTAATAAGTATCCAATAGGTATCTACGAGTATCTAAGGTGTATCGGTATCCGATATGGATATGATATGGCTACGTCTATCTTTTTGAAGTATCCGAGCTTCATAATAAATCATTAAGTCAATTAACAATTTTTAATAATGTCAACAATATATTTTGATTAACAATTTAGGTAATTTTATTGTTGCATAGAAGAGTAGTTAAGAATTTTATTTTTTCTGTTGATTATGTTAAATAAAAAATTTCAATAAAGGGGTATTTGTAATTTTTAGAACCACGGGGCAATTACCCCACTTTTTATTTATAAGTATGGTTTATGTTGTATTTATGTATGTTCAAATACATATGCATACTTGTCTAATCCTGACAGTAACAGACACGGATTCTTTTAGTGCATCTTTGGACTGTCAAAAATTTAGTGTACATGTCAAGCTGGATTCTTGAGAACCAGAAACTTTATAATTAGATAGCATAAACCCTTATTAGCAATCAAATTAAGTGCAACATGTTTTTCGGACAAGGGTATCAGTAAAAAAGCTAAAAATTCCAAGGTTTCATTTTAGTGGTACACTTACCTAGAAATTTGACCTCACCACATATGCCAAGAAATTTATTTTTTAAACAAGCTTTTGTACATGTTGCTTTTCTGAAGGTGTAAGAAATCTTTATCTTTGTTGCAGGAGATACTTCCTAGATTATCTCCTCGCCTTGGAGTCGAGCTAATCCAAAAGAAAATAGCAGCTGCCTTGAGGCAATGAGATGTTTCCAGCAACGCTGTGTCTATGTTCTATAAGTGTAACATTTGTCTTTCAAGCAAAGATTGTTCAACAAGATGAGCAATTATCAAAAGGTTAGTGTGCTTATCTTCATCTCAAATGACAAATATAAGGAGACTTATTCAACATTAAGGCCTCGTTTTGGAACAGGTTATTTAGTAATTTTTTGATTTTTTGGCTAAAATATTAGGTAAAAAAATTAGTATGTTTGAAATGATTTTTTGATTTTTTACTAAAATATATGCAAAAAATAGAGAGAAAAGGGAATTTTTGACTTTTTTGTATAGGTTATAGGCTTTTTGGTTTTTTAGTAGCTTTTTGGCTTTTAGGCTAATAGTGTTGCATGCCAAACAAGGCCTTAGTTTTTGAGGCTTTCTACTTCTATTTGAGGCAAAATAGGCTTGTTGTGGGTATTGATGGAAGAGTGTGAAAGCCTAATGTATGAATGAACTTAGACTCATTTCTTTGTTAGAAAGTGCAATGTTATGATAGTCAACCTCAATCCTGCTTGACTGCAATTAAAATCCCATTCAAGCCTCGTATTTCTTTTTAAAAAACTTTTCTTCTGAGGAAGACTCGATTATTTCCAGATATCAAAGCCAGAACTTATAGAAAAGTAATCTTTGTGATGTAGCCAAAAAGGATTCTACAAGGGAAAACCATTATTGAGAGAGACTAAGGAACTTAGCCCCACTTAGGCTACATAGCAAGTGATCATATATCTCATAGTAGGCTAGGTTTACCAGTGATCATATCAAGACTCAAGAGTCATACCTGTATGAATATCTGCAGTATATATAATTTACTGATATTGTACTACAGCACTTCACAGGTAACCAAGCTGCATATATAAATATATAATTGAGATATTATTTTATTTGTCAACATTATGTGCACTTCATGGAGGTTAGTTCCTTTGGAGTACAACAAGTTCATCTCTAAAGATTTTCTTGTCTGCAGTAAGAGCAACAACCAGGCATTACGTATGCCATCACTACTACATGGATAATGGTTGTTGATTTCATGAACCTTCCTTTCTAGCGATATCTTTAGTGTTAAGAATCGGGTGATGAGATCGTGAATTTTTTAAAATCCTTAGTCAGAAAAAAGAGTTTTATAGTCGTTGAGTCGGCATATTAGCTGTGAATCAATTGCATCGACAGTGAGCAGATCGTGAATCAACAATGAAATAATACATGATCGGCTAATACGTAATTTATTTTTATTCCAATCTATATATCAGTGTGTATGTTAAAAATATGCCAATATTTAAAATCTTGCTATAAATCTATACTATTATATAAAGTTAACTCTTTAAGTTGGTGTGGATGTCACATTTTTTTCTTCCAACTACTTCAAGTAATTACCGCTACGAGGCTCAATTGCTTCAGATCCGATTATTTTAAATAACTGTCAAAACACATTATTATGTGTCGACTTCTAATATATATAGGGAGTAGGAGAAAATTGTGTGGATGTAGTATTGGCGATATACTTATATGGGTAGTGTCGTTTTCACATCATATGCCAGGTAGGTGTACGGAAGCCATGAACATTGTACCAGTTCACATTATATCCCTATCTTCATCCCCGCCCTGCGCGCGCGCGCGCACACATATATATATATGTATATATTATATTCTATGTACCCAAAAACAAATCTACACAGCTGTTATGAAAATCCTATTTCTATACTTATATAAGTGGTGTTAATGGTAGAAAGAGACAACCCAAAAATAAATAAATAAATAAAGAGAAAGATGCATGAAACTTCGTGATCATTTATGCATTAATAATGATATACTATTATTTATTTATTTTTTATTTTTTTTGAGAAAGGTTATGTATCCCAAATATTCTACCAAACTTCTCTCATGGTGGGACTCACACAAATCCACATGTTTGTGGGTCCTACTCTATGTGAGAGGTTTGGTAGAATATTTGGGGTCCCTAGTATAACTCTATTTTTTTAAGTGTGTTGACGTGTTTAGTGCCACTTCATTTTACAACTTATGATATGAAAATAATTTAAACAAGTTAGAAAAAATTGATTACTATAAGACGAGTGAGAAATGTTTTTAATTTTTACTTTTTGATTAACTTTTAACTTGCAATAAGTTGTATGAAACAGACTCATTATCATACGGGTCACCTGTTTGGTAGAGCTGTGGGAAAGTGCTTATAGCTTATGCCTAAATAGCTTATAGCTTATAACTATGAACATAAACTGATTTCTGACTTATAAATTAAGCATCTCCTGCCCCACTCAAAGAATAAGCTGATTTCTGACTTCCAAAAAGTTATATGCTATAAGCTATAAGCTAAACCAAACACATCAAAATAGCTTAAATTAAGCTGATAGCTGAAAGCTGAAATAAGCAGCTTTTAAGCTGTACCAAACAGGCCTAAAAGGCCTTTCTTTGTTTGGCATATTAAATTTATTTATATATATGTATATATTAATGCGTTATTGTTGTTGTGCTGGCACTCACATAAATTCTTTGAACTTTTCATTTCTTTGAATACCTATCAACAAATTTCAAATTTTACAAAAGTTCTTTGGACACTCCACGTAATACCAAAGATAATCTCATTCTTTCAAACCCTAACTGCCACCCACCACGATCAGCTCCGGTCATCCCTAGCTTCGGCTAACCCCTCTGGACATCCTCAACCCTCCCCACCATCCAACACTCTCACCTTTGCAATGCACTTGAACTAGAGCCTCAAAGAAATTAATTGTGTGTGTGTGTGTGTGTGTGTGTGTGAGAGAGAGAGAGAGAGAGAGAGAGAGGGATTGACTCCAAGGAGGGAGAGGTGGGGTTAGGGTTGCAAAGGTGGGCATTTGCTGAGGTGAGGGTTGCAAGAGGAGCTAGGGTAGTGACTAGAGCTGGGGAGGCATTGGAGGACGTCAACCGGAGCTGGGGATGGTAGCTAGCACTGGTGGTGGATGGGCGAGGGTAGGGTTAGAGTTAGAGTTTCGAGATTTAAAGGATGGGCAAAATTGAAGTATTATGAATAAATAAAATTGTAATATTAATTCAAAGAACAAATTGGGATGCTATTAGTAATCACTTATTGTTGAGGTGAACCGTCCATTTGGTCGTTGATGAGATTCATGATGTGAAAATATATCAAGACAGATGAATTAATTGTGTGAAAGAAAATTTAAAAACTTACAACTTAATTGTTATTATTTTATAACAGAGAATTCCAATAAAATTATACAGTATGATTTGAGACCCATCTTATGAACAAATTTAATCAATTAATTTTCATGTGTTATTGCAACCTAAACGCTGTGTTTGGTTGGGGGATTTAGAGAGTGATTTGGAAAAGGAAAGGGAAAACGTGTGTGAAATTAGGTGAAATATAGGTATGTTTTATTCACATTTCACCTATCTTTTCTATTTCCCTTTCCAAATTCTTTTTCAAATCTCCCAACCAAACAGCAAAAAAGTCTTAACATAAAATTTTGAAAAAATTACCCAATAGAGGTGTGTTCCCAATGGTACAGCTAAGTGAAGGTTTCATCTGAGGCACATAGTTTGAAAACACAATATATTTGGTGAAATTTCCTTCAAACTTCCAAGAAACTGACCCCTCATTTCATTGCAGGTTTTTCTCACAATTACTAAATAAACAAATTAGCTGGAGAGTGGCACATACATGTGAGAAACTCTTTTTTTAATATATAAAAAACATATATTATTTATACTGAATTTGAACATTAAAAAAAAATCATATATATTATTGTCAGCCACCTGATAGAGTAACAAATATAAAATATTTATCATGTTATTTATTTCTGTTTAATTAAGCAAATGATTCCTGTTGTATGATGTTCCCACTTGTGTCTTGGGAGAAGGAAGGAGAGACGAGGGAGAGGGGTTTGTACGGATTGACGACACCTTTCTTGTTGTTAGTCATATTCATGTTCAACATTGTATTTTTATTTTTATTTTTTTGTGTCTCTGCAATTAATTGGTTATGTTAATTAAGACCTAGTTATTTGAATTTTAATTTGAAAACTCAAAAAACATTTTTCAAGGGCATCTCTAACACTTCTTTTTTTCATATTCCTTAATTAATTAAGGGTCTGTTTAGGGTTGACTTTTTTAATGATCTTTTAGTTTTTTAATTTTTTTTTTAGTAACTTTAGAAATCAAAAAGTTGATGTATTTGAAAAGTTGTTAAAAGTAATATTTGTTGAGTGAAAAAAAATTGATGTGAAATTTGTTTTTTTTAGCTGATGATAAATTTTTTTATGATTTTTTTTTTAGAAGTAGTTGACATTTTTAACCTTAACCTAAATGCCCCCCCAAAAAAGTCAAAACCCCAAAACATCACTTTTAGAGTATCTCCAATTAGGGATGGCCACGGGGTTGGTTTGGGGTAGATTCATCATTCTTCATTCTTCGCCCCCTTTCCTGCGGGAGCTTCTATTTGCACACACCATAAACTCTCTTCTCACACACTTAATGAGAGAGTGTGTTGGAGAATTGTGTGTGGAGGATGTGTATAGAGAGAGGTGTGGGTGTGTAAATAGATGCTCCCCTTTCCTGCTCCCGCTATAGGTGAAATTTTTCTACTTTATCCCCATCCCCACGAATACCCAACCACGTTCAAATAGTTAAAAAAAATTAAAAACCATTTAAATTTTTAGCACATTAAATAATATTTTTTGTTTTCATATATATAAATAGTGAGATTTTTAATATTATTAGCCAAGTTTGGGAAGACTAAATAAATGCACTTTTTGACTTTTTATGAAATATGGGTTAGATTTGGGTTGGGTTTGAAGTGATGTGTTAGAGAGGTGATGTGACTTAAATAAGATGATGTGACTTAAATAGGATAGTGACTTTTTGACTTTTTAGATTTTTTTGAGGATGCCAAACTTGGCCTTATTTATATTTAAACGGAATTATAGACTTTTTAGTATTCTTTTCTTATATGTAATTATCTTATATATATATTATTTATTTGTATATTATTAATTATATCGGGTCGGGTTTGGATTGAGAGAGGCAATACCTACTCCCACTCCACCCTCGTTGCGGGTGATCAAAACATAATCTACTCCCGCCTAGGGCTGCAAACGAGCCGAGCCGAGCCGAGCTTTAGTGTGTTTGGGCTTGTTTATTAAGATTTTAACGAGCTCGAGCTCGAGCTCGAGCTGAAGAAAAAATTAACGAACCGAGCTCGAGCCGAGTTGGCTTAGGCTCGACTCGAGCTCGAGCCTGTTCACGAACATTAACGAGCCAAAAAATTTATAAATTCATACTTGCATGTGAGACTAAAGTTACAATTAAAACTTTGATTATACAATTATATATACAATATATATAAACATACTAAAAAAAAGTTCATATTTTACTAAAATAATAATATCTACTGCCACTATTATATAAATATACTATCTATAGTTAAGTATTATTTACATTTATATTTTTTAAATATATAAATAGCATATTTCTCTTATTTTTTATACATAATTTTATATTATTTAATATATAAATAATAAATATTAAACGAGCCAGCTAACGAGCCGAGCTTTAGACTGTTTGGGCTTGTTTATTAAAAATTTAACGAGCTCGAGCTCGAGCTCGAACGGCCAAAAAAATTAACGAACCGAGTTCGAACGAGCTCTTACCGAGCCGAGCTCGAGCTTGTTCATGAACGGCTCTGTTCATTTGCAGCCCTACTCCCGCCTTACATAAGTGTCGGGGTGGGTAAAATCTATCACATTTGGGTGGGTATGGGCGGACCTTCGCGGATTGAATTAAAATGGCCATCCTTCCAACATTTACTCAAATTTTTCATCAAATTTTATTTGAGTAGAAGTTTGATCTATTATGTTGTGCTCCGATCATTTCATCAAATCTGGCCGATCGTTCGACCTAGAGCAAAATTAATTCAGCTTGTTTGGTTTTGGTTTTCATAAAATAGTTTTCTGAAAATTTTACTTTTTTTTATTTTTTCGTATTTTAATGTTTTCAAAGAATTTTTTTAATATTTTAAGTAATTTTTAGATATACTTAACATACATACACTTAAAAAGTATAATATTTGTGAATTTTTTTATAAAAAAAATCACTAAATACCAAAAAAATATATAATAAAAAAAATACGAAAATTGAATACATTTTTCATATTTTTGTATATTTATTAATTTTTTAAAATATTTTTTTACAAATATTTTATTATTTAGATATATTTAAGTAAAGTGCATCTAAAAAGTAAAAAGAATTGCTTAAAATTGAAAAAATGTTCACTAAAAATAAAAAACTCAATTTTTAAAAAATTAAAATCAAATACACTGAATATGAGAGTATACATTGAATATGGGAGTATTTTGTGACGTGACAAAAAAAAAATTTAATTGTCTCTTTCCTTAAATTGGAGGAAAATTGGAATTTGTAATAATGTATTTTTTTGAAAATCAAACAAAGATTTTTTTCAAAATAGAGTTTTTAAATCACTTTTTAAAAAAATACTGTAATTCAAAAAAATAGAACCAAAACATGTTGAATAATTTTTTGAAGGTACAATTTTCCCCTTAATTTTTCGTCGACTTACAATTTTCCTAGAAACAAACTCAGCCTCCGTTTGGGAAGTGGATTGGCTTTTTGGCTTTTTGGCTTTTTTAGCCTGGGCTTAAAAGTTTGGTTTGGGAAGGGCTTTTTGGCTTTTTGGCTTTTTTGACTTTTTTTGTGAGAGAGGAGTGTAATGATTATGGGTTGGATGTGATGTTTTGTTTTTTGTGGCTAAAAAAGCCTATTTTGTCTTATATGGCTAATTTAACCAAAAAGCCCCAAAAAAGTTCTTGCCAAACATAGGCTCAGGCTAGTATGAAACCTGAGTTCAAGGACTTGTGAGCATGAAACCGTCACCCACATGGGAAAATTGCTACTTTGAGTGGAAAAGTCATATCTCTCTGCTGGCCCTTTCCCCAAAATTTAAAAATAACATGATAGGGAGGTCTAAATTTTAAATTATAGAAAGAGTTCTAAGTAATATGATAAGGGTTAAAAAAAAAATTCAAAATATTACATCAATAGAGTGGGATCTATCTCTAGAGTTCTTTTACGTTGTGTTTGGTTGGGGGATTTGAGAAGGGATTTGAAAAGGAAAAGGGAAAAGTTAGGTGAAATATGAATAAAATATACTTACATTTCACCTAGTTTCACACACTTTTTTCCACCCTTTTTCAAATCCCTCTCCAAATGCCTTAACCAAACACAACATTAGAGTTCATGTTTTATAGTTTCAAAACATTTTTGATTTAAAAAACACACACTAAAAAAAACGAAAATTAATAGGGAAAATTGTATTATGCACACTCCTATTATATGCATCTCATTATATTTTTTTTTTTAGTTATTATTTTATTTTAATTGCAACTTATAAGATTTTTAATTATATTTTATGTGTTATTTATTTATAATATTTTTTAATTATGATTCAAAAAATATGAAATTATATTATTTTTTTAATTTAATTTTAAGATACATACTATAGATATCCTTTCGAGAGATTTATATATCATAATCTTTTCCCCAAAGTAGCGATGTTGGGCGGGAATCTCATCGATCAACTTGACGACTTTTTAGAGAGGGTTTATCGTGAGGCTCAGCTTTTCAACTGGAGCATGGTGTTGGGTCTTCGTAGGCTTTTCATGGAGTTTATGTCGATAATCTGAATTGTTTAATATGTAGAATTCGTTAATTATTTTATTTTTATAAAAAATTATGTTGATCATATATTAATAGTCGATTGATCAAATTAAATTTGATTATCGATATCTGATAAATGTAATTTTTTATAATTATAAATTATTCAACGAAATCTATATATTAAATGGTTCAGATCATTGATGTGAACTCTATAGTGAGCCCACGGATCCCAATAATATATTCCAATCTGATTTCGAACGGGAGAGAAGTTATTCCCTTATCGTAAAGGGCTGTTCTTATCTCATATTGGTCATTTCAAGTCATATTTGAGAATAATTTTTTTGGCCAAAATAATTAATAAAGATAAAAATATTAAAATAATCAATAAGACAAATTGTTACATTTTACACATTAATTAATTATTTTTTCTTTCACAATCATCTATTCAACAAAAAAAAATTCACAAATCACAACAAACATAATTTTTTTTCCATCTCATTAACCAAAAAGCCAAGTTTCCAAACCATGCTTCAATTAGGTTCATTTTGGAATCGATTTTAGTAATTCAAATTATTCACTTTTTAGAACTCTTTTAGTAGAATATTTGTGTAAAAAATTAAAGTACTGTTTGGTAACACTTACGTTTTCAATTTTCTATTTATATTTACAAAAATTTTAAAAACTCAAATAAAAACTTGTTTGGTAAATTTTTTATTTATAAATCAGTGGTCTCAATTTATAAATTTGGCCAAAAAATGTAAATTTAAAAAATGTGTTTCCGTTTTGAACTTTGAGTTTTTTTTTTTTTTTTTATCACCTAACACTAGCCACCACCAGCCGCCATTTTCTACCACCGTTTTCCGCCACCACCACCTACCCCCCACCACCACCTGCCACCACCACTTGCCACCCACTTGCCACCACCAGCCACCACCCGCCACCACCACCCACTACTAGCCACCTCCCACTTGCCACCCACTCGCCACCACCACCTACCCCTCGTCACCATCACCACCGCCACCATCACCACCACCACCCACCTGCCATCCACCCGCCACCACCATCCACCGCCCGCCACCTACCCGCCACCACCGCTCACCATCTACCACCAACCACCTGCCACCACCAGCCACCCACCCGCCACCACCACCCACCACCACCACCACCCACCACCCACCACCCACCACCCACCCACCACCACCACCACCCACTCGCTACCACCCGCCACCGTCATCCACCAACCCACCACTACCACCTGCCATCCGCCATCCGCCACCCACCTGCCACCACCACCCGTCACCACCACCCACTCGCTACCACCCGTCACCGTCACCCACCCACCATCACCACCCGCCACCACCACCACCCACCCGCCCGCCACCTACCCACCACCACCCACCCGCCACCTACCCACCACCACCCACCCGCCACCTACCCACCACCACCCACCACCCACCTGCTACCACCACTCGCCACCACCCACTCACCACCACCCACCACCCGCCACTGTCACCCACCCACCCACCATCACCACCCGCCACCACCACCCACCCGCCACCACCCGCCATTCGCCACCCACCTGCCACCACCACCACCATTACCACCCACTCGCTACCACCCACCACCCGCCACCGTCACCAACCCACCTGTCACCACCACTATCACCCGCCACCACCACCCACTCGCACCCGCCATCCGCTACCCACCGGCCACCACCACTTGCCACCCGCCACCACCACCACCCACTCGCTACCACCCACCACCCGCCCGCCACCACCCGCTACCTATCACCCACCGTCACCACTTTTCACCACCGTCTTCCACCGCCACTTGCCACCACTTGCCATTATTCACTCTTTTTTATATTTTTAAAATTTTTTAAACATTTTGTCAATTACCAAACGCGTTTGTAGTTTATGTTTTTCTAAAAATAAATCAAAAATAAACAAAAATCAGTTTATAAAATTTTTGTAAATATAAATTGAAAACGTAAACGTTACCAAACAGACCCCAAATGATCGGATGTCTGTACTTATATATTTGAATCAAATTTGTATCACAAAAAATAGATGACTATTCTTCAAATTATATTTGTCATCCATTTTTTAAAAACAAATATGATTTAAATATATAGATATCCTATAGAAATCAATGTCCAATTATTTTATTTTTTGCATGAATATTCCACTAAATGATTTCTAAAAAGTGAATAATTCGTATCACCAAAATCGATTTTAAAATGGACCTATTAAGTACAAACACTCTCTCAAGTTGAGATAACAACTCGAAAGCAGCAAACCCCATGGTAAAAAAATATGTATCATATGTAAATTATGATATTTGTGAGATTAATTATTAAAAATGTTATAACTGAATCATTTGATATTCATAATTTAAAAAAAGAAAATTCAAAATTAAACACTAAGATATAACTAAAAAAAATTTAAATTATAACTAAAATAATATCTTAATAACTAACATTACAATCATAACTAATACTATAGTATTTATAACTAAGGTTTGTTTTGTTTCGACGTAAAATATTTTACACCAAAAAAAAAAAAAAAATCTTGTAAGTTAATTACATAGAAAAAATATTTTGTTTTTATTTTTCAGCATTTACTTGATACTTGAAAAAAAAAAATATTTTATTGCCTAAAACAGAAATTTTGATTTAATAAAATGTCATCTATGACTTTTTAGTGAGTTAACATATTTATTTGAAAAATGCTAAATGTGTTGAAAAGATAGTGAGTGAAAGTTAATTTTATAAAAATTGATTTAAAAGTAAGTGATTTTTAAAAGAATAATACAAAAATATTTTTCTTAAAAAATATTTTACTTGTTTTTTGTTAAACTAAATAACAAAAAATAAATAAAATATTTTTTAACAAATATATTTTACGTTAAAATAAATCAAGCTTAAATCATAATCAAATTAAAATTAATATTATAATATATCATAACAAAAGACTATAATGTAATGACTAGGCGACACCTTAAAAGAGATGAATATTAAATTATGTTATTTATGACATTTTAGTAAATTAATATATTTATTTGAAAAATATTAAATGTGTTGAAAAAGTAGTGAGTGAAAGTCAATTTTATAAAAATTGATTTACGAAAATTTTAAAAGTAAGTAATTTTTTAAAAAAAATAGTACAAAAATATTTTTCTTAAAACATATATTTTACTTAATTTTTATTCAACTAAAAAACAAAAAATAAATAAAATATTTTTGACATCAAAACAATCCAAACTGAAGTCATAATCAAATTAAAATTAACATTGTGGTGTTTTGAAAAGTTGGTAAAAAGTTGATTTTTTAACTTTTTTTAGTTTATTTTATCTTTTTTATGAATAAAAAATGTGAGAAATAATGTGACTCAAAATAGATAAAAAAGTTAGAAAAATGACTCTCTTTCTTTTTTCTTTCCAAAAATCCCATTATCATATATCATAATTAAAGACTACGACATTAATGACTAGGCGACACCTCAAAGGAGTTGAATATTAGAAAATTTGCTATGGAGAGAAAGTGAAAGCATTTTAGTCAGGAAACGGTTGCGTTACATTCATTATTTTATTAATCTATCTATCTATTCTCTATCACACTGAACTGTAGAAGCGTGTGTTTGGGAAGCAAAAACGGGGCTGATTTAGCCACGTAGCGACAAAATAGGCTAAATCAGCCACGTCGCGACAAAAAGGAGTTTCACGGATTCATTTCGGAGTTCGGCAGGTACAATTACCGAATTGCCCCTGGAGATGTTAAACACATTTCCCAAACGTGTGTTCGCCTCAGATGGTCCCTCTTACGCGAGAGAGAAGACGAACGGCGATCTGAGGGAGCTTGGCCGACGAAATCGCGACCGGAGTTCGCATCGGCGGCGGCGACGAGCAACGAAGCTTGTGAAACTCATCCCGCTCTGCAGGTAATGATCTACGGAAGCTCTGATTTGTAGATAGATCTGTTCTGATTTGTATATAGATCGAAACCGATGTGTTCGCTAATCAGAAATTTCGAACTGATTTGTATGTATACATACATACATATATATATATATCTGTTCAGAATTTTTTGAGGAATCTGTTCTGATGTGTTCGGCTAGCAGAAATTTGGGACTGAATTTTTTTATAGATCTGTTCTGATGTGTTCGGTTAGCAGAAATTTGGGACTGATCGAGATTCGGCAGATCGAAACCCAACATAGAAAAATAAAAAAAAAATAATACACAAAAAAAAATTGGATTTGTATTTGGTAAAAACAAAAATACAAAAAAAATACAAAATACAAAAAAAAAAAAAAAAAAAAAAAAGACAAAATTTGGATTTGTAAAAAAAAATACAAAAAAAAAATTACAAAAAAAAAAAATTTCCTCACCAAAAAGCCAAAATTGTACAAAAGAAAAAAAAAAAAAAAAAAGGGAATAATGCCAAATCCCTACCCAAATTAAAAAATAAAAAAAATGGAAAAGGGCAATTTGGTCTTTAAACAAGATGACACCTCACCAAAAAGCCAAAAAGCCAAAAAAGCCAAAAAGCCCTTCCCAAACCAGGCTTTTTAGCCCCAGGCTAAAATAGCCAAAAAAGCCAAAAAGTCAAAAAGCCAACCCACTTCCCAAACGGAGGCGAAGTAACCTTGATAGAAAGATCGAGAGGAAAGGAAGAGACTAGTGAAAGAGCTCCCAATGACGCGTTTTTATTTGTTTTTTGAGGCTGCGAGACAGACAAGCACCAGCTAGGCCAGCTGTAATATCCATCTGCTGTTGTTTTGCTAAACATGTTAATTACATTGACAATTTTTTTGGCAATTAAGCCTAAAAAAGCTTTTAAAAAAAAATTAACGAATATCAAAAAATTTATTTCTATTTATTTTATTTATTGTACATTTTTTTAATAAAAAATCATAAATTTTTTTAAAAATATTAATTTTTTTCTCATATTTTAGTTAAAAAATCAACAAGTCACTAAAAAAATTTGTTTCCAAACAACCCTTAGACTCTGTTAATTATTAACGAATATTTTTTATCTGAAAATTTTTATTTATTATTTTTTAATTAAAAATCATACAAATATATCATTTTATAAAGTGATTTGGAGGAGTGAAACTCATACATTATTATTTAAGTTAAAATATACAAATTCATAAAAAAAATAATATTAACTAATAATTGAAAGGATGTTATTGTAATTAATCCTTTTCAAACTCAGAACTGTTATATTTGCGCGTGTTGGTTGGCTGTTGAGATGTTTTTATTTTCTTTCTTTTTGTTTTTATTTTCTATGTTACCTTTTTTTTAAACAGTTTTTTATGTTGTCCTTTAGCATCTCTCTCTATCGATAATTTATTTCTTGGACGCTGTATATAGAGGTGTAAATTGGGCTACGCAAGCCAGCCTTTGTCGGTTTGTTCGGGCTTCTGTCAAAATTGTGTCCAGCTTGAATATTTTTTTCTATTTTATTTATTAAAATTTTATTCTTTTTCACTAAAAATAACACTGGATTTTGGACGGGTTGGGTGGGCTCGCCCTCGGGCCAGGTTTTGAGTAGGTTGATAGATTGGGTCATTGGCCAAGTTAGACTTCAAGATGACTGCCCAAGCTCAAGCCTAGGGTCCCGGTCTGGGCTTGGGCCTACCCATCCCGGGCCGCGTGCAGACTTCAGGCCGCCCACAAATCGCGAGCTATTTTTACACCTCTAACTGCATATGAATAGAGAATCCGATGTTTCTCTCTCTCAATTGTATTAATAGAAGGCAAAAATACAAATGAATTGTAGTTTCAAAAATTAATTACTAGCACATTAATTTAATAATTAAAATTTATAAAATTTATTATTAATTAAATATTTTTCCCCTTTGAAATAGCCACTGATGTGTTATTCCCCCTTAATAGAATGGGAAATATAATATAAGGAAATTTTATTTACATATCGTATAAACTCTCAGTACACACCATAAATGGTGTTTGAATATAAATTTCAGAACAAATGTCAAATGTTTGGATTTAAAGTTACGAATAAAAATAAATTGTTCAAATATACATTTCGTTCAATTATTTATATCCGAATAACTGTTTTATGTTCATACATTTATATCCGAACGTTTAACTTTTGTTTGAAAATTTATATTTAAATGCATTTGTGGTGTGTACTAAGAATTTGTATGGTGTGAAAATAGAATGACCTTATAATATATCATCCAAATATATACAAACTATTTTAAATTAAAAATTGATAATAATTTGAAAGCATCTTTGCCCATAATAATAATTATTATTATTTTTTCTATGGAAAATGTTTTGTGGCACTAAAATGCCTGGCACTAATGGCACTGATTTCCTGTTTTGATAACTTTATTTTTTTTTTTTTTTTTTTTTACCTGAAATAGAATTTCGGGGCATTAGTGCCCCTGAAATTCGAGCTGCATATCACAGCCGTTTTTCTATTTAGTGGAGTTATTTTTACCACATTAACTGTAAGCAAATAATATATGTTTTTTTTAAAATTATCAAGCCCCAAATGAGTCCCTTGCATCCATACTTGGGCCAACTGATGGGCCGTTTTATATTTTTTATTAAATTATTTGATACAATTTTTATTTATAATTTATGAGATAAAAATAATTTAAATAAATTAAAAAAAATAATTTCTAAAAATTAAATGAAAGACATTTTTAAATTCTATTTTCAAATTATCAGTTAAAGTATACCAAAGGACTAATTAATTTTACAGCAGAGACTTTTGAAATGTGTCAAAATGGGGGTGACTTGTTGGGTAAGTCAAAAACTGTAGCATAAAAGCATTTAGGAGTTCGTATGATTGAAGGAGCTTTCCAGGAGGGTCAGTGAGCGGCTGGTCTGCCTATGGATTCCAGACTGCCAAAAGTCAGCCTTTTCTCCAATATTTTTGCAGTGTCTTTGAAATACTTTCACACTGTTTTGACTTGTCCTTCTTTCCTCATACCCTACTATTAACTGCCTCCAGGAGAGAAAAAAAGAAAAAAAAGAAAAAAATAGGCCTTCAAATATTTTAGACTATTTTGAAAAAATTGTTATAATCAATTTTTTAATTAAAAACTGATTAAAAGCTTATTAGCTTTTTGTAAGAGAGAAGTGGGTTATAATCTGAGAAGTAGATTATAACCCACTTCCCAAAAGACCCCAAAGATTTGAAAATTTCCTTAGGGAACACTGTAATCAATTTTTAAACTATAGCTTTGTTTGGCATAGCCTATTTTAATTCATCTTTTTATCTTTTTTGAGTCACATCAATTAATATCTCCTCTCTATTTTTTTACACATTTTCTTATAAAAAGTCAAAAAGTATATTTATTTAAGATATTCCAAACCACCCCATCTTTCTTCAAATTTTGTGTTAGAGGGTTGCATTGAATCAAAATAACATTAATTTAAGACACAGCCCCAGAGTAGTCAACTTAGGCTTGGTTTGGGATAACCTATATAATTCATCTTTTTATCTTTTTTTCATCACATCACCTCTCTACTTTTCTGCACATCTTTTCGTAAAAAGACAAAAAGTATACTTTTTTAGGACACCCCAAAGCAACCTTTAGAATTTACACTTGAAGCAGAATTTACCATGAAAGGAAAATGAAATTGATATTTTTACAGATTTTTTATTTTTATTTTTATTTTTGATAAAAATGATGAGATAGTGGTATTTATGAAAATATCAGCCATCTTGATTAGTCTTTTGCTCTAAAGTAATAAAATTAATGCCAATCAAAAAATAAAGTAATAAAATTGAGACTTGTTATTTTGTATTTTGATATACAAATACTCAAGGACAAAATAGTCATTTTCAAGAAAAGCCAGGGATATATTTTTTTATTCATATCACATGAAAAAACTGTAAAACATCTGTCACCCATTTCCTTCATGGTTACATGTACAACCTTGTTGTTTCCTTTCCTTGACTCGAGAGATCTGCTAGCCAACGATTATTAAAACCCCAAACCCCCCCATCTATAAATAAATACCATCATCTTCTTCTTCTCCTCCCAAACAATCACTTACCCATCCTCAAACAAACACCAATAGAACAAGATCAAAAAAGTTACAAAAGAGAAGAAGATCAAAAAAGTTACAAAAGAGAGCCAAAGAAAAAGAGTACAAGCCAGTGATTGATCAATCTCTAGCTATAGCTACCCCTTCAACAATGGTGATCAAGAGTGAGCCCAAGATCCAACCAGAGCCAAACAAAGCAATACCATCAACATCAACATCATTGAAAAAGAAGAAGTATAAGGGAGTGAGAATGAGAAGCTGGGGTTCATGGGTATCTGAGATAAGGGCACCTAATCAAAAAACAAGAATATGGTTAGGCTCTTATTCCACCCCAGAAGCTGCTGCTAGAGCCTATGATGCTGCACTCTTGTGCCTCAAGGGCTCCTCAGCCAATCTCAACTTCCCAATCTCCTCCTCCTCTTCCCACCACCACCTCCCTCCTTCAGACACCATCTTGTCCCCTAAGTCCATCCAGAGGGTTGCTGCTGCTGCTGCTGCTGCCAATGGTTTCAATGACAACAACCCCACAACCACTCCACCACCACCACCTCCCTCCTCCACCCCCGCATCATCACCATCATCTCCATCTGATGATATGTCATTTGTATCAACATCATCATCATTAGATGCCTACACACCTTACGATGAGTCTGATGAACCAATGTCTCTGATCACATCATCATCATGGTACAACTTTGATTCACCAAAGTACACTGATATGCTGATCAATGGGACTTTTTTCGACCCACCCATGATTGAATTTGAAGATGTCTATGAAGAAGGAGATATTCGGCTTTGGAGCTTTTGCTGATGAAGATTCATCATCAATTGATTCAATTCAAATCAAGACAACCCATCTCTTTATATTTATTAAATTTGTTCATTATTTGGATGATCTTCAGTTAATCGCTTGAAGACATTGCTGACAGTGACATATATGTGAGTTTTAGGAGCACCAATTCACATTTGAGTGAGACATTTTTTGGACTCACCCATGTGAATTTCTAGATATTCAATTTATTTATTATATAATATATATATATATATATGTAGAATTGCTGCAAACTGTGTGTAATATTCATTGTATTTTCGGTGAAAAAAGAGGGGAATTTGTTGATTTTTTATTGTAAATCCTTTGGTATAAACATGGTTATTGTAAGAAAAATAAGAAATAATACATGACGGAAATAAACAGGTTCAAATATACCTTTTATGTTCAAACCGAATCCATGAGTCTTGTGGGTGAATCACGTGCCTCCGTCGATGTCTTCGAATAATTTCTAGCAGTTGAATAGAACTATAGGAGAAACTATCTACACTCTTCACAGTACATAGGCATAATTGTTCTCCCATAGCAAAGAGTTAGAGAGAGAGTCTTTTTCCAGGAATATTATTCGGGTAAAAAACCCATATCACGTTATACATAATATGTATAGATGCAAGAGATATAATCATGAGTAGGACTGCAAACGAGCCGAGCCGAGCCGAGCTTTAGTGTGTTTGGGCTTGTTTATTAAGATTTTAACGAACTCGAGCTCGAGCTCGAGCTGAAGAAAAAATTAACGAACCGAGCTCGAGCCGAGTTGGCTTAGGCTCGACTCGAGCTCGAGCCTGTTCACGAACGTTAACGAGCCAAAAAATTTATAAATTCATACTTGCATGTGAGACTAAAGTTACAATTAAAAATTTGATTATACAATTATATATACAATATATATAAACATACTAAAAAAAAGTTCATATTTTACTAAAATAATAATATCTACTACCACTATTATATAAATATACTATCTATAGTTAAGTATTATTTACATTTATATTTTTTAAATATATAAATAGCATATTTCTCTTATTTTTTATACATAATTTTATATTATTTAATATATAAATAATAAATATTAAACGAGCCAGCTAACGAGCCGAGCTTACGAGCCGAGCTTTAGACTGTTTGGGCTTGTTTATTAAAAATTTAACGAGCTCGAGCTCGAGTTCGAACGGCCAAAAAAATTAACGAACCGAGTTCGAACGAGCTCTTACCGAGCCGAGCTCGAGCTTGTTCATGAACGGCTCTGTTCATTTGCAGCCCTAATCATGAGATTGTGGGCTATTCACCCTTTATTCCCAAGATAAAGTGGTTTGAAATTCAAATTGATAAGGTCATTACATAAGTCATAGCTCATGCCACCATGGACATCCAAACTTGAGTTTGAAAGCCGACCCGATTTCCAACGAGTTGCATTTATGTTTTTTTTGTTGTTTTCGTTCTACATAAAAGATAAAAAATTGAAGAAATTACTATTTAGTGGTAATTCTACAAAATTATTACATATTTATAGAAAAGTTTATGATTTTAATTATTAATATTTATAAAGTTTACCACTTATTTGTAATTAATTTTCCAAACACCCATTGAATTGAAATTTTCACTAAATTTTTTTTTTTAATTTTTTTTTGACGAATTGTTTTTAGAAGTAGGTTTTAGGAGAACTTTTTTCTGAAAATAATTATCATTTGAGGAAACACCAAAAAGTTGTTATTGAATATTGAAAACAAATTTTGCAGAAAAAACTTTTAAAAATAATATGAAAATAATGAGTCTCTTTGTATTTTACATTATTTTGTTTACAGTAATACGAAGAAACAAAAACATAAACAAAAGAAATGAAAAATGAAAAAAAAAAACCAAAAAAATGCAAGCAAACCCCATGTAATCCAGGCACATGATGGGGGCACATGCATCTTTACATGACCAAAAGTTTGAAATGCCTTCATTGGGAATAATGTATGCAAGAATAGCTGAAAAACATTGAAAGAGTTTTGTGTTTGTGTTTTGTTTGCCCATTTATTATCTTTATTTTTCTCTTTTTATTTATGACATTATATTTGTGCAGTATGGTGAGTTGATCAACGTTTTTTTTAATCCCCAAAATAGTGTAGAAAAAATGGATTAGGATTGTACTAATAATTTATAAAATATTTTTTTATGTAGAAAGAAGGGTCAATATGTTTCAAAATCGAAAGCTTCTTTGGAATATAGATGTCTCATTTTTTTTGTAATAATATGTGATTTTAGTGATCTCACATTTAGAAAGACTATACCCATCATAAGATTAGTCCTACCCTGCATTAAAAAGATCTTCTCATCTAAATGTAAAAATAATTAGTCTAGCATCCTTTGATGATCATTTACATTGTATGGCACTAGTTTAAAAAGTTAAATTTAAAGTTTTTAAGCCCAGAAAAATAATTATTGGACATGTTTAGTTGGTTAGAATTAAAGTTTCAAGCCTAAATTATCTTTTTTCCTTTTCCCTCTCCTTATGAGATATTTCTTTAATCATTCATTGTTTTTCCCTATTATGGATGATGGTTTTTTTGGTCATGTAATAAATGTAGACGTTCCAACGTAGTTGTCTTGATATTGATAAATTGTAATTTTTTTTATTGATTGATTAAAAAACTTGATACCACTTGTACGATTACAGTGATTTCACATAGTCATTTGGCAAAGGCAACATAAGGCCAGGGTAGTTACGTGTCCCTCTCCTCAGTTTTTAAATATTTTTTTTTTGTTATTGCTATGTATAAAATGTATTTTCTTTTTTTTCTTAACATGTTCTTTGGTTAAGGATTTATTATATTGTTCACAACAAGTAGTTATTTGATATTTTGGGAACACTATGTGGTATTATTTATATAGTAGTTTAAATCAACAGCGTGACGAAAAATATTATAGATTGGATATAATAAACTCATTATTTTCAAGTAGTTAACATACCACTTAGTATGATTGGTGATTTTTTATGCTTTGAATATCACGTAGATAACGCCATATAATACTCTAAGACTATTTAATAATTTTCATTCAAAACACATCATTTATAAACAATATCATCTCTTTAATATTTTTCTATCAAATAAAAATTAAATATATTTTATAATAATTTGTGCTATAAATGATGTGTTTTTATTTTTTAAAATTAGAAATTTTGATCTATAATTTTTTATGCTAAAATTTCAAACTTATATCATCTTCCCACACCACGCTATTCCACACTATTATAGAATTTTGATTTGTTCTTATTAATAATAAATATATAATTTTTTATGTTTAAATTTATCTAATAAAATTATGATTATCTTAATGTTGCTCATAATTTTTTTAAAATAAAAAATTATAATTAATAAGTGCCCCTTCTAACCTAATTTTCTGGCTCCGCCACTATTTGTTCACATGGACTGTCTTGTTGTGCAATGGTTGAGCACTTGGATAGATATAGGGCTCCATACCCATTTGTTTTCTGTTACATTGTATAAGGCCAACTCTATGAATCAAAGCTATCAACTATTTGGAATTTATGCAAAAAGTGTTTGTCACAACAATAAATCTAGTAATAACTTACTTTAGGTTTATGGCACATATATGGTATGGGTCCCAAAATGTGCTTTAACTTGTGGGTTTCTGGGACCTACTTTGGATTGTGGTCGTGGCTGCCCTTGTATGTGAATTGGGTTATGGATTTGAGCACATGACCCCAACTACTTGTTATTGCAAATGCAAAGACACATCATGTGATCTCAACAACATAATCAATCACTATAAGTTTTGATTGAACCTTGGGGTGTACTACTAATGTATGCAAGAATAGCTGAAAAACATTGAAAGAGTTTTGTGTTTGTGTTTTGTTTGCCCATTTATTATCTTTATTTTTCTCTTTTTATTTATGACATTATATTTGTGCAGTATGGTGAGTTGATCAACGTTTTTTTTAATCCCCAAAATAGTGTAGAAAAAATGGATTAGGATTGTACTAATAATTTATAAAATATTTTTTTATGTAGAAAGAAGGGTCAATATGTTTCAAAATCGAAAGCTTCTTTGGAATATAGATGTCTCATTTTTTTTGTAATAATATGTGATTTTAGTGATCTCACATTTAGAAAGACTATACCCATCATAAGATTAGTCCTACCCTGCATTAAAAAGATCTTCTCATCTAAATGTAAAAATAATTAGTCCTAGCATCCTTTGATGATCATTTACATTGTATGGCACTAGTTTAAAAAGTTAAATTTAAAGTTTTTAAGCCCAGAAAAATAATTATTGGACATGTTTAGTTGGTTAGAATTAAAGTTTCAAGCCTAAATTATCTTTTTTTCCTTTTCCCTCTCCTTATGAGATATTTCTTTAATCATTTATTTTTTTCCCTATTATGTATGATGGTTTTTTTGGTCATGTAATAAATGTAGACGTTTCAACGTAGTTGTCTTGATATTGATAAATTGTAATTTTTTTTATTTATTGATTAAAAAACTTGATACCACTTGTACGATTACAATGATTTCACATAGTCATTTGGCAGAGGCAGCATAAGGCCAGGGAGTTACGTGTCCCTCCTCAGTTTTTAAATATTTTTTTTTGTTATTACTATGTATAAAATGTATTTTATTTTTTTTTTTCTTAACATATTCTTTGGTTAAGGATTTATTATATTGTTCACAACAAGTAGTTATTTGATATTTTGTGAACATTATGTGGTATTATTTATATAGTGGTTTAAATCAATAGTGTGGTGAAAAATATTATAGATTGGATATAATGAACTGATTATTTTCAAGTAGTTAACATACCACTTCGTGTGATTTGTGATTTGTGATTTTTTATGCTTTGAACATCACGTAGGTAACGTCATATGATACTCTAAGACTGTTTAATAATTTTCATTCAAAACACATCATTGATAAACAATATCATCTCTTTAATATTTTTCTATCAAATAAAAATTAAATATATTTTATAATAATTTGTGCTATAAATGATGTGTTTTTATTTTTTAAAATTAGAAATTTTGATCCATAATTTTTTGTGCTAAAATTACAAACTTATATCATCATCACACACCGCGCTATTCTACACTATTATAGAATTTTGATTTATTCTTATTAATAATAAATATATAATTTTTTATGTTTAAATTTATCTAATAAAATTATGATTATCTTAATGTTGCTCATGATTTTTTTAAAATAAAAAATTATAATTAATAAGTGCCCCTTCTAACCTAATTTTCTGGCTCCGCCACTATTTGTTCACATGGACTGTCTTGTTGTGCAATGGTTGAGCACTTGGATAGATATAGGGCTCCATACCCATTTGTTTTCTGTTACATTGTATAAGGCCAACTCTATGAATCAAAGCTATCAACTATTTGGAATTTATGCAAAAAGTGTTTGTCACAACAATAAATCTAGTAATAACTTACTTTAGATTTATGGCACATATATGGTATGGGTCCCAAAATGTGCTTTAACTTGTGGGTTTCTGGGACCTACTTTGGATTGTGGTCTTGGCTGCCCTTGTATGTGAATTGGGTTATGGATTTGAGCACATGACCCCAACTACATGTTATTGCAAATGCAAAGACACATCATGTGATCTCAACAACATAATCAATCACTATAAGTTTTGATTGAACCTTGGGGTTATTAATCTTGTACTACTAATTCGCGTTCAAAAACAAAAATAAAATAAAATCTTATACTACTAATTCTTCATTATTATATTTCTAACAGGATCATCTATGACTAAATTTATATTGAAGGAACGTTTGAAGATTTTTTTTATTTAATTTTAACCAAAATTAAAGTTCAAGAAACACTTGAAACGTATGATTTCACAATCCAAATATTTTAAAGAATTGATTTATACGAATTTAGATGAAATTGAAAAGCGATTTGGGTAGGTTTTATCATTTGAAAATGACAACAAATTGATTTTGAAAAAGATGTAAGAAGATTTGAAAATATTTATGGTAATCCCACACTTGCCAGCCAAAGAGAGAGGGCCCGATCCGAGGTGAATGAAGTAAACCAATTCAAATCCCCAAGTAAACCACCAACAATTCACAATCACAATTATGCAATTAAACATAAATATTTTACAAAAATGTTAGGAACTCAAAAAATTATCAACATTTTTGCACAATATATCAGTATTGTGTAGAATTTTTGATATTTTTTTGGAGTCCTTAACATTTATTGTTCAATATTTAATAATATGAAAGTTATGTAAAATGAAGGGGGATTTGGTTAAACCTCTCTTAGAATAAAACTTTAATGCATTAAGAACAACACAAAAAGTTTTCCTTAAAAATTCCAACAAATATCATTATTACCAGAATATATTCAATGAATAATTTAATATTTTAAACTTTAAAATAATGTAACTTTTTATCTAAATGTTGATTTTTAATAAAATTAGTATTTTTATAATCATCTCATCAAGATCTTTCAAACAAGATTCATATTGATTATGAAATTTTTAAAAAATAAATAAAAAAATACTTTTGAAATTGATGTAAACAGTAATATGTTATTTTGTTTGATAGTAACTGTTTCACAGTAACATGTATCATAGTTACATGTTACTCTGATTCACAGTAACATTTCACTATTACAAAAAACAAAGTACATACTAAATGAACTAACCAAAAATACAAAAAACACAACATTTTTAAACTTGTATAAAATAAAATAAAAAATTTATTCCTCGTCAAAAGAATTCTATGAGATATATATATGTTTATGAAATAAAATAAATTAAGTTGTTTTTTTCACTAAATAAAGGTACGATGGAAGGATTTTGGTTAAATTTCCCAAAATGAAATAAAAGATGGGTTATGTTCACCGCACAGTTGGATGACTATGGGCGGGCTTCAACTTGATTTTCCGTGATTATTATGATCCACCAAGAAATGGGCCTAGGCCCAGAAGAGATGCCTTGGATTGGAGGTTGTTTGATTATTTTTGGGGGCACTTACCAATAAGTTTCATATACAAAATTCAAAACTCATTTAATCCTAAAATAAAATATTTGTACCAATTAGTCTTACATATTTTTAATTGTTACTAAAAAATACTTTTTTTCCTTTTAATAAATTTAAAAACATTGCTACATTCTACTACCGCTGGATTTCTAGCAAATGGTCACCGGAGACTCGTCAAAATGTTCGACATCATCAAAAAGTTGTTGAAGTATCGCTAGAAGTTCGCCGGAGTATTGTTGGAGTTTTTTAAACGTCATTGGAAGTCACCGGAATAGCCAGAACATTCACTGGACGTCAAGAATATCATCGGAGATTCACCGGAATGTTCATAATATTGCTAGGGAAAAAAATGGAGAAATTAGAGCCAAAAAAAAAAACAAAATATGCTAAATATTGATAAACTGAAAGAAGAAGAAGAAGAAGAAGAAGAAGAAAAAAAAAACAAAAACAAAAACAAAAACATAACAACAATAAACAGTAACAATGAGAAAAAAAACATATATTATTTTTTCAATTTTTGTAGAGTTTAAGTAAATAATCTCTAATATTGATCAAATTGAAAAACAAGTTTTGAAAATGTAAAATGTTACAGTTTCAAAATATGGTTCTATTAAGTATTTATCCTTATTAATCAAACTATAAAATATATTATGAAATTGTAAAATTTTCCAGTTTTAAAACATAATTCATTTCAGCATCAAAAAATTGAAACTGTAAAATTTTACAGTTTTCACTGCCTATAACTAAAACTCGAAAATAACTTGTTCAGAATTTGAATTTTTTTTTTTTATTAGAACAAAAAAATAGAAATGTGTAGCAGAGAAAAAGTATAAAATTTGAGAGATCAAAGGAGAGAATCATATATAGAGAGAAGATTGTACTCCGACAACTATTTTTTGTTTAGATCTAGTTAGATTTTATGTAGCTCTACTCAAATATGATATAGATCTGAGATTTATATCATATTTAAATAGATTTACTTATCTTATTCGCCGAAAACTTGTCTCTTTCATATCTATATCATATTTAAGCAGGCCCGGTCCTGAGATTTTCGGGGCTCAAAGTTATGTGATGTGAACTATTAAATTTAAAACAAGAGCACCACCACTTAACAAAACACAACTTTTAAATTATGTGATGTGAACTATTAAATTTAAATAAATTCTTCTTAATGATGTAAATATCAATATTATAATAGTAATTAATTGCGCAAAAGATATGATAAATATTTAATTAATTGAATAGAAAAAAAATAAATAAATAAAAAATTTTACCTGTTTGCTGCTGCTCCGTCCCTATGTTGCTGGTGTGTGCTATATCAAACAAATGTAGGGAAGGTTGGATTAATAGAAGATAGGGTTAGGAATTAGAAAAAATGAGCCTTTCAAATGGTTGGGCTGGGCCTTAACTATTGACCTTTTAATGGGTCAAAAAAATTAAGTTAGTTTGGGCTTTTTTTTTTAAATTTTTTTTGGACTTAAAACATACCCAATATATTATACTAACTTATAATAGGAGGGGCCCTTATTTTGGACATATTTTGAGAGGCCCTAAGCCATGGCCTTGTGGGCCTATGGGCAGGGCTCGGCCTGTATTTAAGTAGCTTTATTTTATCTTATTCGCTGAAAACTTGTCTCTTTCACTATCGGTGAGGATGAAATAAGAAATTGGTGGTCGATAGTTGCTAGTGAACCCTAATCAATGGTACTCGTCGATCGCCGGTGACTATATAATAGAAAGAGAAAGAGAATAAATATGCCGTAGTCGTTGGTCACCAAAAATCAAGAAGAGAAAGAGGTAAAGAATAACAAATGTACAGAGACGAATGAACAAAAAAAAATACATAATAAACTTTTAAGAGTATCCAAAGGTTGTAGGATTAAATAAACTTCTCCTATTTCAAATATGACTTCTGGGTAATTTACCCTTCTTTTTATTTTGCTAACAATTGGTAACACTTAACCTTGCAATGATAAAATTTGAACTTAGACATTATGCATGTATAAACCTCATGGACGTTAGAAAAAAATAGAAGCAAATAAAAATTGTGTTTTAATATAATTTATTTTATTTGGCAAGTGCTAAGCATGTTACAATTATTTATAGGAAAAATTAGTGAAAAGTCTATCTCAAAAGGGTACAAGACATTAGATCTAAGGTAAAATTTTGTTTGGCAATAAGGATATGTTGGAAAAAGGTCGACGACAACGGAAAAGTCGCTGGTCATCGTTGCTGGAGTTGGAAAAGTCGCTAGAAAATTGGCCAAAAAAATCGTCGACAGTGGTGACAACAGGTCATGGTGATGAGATAGAGAAATTTATGCTATTCAATGGATTGGTTGTTAAATGAGTGACATGTGTTATAGTTTAATAGATAATTAGTTTAATGAATTTCAGTAGCCGTGTGTCCTTTTGCCCCCAAAGAGATTAGAGCTTAGGCTTGGCCCAAAAAAAATCAGAAATGAACTTTTGAATAAGGATGGCAATGGGTTAGATTTTTTTCGAGTTTTGTGTGCGAATTCTTGACTTTAACTTCAACTATTTTAATGATACGGTTTCATACTTTATCATAATTTTTCAATCTAAGTAGTATTTTTTTTCTTTTAAATTTAAAATGTTCAACAAGTATGAAAAAATAAAAAAATAATTTCCACAACTCACTTGAATTTTTTCCATGACAAAAATTAACTAGTTAAAGAATTTATCAAATTATTGTGTGACGCGTCTTTCTTCTCTTATTACTCTCCTTAGAAAAAAAAAATAAAAAATAAATTTATTACAAGATTAAATTAAATTTTTTTCTTTAATTTTGAAAAAATTACAAACAAAAATCAAAATTAACCTTGTAATAAAATAAATCATCAAAGAAATGATGGACTTGTTTGGTTTGTTTTTGAGAGAGTTGTTTTTGAAAAAAATTTGGGAGAGTTGTTTTAGAAATTTTTTTGGTTTGTTTGGTTGTATATTTTGAGAGAAATTTTTTTTGTGGGAGTCTGGGATGATTTGATATTTTGGAAGAATTAAGGGTTGGTTTGGGGTGTCCTAAAAAAGTGCACTTTTTGATTTATTGGTGGGTTTGGGTTGGGTTTGGGTTGGGTTTGATGTGATGTGTTAGAGAGGTGATGTGATTTAAATAGGATGATGTGACTTAAATAAGATAGTGACTTTTTGACTTTTTGGCTTATATAGTAGATGCCAAACCAAGCCTAAGTAGATATGTGTGAGAGAAAAAATGATTGAGAAGAAGAGATGAGAGAGAAAAAGTGATTGATTGATGTGTAAGAGAGAGAAGTGATTTTGAAAATTGTTTGAGAAAATTTCAGACCAAACAAATTTTTGAATTTTTTTTTTAAAACTCATCTCCCAAATTCAAACCAAACAAGCCCCATATTTTTACCATTAAACTCGTTCATAAAATGTCTCAATTATCTTTTGATAAAATATTTAAAATACTCTTATTTTATCAACATAGTTTTTATTTTACAAAAATAAAAAAGTAAAAAAATAAATTATTTTTTCCCACACCCAAACCAGCCCTAATCTGTGTAGAGAACTTTATGGGTGTATGTGGTCTCCCGAGGCTGCCATTCGAAAGTTCCTGCAAGTGGTGACCTATAGGAGGCCGATCCAGTGTGTCTTCGGAGCTCGCAAATCACACAGAGACAGAGATGGGTTATTCGAAGGATCAGTTGCTCGCGCGTTTACAGGTTTTTCTTTCTCTGCATTTCTTTGCCTTTGTTTTATATTTTTCATCGTTTATATGATAATCCCCATTTTTGTGTCTTCTACTTTTTACTCTTTCAATTTGATATATATATATATTTGGGTTTTTGGTTTTAATTGACTTCTATTTGTATGCTATTTTAGAATGGAGTACAAACTGTCTGAATTGATATTATGATGACTAGTGCATATGATTACAAATCCATAGTTACAAGACAAGAAACTCATGAAGAACTTTGAATATCATAATAATAGATGGTAGTAGATGTTTAATACTCTAGATTAATTGAGCAAAGTTGTTGATTCTATAATCGGTTTCATCCAAGTCATGGACAGGAGATAACTGTAATGCAATGTTTGATTAATTGGAACTGGCGGTCCACACAAGCGATGCGTGTGCAATTCGAAAAATAGTAATAGTATAAGAATAGTGACAAAGAGGAATGCACACATAACATGCGTTGTTCAAGTGCTAAGTGTATGCTTAATCAAATCCATGATCTCAGTTTCAACTCCCATTCTCCTCTTAATATAATTTTTACATAAACACCAACTATAGGGGTATTTTAGAAACACCCGAAGTATGAGAAATATCCATTCTCATGTTGGTTAGGTAAAAAGGAAAATAATTTACGTCGCAAATGGAATCACCATTCACCAATTTAGGAGAATGGCCTTTCCATTCCTTCATAAAATCATTCCAATTTCCAGCAAATCAAATATTATCTAATAGCTGAATTTGTGATGTAGGACAAGTAGGGATTACTTTCCTACTAGTAGTGAGCCTGGTTAAGTACACTAGCAGTAGCAACAAGAGACTTATAGGGTTAGATTTTGTGAAATTTTGTGGCTGCAAAAGTATTTGAAAAAATAAGAGTTTAAGGGTTTGTAAAAAGGTAGGGCTTTGGAAATGAAAACACAAGTGTTTGGGGGCTGTTGGTTGACTTTTCTAAGCACTGCAAACAGTAACCTTGCTGGAGAGAGAGAGAGAGAGAGAGAGAGAGAGAGAGAGAGAGAGAGAAATGCTTCACCCTCACAAGGGATAGGCCAATAACAGAAATACAATCTCAAATTTTCATAATAATAAATCTTCTCGAATCATTGAGATTACACATCTATTTATAGGGTAAAGACTCTCCTAATTCTATAAGGACTATAACTCAAATTTAGAAATTAAAAATATTTAGTAACTACTAATATTCTAGACTAACTATGACTTCCAATTCTAATTCAATCATAATACGAAACTTTAATGATTTCTAATTCTACTTCAATATCAAAATAGGAAATTTAGACTTTTGACCACTAAGATTATTTTAGACATGATAAAACCCATATATAATAACCCATTTAATAACTTGATCCAAAATAAAATCCATAGGTAACCCCCACAACCCATGTCCTACAATTATTGGAATTACCATTGTACTTTTAATTACTAAAACCTACTATAATGACATGAAGACTCAAAATAATTTCAAATCTTTAATTCTTGATATTCTAAATGTGCTTCATGTGAAATTTCAGATTTGTTCTTTTTTTTCTTTCCATGATCTTTATCATTCTCTGCATTTGAAAAAAGCTCGACCTCGAGTTTTATAATGTTGAAGTATGAGGATTATGGAATCTTGCACTTGCAACCATTCAAATTGATTGTTTTGAATGAACGATGAGAAAATCAAAAAGTTCAATATTGTCATCACTACCACATCGAATTTATTAAGAATAATAAACTCAATGTGAACTTCATTTTCTTGTTAAGAGCAGAAAGTTCATTTCCATCATTTTCTGCGTCCTTGGCTTTAGAACCTTGATCATGATGATCTGTCATGCTTTCTTTAGTAAGCAAATTAATTTTTGCCTTCATTTCTTCAATATTCTCAATATTAGCAACATGTTCATCTTGCTCTTTCATAGTTTCTTCAAAATATTCTACACTATCAACGTTTTACTCCTGTATATTAGTCTTCTGTAAAATAGCAACCAACAATCTTTCCGTGAAAGCGTTCAATCCATTCAAAGTTGTCTTGATAGTATGCACATCACTCTTTATTGTTGCAACATCCTCCTTAATTATCGCAAAATCCTCCTTTAATATCGCAACATCTTTTTTAGTAGCTCTATAATTTATTGACATGGCTTCAAACTTCCAATTTAATTCAATGCTTGTCAACATTGTAATAAAAAAAGAAATTTCATCAAAAGATTGGTAATGACCAAGGTAGGATCTTGAAGCTCTGATACCAAACTGATGTAGGATGAGAAGGGATTACTTCCCTACAAGTAGTGAGCCGAGTTAAGTATACTAGAAGCAGTAACGATAGACTATATAGGGCTAGATTTTGTGGCTGCAAAAGTATTTGAAAAAATAGGAGTTTAAGGGTTTGTAAAAGGGTAAGGTTTTGGGAATGAAAACACAAGTGTTTAGGGGATGTTGGGTGGCTGTTGTAAGCATTGCGAACAGTAACCTTGCTGGAGAGAGAGAGAGAGAGAGAGAGAGAGAGAGAGAGATGCTTCACCCTCACTAAGGATAGGCCAATCACACAAACACAATCTCAAATTTTCATAATAATAACTCTTTTCGAATCATTGAGATTACACATCTATTTATAGGGTAAAGACTCTCCTAATTCTATAAGGACTATAACTTAAATTTAGAAATTAAAAATATTTAGCAACTACTAATATTCTAGACCAACTATGACTTCCAATTATACTTCAATCATAATAGGAAACTTTAATGACTTCTAATTCTACTTCACTATCAAAATAGGAAATTTGAATTCTTGACCACTAAGATTATTTTAGATATAATAAAACCCATATATATTAACCCATTTAATAACTTGACCCAACATAAAATTCATGGGCAACCCCTACAACCCATGTCCTATAATTATTGGAATTACTAGTGTACCCTTAATTACTAAAACCTACTATAATGACATGAAGACTCAAAATAATTCCAAATCTTTAATTCTTAATGTCCTAAATGTGTTTCATGTGAAATTCTAAATTTGCTCTTTTTCTTCTTTCCATGATTTTCATCAATTTTTCTTACAATTAAAGGGATGACTGTGATTTGCCTCTCACTTGCAACAAAATTTGCTCATCTTTTCCCCTTCCTCTGCTGCATAAAACTAACATTTGTTCAGTTGAATGAAATGATGAAGTTTTTAATATTTGGAAATGGAAACACGGGGTTTGTTGAATATCATAGCATCTTGTTGAAGGTGACTTGTTTTGGATATATATTGTATTGGAACCAATCTATGTTACTTGGAACGTGGATTGTTCCGGTATGTGCAACGGGGAATGTGAACGTGTTATGCTCCATGCTCTAAAATGTAGTACGATAGGGGTACACTTTGTATATATTACATTTAAGAATTTAAGGTACTTTTAGAGTAATTTTCTTCTAATTATTAGGCATTTATCAAAATATATATATATATTTTATTTTTGATATTTTTGTCTTGTCAAAATTTAAGTCAACTTAGATTTTAGTTCATTATATTTGATTGTTTTCCTCTTAAGGTAACATTTAAGGAAATATATTGGGAAATTTTTTTGGGATCGTTTCGGATCACTAAATTCATCATTTTGGAATGAAAGTGTATCATGTTTCAGAACGTGCATACCACTACGTAATTCGTTAGGGTATTGGTGTTTTCTGGTAACACAGGAACCAATCTATAACTTACATTTAGGCTCTATTTGTTTCGTTGTAAAATATTTTATTTTACCTATTTCCTGTCGTTTGGTTGGCCAAAAAGTGAGTAAAATATTTTACATCATGAAGTGTAAAATGATTTACATTTAAAAATTCCGTAGTTATTTTTATTTCTCATCACGGACACTACTTGAAGTATATATCAAGTTTCACTACTTTCATACACATTGAACGTTGTTGTTCTCTCTCTCTCTCTCTCTCTACATATATATATACACACCTATACATATACATATACATATATTATGGTTGAGCAATTGATCGAAATTAGGTTTTGGATTTGTTATTTTTGTTACATTCAATCCTTGTCTTCTTTTATTCTTTAGTAATGATATACAAATCGAATTTGTATACAAAAATTGTATATATAATGACATGTCACATTCATATCCACTTATTTAAAGTTAAAATTCTCATTACTATAGTTCATAATTGTAAGAATGACATTGCCACATCATTGTGTTCAATTCTACATGAAAATTATGTATGAAAATCATTTTCCTTTATTCTTTTTAAAATTTACTTTATAATTGGTTCTTTATTAAAGTTTTTGTTGTAGAAAATATTTTAAATGCTAACTAAACACCGGAAGGAAAACAAAAATATATATATATTTTTTTGAGCAAAATCATTGTACATGAAAATATTTTACGGCTAAAAAATGGAGCTTTAGGGGCTACCATTAGTTATTTATGTGATGGTGATGTAATTTGACCAGATAGTAACTTATCTTAATTTTCTTAGCAGAAGAATTATTTTATATTTGGAATCCAAATGTGTGTTTTGGTGAATAACTTGATATTTACTCTTGATATGAATTGTTGATAAGTGAGATTTTGTATATTCTATTCTCTGAAAACACCTTGTTTTCCATTGGTGATGTTTAGGAGCTTCAAGTTGATTTTATCCAATGTGATCATCCTATTGTTTTGACAGTTGAAGCTCAGGTAATAAAAAAACAATTCTTCTCTCTCTCTCTCTCTCTCTCTCTCTCTCTCTCTCTCTCTCTCCTGTTTTTTGTGTGTTCTGTAAAGCAACTTCATTTGTTTCCCATCAGGCTAAATATGTTGGTCATATGAAAGGCGCATTGAGTAAAAATTTATTCTTAAAGGTATGATATTTCAAGAGTTGGAAAGGCACTCTATTTTGTTAACCCTCACACTTCCATCTCCCTTCTGACAATAATATCTGCACCTTCTTTTCCTCTATATTAATGGCTTGATACTTCATACTTGCACTTGCTTTTATGTGCAGGATAAGAAACATAGGTTTTACATTGTTTCTGCTTTGGCAGATACCAAAGTAGATCTGAAGGGTAATAAATATTTTTTCCTAACTCTGATTGCTTCATCTAAATTCTAAAGCTCAAGCTGCTCAATTGACTTAGATAGATGTTACTAGACTTGGTTTTCTATATGTTCATTTGATTGGTTTGTAGCCTTTTAGCTTTTTACTATCTTAGATGTTTATGGGAGTTATTTGTGGCATTGAAGCTGAGCAGTTCTATCTCAGAGGCTTGGTTTGGGAAAAGCAGGTTTAAGAATGGCTCCTGAAGAAGCACTACCAGAAATACTTCAGGCACGTATATGCTATTAATTCTTTGTGCCTGTGATGTTTTATTTAATCAACTGAGAATGTCATATGGTCTCTTTCTTTTCTTGCAATAGCCTGGCAAGGCAGTAACCCCCTACCTCCACCCAAAAAAAAAAAATGTAAATAAAAAAGATGAGTAAAAGAGAAATATGTTGTCCCTGCTTTCTAATGTTGTTTCTGAGATAAACTTCACACTAAAGCTAAGAAGCATGGACACCATTTTGGTAGCTATGATGTTGTCTGAAAGGTGTCAGTACGGCTATTCACGGGTCTGCTTGGATCAGTGTTATTAAAGGCGCACCTAGGCGTGCGATTAGGCTTGAGTCCCATCTAAGCCCAAGGTTTGCGCTTTGTAGTGTTCCAGGCTAGGTGACTTCAATATGGCGCGCCTAGGCCCAAGTCCTATCTAGGCTCAAGGTTTGTGCCTTATAGTGTTCCAGGCTAGATGACTGTGATAAGGTGCTTGATTGGCCTAAGGCTTGCGTCTTGAGGGCTTTTTTTATTTATTTATTTATTGTTGCTTTAATAGGTTTTATTTAAAATTTGACCATTGATTTAATATGGTGCAGTTACAAAAGATCCCTACTCTTATTACAGATGCCAATATATTGGACATTCAACCCTGAATCAATGATAGAAGAAAAATTAGCCCTAATACCTAATCTCTAAAAAACACTAAATATTTAACATTTCATTTGTTTATGTTGAACCCTAAATTATTTACTTATATTAAATTATACATTTTTTTTCCGTACAAGGTGCGCCTCACTTCGGTGAAGCCTGCGCCTCACCTTGCGCCTTGAGCGTAGGCCTTAGGAGACCTTGGTGCCTTGGTGTGCGTATCGCTTTTAATAACACTGGATTGGATCGGTTTTCCTATCAATTTGCCAACTGACCCGACCATGATGAGTTGAAGATATAATCAACCGCTTCTAATTGATGTGCAGTTCGAAGTCGACCGTAAGTGACATTCGGTTTTGTGGTTGGTCTCGGTCGGGTTGCATGGGTTACATAAAATCATAAACACAAAAAATAGCAAAAGAGAAAGGGGTTTCAATGTCAATTGGAGAAGAAGATAAGACATAACACTAAAAAATAAATGTTGTATTAGGGAATGATTAACACTCACCAAGAATCAACGAGTGTTTATCTATTTTGCTAAGTGCTTTCGAGTGTTCATGGCCGTTGTTCAGCATCAATTTACTAGGAATAACCTAGTTTAGGGTTTGACTCTTCATCATTGAGTCACGGTCATGGATAGGTTCTGGAAATCGGTATAATGGAAGTAGATGAAGGATTTTAGGGGAAGAGGGAGAGAGAGACAGTGTGAGAAAAAGCTGAAGAGGTGTGAGGAAGATACCAAAAAAGAGGGAGAGCAGAACAGGTGTGTGTGTGTGTGTGTGAGAGAGAGAGAGTGAGAGAGAGAGAGAGAGAGAAGGGGTGAATGCATGTAAGTGAGAGTGAGAGAGCTGAAGAGGCGTGTGAGGGAGGAAGATACAAAAAAAGAGAAAGTCATAGCAGAACATGTGAAGGAAGGAGATACAACGAGAGAGAGGGAGAGAAAAGGATATCAATGTCAGGCACTAGTTCTAAGAATCCTATCACCTGTATGTAACCTACTCCTTAGAGTAGTCTATCAAAATCAAGTGCTAAAAGTCATTATCACTTGTCAGGTTATAATGCTTAGAGATAAAGGGTAATACGAAAGTCAATAGCACACATACACGAGTAAAATTATATATAATTTAATAAATATAGGTCGGATTGGTCTTTTCGGTTACCACGTATATGAAATTGTGGCTTGTCCGAAAAAATAGATTTTTTCACTGAAAGCACCCACTACCGACCGTTGTTTATTAAGAAACCGTCCGTGGGTTGATTTTTTGGTTCAGATTGATCAGTTTAGTCAGATGGTTCAGGTTTTTGTACATCCCTAGGTGTCAGACACAATTTCTCGGACGTGTCAGACATGCCATGTGATTTCTCCAAATTATTTTATTTTATTTTATATTTATTAAGGCAGATACATGAGAGACATGATCCACCCTTCAAACATGGCCAAGACTTGTTTAGGTCCTAGATTGTATTTTTGAAAAGATGATTCGGCGGTCAAAATGAAAAAGGAAAAACTATTCCCTAGTTGCTTCTATCCATGGAGCCCTCATGCACTCTTATTTATAGTTTTAGCATGAGAGAGCAACCAGAGAGAGAATTAGTGGGCACCTATGAAGCACCGACACGTTCCCTAGGCCTGCGTACGAGTGTCGGACACGCGGTGGACACGTGTCCGACACTCTCTCTAACGTGTCCTATTTTTTTTTTTTAATTTTTGCAGTGGGAGACGCCATGGACACGCTGTGACACTTTCCGGACACGCCTGAGGTGGATCAAATCGAAGCCCTAACTGAAATAGAGAAAGAGATCGAGGGAGAAGAGGAGACAGCAAAAGAGATCAAGGAACGAGAGAAGACAGAGATCGAGGGAGGAGATGAGAGGAGACAGACAGAGAAAGAGATAGAGGGAGGAGAAGAGAGGAGCCTAACCTGTTCTGATCAATGAAGAAGCTGAGGTATTCTTCTGTCTCCATTTCTTCGCCTCGTCCTCTTCTGTCTCCATCTTCTTCTCCTTCTTCTCCTCCCTGTTCTTCTTCGACTTCTCCTGTTCTCTCTCTCTCTTCTCCTCCCCTTTTGCTGATTCACTTTCTCCTCTTTTTTTATTTCACACGTTTCTCTCTCTCTCTCCTCTTTTATTTCCTTCACTCTTTTTTTTCTTTTTCCTTTTTTCTTTTTTTTATCTTTATTTTTATTAAACCTAAAATTCATAAAATAAATTGTTTTTATTTAAAAACACTCATTTTTTATCAATTTTTTTTAAAAAAAATATGTTTATTGATTTTATTATTATTGTAGTTGTATAAAAATTAATAATTTTTTTTTTAGACATATAATAAATAAAATTAATTATATATATTAAACGTGTCCCCAGCGTGTCATGTCCCCTATTTTTTGAAAATTTGCGTTTTTGCGTGTCCGTGTCGTGTCGCGTGTCCGTGTCCGTGCAACATAGGTGGGCACCAAAGACCAATCAGCATGGTTCTACTATCAGTGAACTCCATCAGCGACAACATGAGTGAGAGTGAGAGGGACCAGTTGATCTCTAGCAAAAGAATAGTGGGTGGTGAAAGACATCACAAAAAGGAAAGAGAAATAAAAAATTTCTTCAATTTCAAAGGAGATATTAGTGATTGGAAATTGAAGGGTAATTATGTATCTTAGCATCAATATGCACACCATCATCATGAGAGGACAACAAGAAAAAGCTTGCAGATAAGATCAGCTAGCTAAAGGCAACTAGGGAGAATGTTGTGCTATGTTTTCTATTCTCCAAAAGAAATATGGGCAAAAGCACCCAATAATAGAGGTGCAACAGTCTCTTTACTTTCTTTTGTGACCTAAGCTGTTGAGTTGTGAGAGGATGTTTAGTTTGTTCATGGCCTAGCCCCTTTGGTTGTGAAATTTTGTTTTGTAGGCTTGGTCTTGGTGTTTTCTTTCCCAGGCTAACCACTTAAGTTGTGAGTGGATTTTCTTGGGCTAGGTTTGGTTTGTGCATCTCTGTTTGAGAGTTGGGTGCCTTCTAGCATTCCTTGAACTTTGTTATATATTCCTTTTTTTTTTTCTTTCTTTTGGGGGTAGTAAAATGCTCTTACACCTTGATGCTAGAAGACAAATAAAGCTTCATATGTAAACTTCACCTCTTCTATTATGCCTTCTTTATTTGGCCCTATTTTTTGGTCAAAGGTAATCATGATGCTTGGTGCTGCTTCAAACTCCACCTCTTTTAGCCTTTCACTTCTGTCTTTTGGAAATCATTGTGGCGAAAATTCTCATCTTATATTTTGTTGGCACTCCTGAATTCATGTCTCTTTCTTGCTCGTGTGCTTTGTAACTGATCTATCTCAGTAGCTTTGCTTCTTTAATGGATATATTTGACTACATTGGATTTGGGAGCATAAAGCATGGTTGTTCTTCTAATTTTTGCATTGGGAAATCTTCTTTTCAATTTGGTCTTGGGGGTTTGTGTCATTATGTTATTTTGTATCCAGTCATTCTTGGGAGAAAGAATATTTCTATTTGGGCAATTAATTTGTGTGAACAATATAGTATCATTCTGCTGCCTGAACAATAATATCATTCCGCTTGAACAGTAATATATGTATGTGTTAATAGATTTGACTGAGATTCACTCCTTGACACTGCTTCTGTCTTTATTATTTTTAAGGTGCCTCTGGGTTGTGTGACTCCATTTGCACTAGTGAATGATTCAGCCCGGTATGCTTCCTAATCTTCTATAGGCCGTTTTTTGGGATCATTTGTAATTTCGTTGTAATATCCATTTGTTGTAATATCATTTGTAAACCCTATTTTCCCCCCCTTGCTTCTCTTTTGTGAAGGAATGTCTCCTTGATGTTGGATAAAGGGTTTAAAGATCAAGAGTGCTGCTTTTTCCACCCGCTATCTAATGATACATCAATCTGTAAGTGAGAAGGGTTTCTTAAGAAAACTGTATTTATTTTGGTTATTTGTATTGGTGTTCGATACTATGGGATATTTTCTTTACCTTTTCTGATTGAGACTTTGGTTGGATCTGTTTGTGTTATCTATTTCAACTGTGAAATTCTAAAGACTGTTGATTTCATTCGGTGTACAAGTGTGAAAAATACTTTATATAGAATGTTCTTCTCTTTGAAAACTTCAATTTTTGTTTTTCTTTTTTTGGTTTGTAAGTGCTCTTATTCTGTTGGTTTTTATATTTCCCACATGGCACTTTCACAGATCTGCTGTTTTTGGTAGGCAGCATTTGGTTGATAATTTGACTCTTTAAAATCCACTTTTAGTCTGTTCATTGTTGTGAGAGTAACAGCACAACGTAATAATTTGTCTCATAATTTTGCTGGTTTCAGCTCTTAATGCCCACAATCTTGACAAGTTTCTAAAATCAATAGGAAAAAATCCAGCCTATGTTGACCTGGAGGTAATTTGAAGTTTGTTTTCCTGAGTGAATTCACCTACTTGTTGTTCAGTGGATTTTGTGATTCAAAAAGAATTTTCTTTCTTGAAGGCTAACCCTTCAGTAGGGAAGGATCAACCTCCTGATCTAGCAGCTCTTGTTCCATCTGACGCCATACCCCTGCCAGAAGAGCCACCAAAAGCAGCTCCCTTGCAAGCTCCTGAAAAAAATCACGTGTCTGTGAATAATAAGTCCACAGCTGTTACAGGTATGGAGTTAGTGTGCCTTAGATCAACTTGACTTAAAAAAAAAATCACGTGTTTTGTGAATAAAATCAACTTGACTTTATTAGTTCAGTTAAAGTTCTTTTGGTGATTTTGTAATTTACTTTTACTGTTATATTTTCCTTAGATTAATTTCTACAATGCACACTCATTTTAGTTCTTTCCGGAATGGAATTATTGTACCTTGATCACTTAGCATTTAAAATGAGTCTATTTGATTATTTATTGCAACTAAAGTGACCCATACTTCAGTTGGCATAAGGTGCTTTCAGAGTTTTGATACACAATTCTATCATCTTTTTTAGTTTTAGGCCTTCTTGTTCTCTACTATGGCAACCAACTTGATATGCATCATACCTTATTTCAAGAGACTCTTCTTTTTTCCTTTTCTTTATTTATTTTAAAAATATCAGTATTTAGTATCTATTTTGGTATGGGGTTGCAAAAGGACTAACAACGTGTTACTTTCATAGAAGTCGTGGTGTCTCAAATCTCAAAGGGTCACTCCTGTGAGGGGAGACAAGTATGGAAGGACCACACTCCTTTAATCAAGTACGAGTCGGAGGCCTTAGAGAGCCACTGATATACTTTAGGATGAACACACATCCCAATTTAGTAAAGGATAGATTCAGGCTTAATATTGATATTGCGGGCTCTGCTTGGTCAATAAACTTGGTAGGAACTAGGAAGGATCCTTCCTCCCTCTTAAGGAAGTCTGGAAAATCCCTTGTATTTTTGAGATGGCCTCTCTCAGCTTTTCGATTACTTATCGTGGGGACTTTGTATGTTACCCCCAGATATCAAGAGGCTACACACCTTACCACCATCAAATCGCTTGGGAGACTACTTACTACTATTACTAAGAGGGGAAAAGTCATCCCTTGTTCCATTCCTTCCTAAGGTCAGGATAGGTGGGTTAACTGCAAAGAGAGAAGCAACATCCCTTAATGAAGGTCCTGTGCCCATAACTCAAAATTTCATTGCCAAGCTACATGAAATAGATTTCCCGGAAGTAGCCCATGGCTGGCTTGGGAAGTAGTTTGATCGAGGTATTGATTGTAGTACTGGATCACCCGTGGTTGGGAATGACTGTTTTCTTAAGGGCTGTCCTTATCATGTTGATGTGCATGATTGCTATTTGAAATTTTCTCTTCTCTTCTCTTCTCTTCTTTCTTTCATCATCAGGTTAAATATAGATTTCTATCCTCTATCACTTGCCTTTTTAGGCTATATATGATCGATAAAATCTTATTTTTTGTTATCCAAAGCATTAGAAAAATACCCAGATCAGAAAATACCTGTTGACACACCCAGCTATACTTGACTAATTTATCTGATAACCCAGTGATATGGCTTGCAGACCTTGAGACCAATCAACATGTTTACATCACTATAACATTCTCTCGTATCTAATGTTTGTCATGTCTGACTATATCACTTTGAATATCATAACGACAAGGTTTTAACATTCTTAGGGTTAATTTTTTTGTGTATTTGACATTTTGACATTCACATATCCATCCTGTAATCCTATCACAATCTATCATATGTTATCACTCTTAATGAGTGATGACCATATAATATGATATTCTTCCCATTTGGTAATGTGCTGATTCATTGACTGAACTGTCAAAAACCATAGGATTGACGAACTTCAATGAACCAAGGACTACACATTATGTTTGATCCGAAAAAGAAAAGAAAAGAAAAGACTAGACATTGTGATGTAGGATGAGTGTGGGAAACACTCCCTAATAGTAGTGAGCCCAAAATAATGTGGGACAGCTGCAGAAAGCTTTAGGACTGATTTTAATTGGTTCTGGGTCTGGAACGGTGGTTCAAATTTTGGCTTTTGTGTTACTGTTTCTATTTCTATGGAGCAATGGGTAGGGTTTGGAGTTAGGAAGCACGGATACGGATATGGATACGGTGATACGGATATGGTGATATGCCAAAATCCGTAAAAGAAGGATATAGGTACGATGGGGATACGTTCGTAAAAAAAAAAAAAAATTTTTTTTATAATTTTAATAATGTAATATGCATGAAAATAAAACCTGAAGCAAATTAATAAATAAAGAAAGGGATTCCTATTAAATAAAGAAATACTAACATTAAAGTTCCTAAAATTCAAAATTTGGTAAAGAAATACTTGCATTAAAACAGTGTAGGGAAAGGGGGGGAAAAAAATAAAAGTGGAAAAAAAATTAAATAAATTAGCCTAATAGATAAGGGAAAAAGAAAAAAAAAAGAAAAAAAGAAGAAGAACGAGAGCAGAGAGTATTGACCATTGAAAAAATATAAATATAAAATAATAAAAAAATTATATACTTATTTGGCATATTAAAATATAAAAAATAAAAAATTAGAAAAAAAATTGAATACTTATTTGGCGTACCCCTCACGTATCCTGCCGTATCCGAAATTTTAAAAAAAAAAAAATTGGATATTTCTTTACCTTATCCGATATGTATCCTGCCATATCGGACACTTATCCGTATCTTATATGTATCGGATACTCGTACAACACCTTTTTTGGAATATCCATGCTTCATAGGTTCGGAGAAATTATTTAAGTGGAAAGAACAATACAGAGGGCCTGTTTTGGGTGCTTCAAACAGCACCCAAGAACATTATTTTTGCAGATCTAAGGTTCTCTTTTGTGTCTTGGTTGGTTCAATGGAGAATGATAAGGCTTGTCTACAGGGGTTTAAAGAGTGAAACAGATGCAATGTAGATCTATTTGAGGCTTTAAAAGGCCTAAAATTGCAAGAGAATTAGAAACAATAAAAAAAAAACTCTAGGTATAACACCTAAGATTCCATAACTTGTGTGATATGGACTCTTCTATTTCTCTCACAGTACCCATGTCCACCGGATATGACATGGGTAAAGGTATGAGATATGTGTCTGACACTCGTACCTAATTTAGACACTCAGCTACTTTAATTTGTGACAATACATGAAGAAGAAGAAACTCACATTTGTCAGTAAAGCAATATTTTTAGCCAAGCAATATATTTAGCCTCTCACATGAATTAGATATAAAAATTTCATATTTTTCATGAATCATATTTAATTTCTAGTATGTTTTTTACATAATTTACAACATCTTATCCTAGAATATTATATAATATGCAATATATATGTGCATATGACGTGTCTCCGTACCCATGTCTAATTTTGGATATGTATCTCAAGATCCCAAAATTTAAATTTATCAAGGTATGATACTTGGATACACACCCACACCTGATACTCGTAGTCCGTGACAATCTCGCTGAGGGCTAGAATTGTATCACACAATTCTAAAGAAGTTCCAAGAGTTCTGTTAATTATCTAAAATCTGACCTCTATTTTGTTTAGATTTTAAAGATCTCCTACACCAACTATAACTTGGACTTTGACATAGGAAAAAAAGAACTTTGACTTCTAAAATCTATATACTAAACCCAACTCTAGAGCTCATTTGGTGAACCAATGTTTTGATTATATAAAAATCAACATCTGTGCCATTTTCTTGATAAAAATGGTAGGATACTTTGTGAGAAATGATTTTGATACATGTCGTAATTGTGGTTCTTTCTTATTTGCATATAAATATCTTGGCTGAAGCATATGAAGAAAAACAGTCACTGGACTTTAAAAGACTTTCATATCACTAATATTTCTATTTTCTTCTGTTACTGTTTAATTTCTAAAATACTGTTAATAAGGCTTGTTTTAGATTTATGTGATTAAGACAAACTACTCCGATCATGGGAAATTTTCAGTGAGAAAAGGCATTTAAAAAAGTCTCATCTTGCTCTGTTTGAGTGCAAATTATAAGTTAAGATCTCTAATTGAGTAAATGACTATTGCATAAAAAAAAAATTGAAAGAAGTTGGTTCATAATTTTGCGTTGATGCAGCTCCTAGATCTATAGCTGATCATGACGGACCTGTATTTAATGGTTGTATTTGTTAACAAATTCTTCTCTCTTTGATGCAGCAAAAGCTGCTAAACCATTCAATGATGCACAAAAGGAGAAATCTACCAACGTGAATTTGTCACGCACTTTCACTGATCCTGAAAAATTTGTTGAAGAAATACTTGAGAAAACATCAGCAGTAATTCTCTCGGAGGTAAGTAGAATGTATGCTCTTTCATTGCAACCAAAAAACTCTTTTCTGGTCTAGGGCTGAGAAAGGAAATTATGCACAGATCAAAGGGGAGACTATTAAGGAACATGGGGAACAGCTTGGTGCTTTGGTATCAGACAGTGTCAAGAAACATCTTAGCTTGGATTTGATTAACCTGGCGGTGAGTTTTTCTTCTCTTTCTTTCCTTCTAACTCCTTTTAAACTGTGAGCTATGAAGCACCAACACTTCAAAACAAGTGTCGTATCCGTGTCAGACACACGGACACTTTGGGGACACGCATGGGACACATCACATGGCGTGCCCCATTATTTAATTAATTTATTTTCAAGGGACATGCCGGGAACATTTCGGAGACATATTAGGGACATGCCAAGTTGTCTTTTCTCCCATTTTATTTAGTGCTTTTGATGAATGTTGAATGTTTATTATTTTTTTCTTAGATTTAAATACTTAATAGATCATCTATAAAAAAAGATATAAACTGCAAATGTTAATTTAAAAGTGCTTTTAAAAAAAAGAAAAGAATTAGTGTTAGTTTTTGTTAGTATTGATTGTTTGTGGATGTAATATTGATCTAGATAGCAAATAAAAATATATGGAAACATATTTTATTGCTATGTCCCTGCCGTATCCTTGTCTCCATTTTTTTGAAATTGCCGTGTCTTGTGTCCGCATCCGTGTCCGTGTTTGTGTCCACATCAGTATCCATGTCGGTGCTTCTTAGATTGTGAGTATGTCATTGGAAGTGTGGAAGTGTTTGTTACATATTTCCATTTGAGGCAATGGATTCCTTATGCGCCTTGGAAAGGAAGTTCAGTTTCTTTGGACTTGGGGCTAATTTAGCCCTATTAGGAGATGCAAAGTCAGAATACCAACTATTGAGTGATCTTTGACCATCTAATTGAATATCTTTGTTGATTGGTTGCCAAAAATTTATTTGATGTTAAAAGTAAATGGTATTGTCTTATGGTCATTATGCACAGGTCCTCTAAGATTTTTTACCATGGGAATATATTGACAGTCTGTTTGGATAGAGTGATTTGATGATAAATGAAGAGAAAGATAACTCTTTTTTCTTGTTTGGTTTGTAAATTAGGTGACAAATGGAGAGAAAGAAATCTATCTTATTTTATAGGTTTCATTTCTCACCAAAAGTGAGATTTGTTGAGAAACAAATTGATTGGTTCTATATTTTCCATAGTACTAAGGTTGCCCATTAAAATACAAAGAAAGAAAAAGAAATCCCACCCATATCCCTATAGCACATACCTTTGCAATCAGAGAGTTCTTGGTGAGGGATTGTAGGGAGTCCGAGATGATGAACAGTGATTATGAGAGTAATCGGAGAGACAAAACTATGTTAATAAGCCAACAAATCTAGGTTAACCGGAGAATGAGTAGTCGGGTGAGGGTGAGGGTGGAGCAAGTGGTTTAAGAAGAAAGAAATGACAGTGCACAAATGGATAGCATATCCCCCAAATCCTAAGAAGTTCTCCATTTGACTTTGGGAAATGGGTCATATTTATAGGCTTTTCCTTGGTACCAAAGAATACCAAGTGGCCAAATAAGGTGATGACACGTCCCTGTGGATCACATGGAATATATTGTCCTGAAACACCAGGTTGAGGTAGCTACGTGTCCCTCTGCATGTACTATGTACTATTTATTTGGCACAAATGCCTCAGCACGTGTCACTGTATTATCTGTATGGCACATACCTTAGCAACTTCCATTTTGAACCTTAGTAAGTGGACTTGCCATGATGGTACTTGCTGTTGCACCTACCTTCTCAGTTCAGTTTGTCTAAGACATGCATTCTTAGGACCTGGGTAAATGGAAAGGGTGTCCCTTGCTTTCAAGCTGCCCTGCTCCTATCTTTGCGGGGTCGCCTTGGTTCTTTAGGTCTGCTATCAACTCTAACCAGTAAGCGTTGGGGCTTGATATCAGTGCCAAGCTATTGAGCTTCGAAGCGTGCTATCAACGTGAAGCTAGACCTTCGGGGCCTGCTATCAACCCTAGGCTGGTAATGCTTTGAGACTTGTTATCAGCGCCAAGTATTAGTCTCCACTTGTGGAATGGAAGCCTCCCTCAAAGGCTGTTATTACCCTTGTGCAATCTTCCCTTGGTAGGTAGTTACGACAGTTGTTGTTGCTGTGACAACTCTTTCCCACGGCAAGTGCAAATGGTGGCGCCGACAATACTGGAAATGGCGGAGTTGAGGTAAAATTCCTTTGCAACTTGACCATTGCAAGTGTTGTCTCGAGAAGTAGTTTGCGGAGGGTTTGTAGTTGCTGCGGCTGCTTTTTCCGTTGGTAAAGTTCAAATGGTGGCGCCGACAATATTGGAAATAGCGGCGTTGAAATAAAGTGCCTCAGCAACTTGACCACTGCAAGTGTTGCCTATGCAACTTTTCTTAGCAATTTCGTTGCACGAAGCCTATTTGGACCCTTGGTGGGTCGGACCTGGTTCAGCCCTCTGGTTGACCCATTTCCCATGGATTTTAGCCCATGCTTCTTTAATTATACTCGCTCGTCTAATAGAGGTGACCTCAACACTTAAATCCATACTTAATTTATGCCCCTCTACATTTGCCCCCTACGCGCGTGGGAAACACGCTCCATTTTCCCGCGCATGCATGACTTCAGTCGACAGACTTGGGGTCATGATGCTTTGGGGAGGCGCATTGATTGTGACGGGTCATGATGATCGTGGGGAGGTACCCCGGGCCCATCTTCCTGGCCCCTTTTATAAACAATAGCCTTGCGCTCCTTGGTACCCCACTTCTCATTCATCTTCCCGCTCTCTTGACTTCTCCCCTTTCAAACTTTCCTTTTCTTAAAGACTTCTTTGTTCTTCCAAAGTCTTCTCTTCTTTCCACACCTTCCACATAGCAAGCAACATATTCTTGGCCAACAAACCTGTCCCTTCACGTGCCGAATGGAGGAGGGCTCTATACTTTGGGAGTCTTGCTGACCCATTTTGGATAGCCGATGACGCATTTGTCCCCTCTATTCCCGCTTTGGAGGAGCCCCTACCCCCATTTGCTATGGCTTCTCTAGAAGAGGCTGACATGGTCAACCCTGCCTCAGTACTGTGGTTCCGTGTTGAACGCGGTGACTTTTTCCACTCTTACATCTACTATCGCACTCACTCCAGCCCCTTGGTTGACTGGCCTCTTTGGGTAGATGATGTTATTGAGGATGATGCCTTCGAGCAGCGTCTGAGGGTTGTTCGAATTCTTAATGTCATTCTGATTTCAAGGGAGCTTTTTATGCTCAAGGTGCAAACCAACACAGACGTCGTCATTTCCTGTTGGAGCTAAGACACTCATACTTTCTCTCTTACTTGGGGAGAAACCGCCCCTACTCTGCAGGATGTTTCGGTGGTGTTGCATTTCAGTTCCCGTGGAGATCATACTTTCGACCCCGCCTCCCTAACTGTCAATGAACAGACTGCTGTTATCGCTTTTCAGAGTGCCTTCCGTGAGGCAAGGAAACACGACTCTTGATATGATGCCAAAACCGGCGAGTTGTTAGCGGATAGGCCGAAAAGGGACAAGACCATATACATTTCCTGGTTGAAGTACTTTTTCAAAGACATCCAACCGGTGGTTGGCAACATCATCGAAGAGGACTGTAATTCTATAGTTGGCCTGGGTTACTGTGACAACTTGTATCAGGCTGCTTTTGTGAGTTATTTCCTTTCTTTCTTCGTTCTTCCCAGCAATCCAACTGAGAGTTCGAACCCCTTGGTGTTTCCTTTGGTGGTTAAACTTTGAAGTGGCTTCCATATTCCTTTGGTTCCCCTTTTCTTGGGGAATCTATACTTTCGCCTTGACTTGATCTACTTAAACATGGAGAGGTCCATGGGCTATTATGATATATGTGAGTTTTGTTCACACCCAGTTCTTGACAGCTTTCTTCTATGAGCAGTTTCCCGCTACGGGCCCTACTCCCATAGAGTTTGTAGTCTCTTTTACTGATGAGGTTTTGGATGCAGAGGGTAACCCAGTCCTAGATGCAGAGGGACAAGTGGTTACGAGACAAGTAAACAATGCCCTTCCCAGGATTACTCAGTGGTCTGGTGCTGGCTCCAACAAGTTGTTCATGGACTATATTAATGACATGGACGAGTGTGTCTTTTGCCCATACACAGGTTTTCACAGGCGTTGGCAGTTCCCTTCTACTTTTATGAGGCTTGCCACCTAGACTTTTCTCTTGACAACATCCATGCTAACTCTTTCCTTGTAACTGCCATGGTCCTTCCTGGGTATCTGCCAGTGGTATGAGGAGGGCATGTCAAGTGTGGTTTATCAACCCGATGGAGTCCTCAAGCAATTTGGCATGGACCAAGATATTCCTGGTGCGTCTTCGCCTCAGAAAGACTTTCATTAGAGCTTCTTGTGGTTCACCCGTGAACATACCGACGCACTTGCAGAGGGTTTGTAGTTGTTGCGGCTGTTTTTCCCTCGACAAGTTCAAATGGCGGCGCTGATAGCTGGCCCCAACGCTAACTAGTTGGAACTGATAGCAGGCTTAGAGATACTAGTATACTGCGGCGACCTCGCGAATATGGGAGTAGGGCAGCCTGAAAGTAAGGGACTCTCTTTCCATTTACCCAGGTTATGAGCCTGCCTTTGTTGCACAGGCAGGACCAAGGAAGTCCTCTTGGGCTTGGTACGAAGCACAACTCTTGTTGTGGCCTATGCTTTAGGAAGTTGGGGAGATTGTGGTTAGGTGGTTAAGGTTGGGGGAGTCCTTGAGGTAAATACAAATATGGCTGATAGCAGGCTATGAAGTCCTGAGAATGCATGTCTTGGCCAAACCGAACTGAGAAGGCAGGTGCAGCAACGAGTACTATCGCTACAAGTGCACCAGCTGAGGTTCAAAATGGAAGTTGTTGAGGTATGTGCCAAACAGATAGTACGTAGTAAATCATTACCGCTTAAATATTAGCCACTCAACGTTCTTATTTTGTTGTCATTTGCTGTCATTAATTAAGATATGGATATATAATTACACCAATTCCAGTATAGACACTGTACTTTTCATGAAAGCAATTTCCTTGTATTGATTATTAGGCTAAACAGGTTGGTTATGATCACTGCATTTTGCTCTATCGTTTCATTTTCATATTTTTAGTCAATTAATTTCATTTTTGTTAAATACTTTGTAGTAACAAATGAATATTTTTATTGCAGACAATATTAAAAAACACAGCATATACTGAAGGTTTTCATGCCGGTACTCACCACCAAGGTTCTAGATGTCCGTAATGGTATCAGAAATACCAATCAAGGCTTAAGGGGAATCATCTTATCAGAGATGTGAATTTCTTCGTGGCCAATCGGATAGTAACTCATGTGTTAACCTCAGTTTGCAGCTTTTGATTACTTTGGTGAATTTTTCATAATGCCTAAAGGCATTATTTATTATCTGTACTGATTTTATGTTGGTTTACAAGTTCATGCAAGTGAAAGTTACTTTATGTGGAGAATTGGTAAAATTCAGTTATAAATTTATGAATAATGGCTCATAATTGCTGTATGTTTAGATGGATATTGATATGTTGGCTCTAGGGCTGCAAACGAACCGAGCCGAGCCGAGCTCGGCTCGTTTATTAAAGGCTCGTTTACTTTATCGAGCTCGTTTATGAGCTCGAGCTCGGCTCGATAAGGATTCGAGCTCGAGCTCGGCTCGGCTCGTTAATTTGAACTGGGCTCGAGCTCGGCTCGGCTCGGCTCGATAATTTTTTTTAATATTATTTATATTATTTAAATATAAATATTTAAATTAAAAATATTATTTATTTTATTTAATATATAAAAAATGTATTTATATTATTATTTATATTATTATTTATATATTTTTAATATATAAATAATGTATTTATATATATTTATATATTATTTAATATATAAATAATATATTTATTATATAATTTAAATAAAGATAAACGAGCCGAGCCTAACGAGCCGAGCCTATGCGTGCTCGAGCTCGGCTTGTTTATTAAACGAGCCTAATATTCAAGCTCGAGCTCGGCTCGTTTACTAAACGAGCCGAGCCGAGCCGAGTCCTTAACGAGCCGAGCCGAGCTTGTTCACGAACAGCTCGGTTCGTTTGCAGCCCTAGTTGGCTCTATATTGCTGATGAACAGTTGGGATGGAATTTTCAATCAGGTTCGCTGCTGATGGAAAAATTCTCAGGAAAGTTATCTATTGATCTCCTTGTCTTTTTATCAAACAGGGTACATACATGTGCTTAGTATTTTGAATATTGGAGCATGGCATCAATGAAGATGTTACACCAGACTTGAAATCTCTCTCGTAGATGTTTTTCACCATAAAAGTGGAAAATATTTTCTGTCTAAATAGACTTATTTTTTGCTAACAGAAAAGTTTTCTGTTGATTTTCGTTTTTCATTACACTAAACGCCAAAAAACGTAGAAAACATTTTCAACAAAAAGCTTTCTGCTCAAACGAACAGATCAGGAACCTTTAGAAGTAACAATGCGTAGTTGCTTGATTATCAACAAGTATGACAATTATCCTGCTGCAATAACTTTTTTTTTATATTGATTTTTTAATTTGTTAATGTTGAAATCAAACATCTAATCGGTCATTACAGCAGATACAATGATCCTATCAGAAGCAGTTTGGTTCAACTTTTTTTTTTCCTTCCATTTTTTTCCTGAGGATATTCTTTATAGCAATCAATGTACACCAAATAGTTGAAGTCCTGTGGGATTTTCTTGCAATGGCCGATTACAAGAAATCACTTCCACCATGAACCTTGATACTTGAGAAAAATAATCTGTTTCCCACCATGAATAGAAAGATCATTATAAATTACAAAACAAAAGCCAGAAAAAAAAAAAAAAAAAAAACCATAGAATTATCTGACAATAATAAGATATTGTGATTATCAACATATAGAAAATAAGCATACCGTATAAAGCAACATATAGAAAATAAGCATACTGTATTATCTTCCAGCCGCGATAAGTTTAACCGCTGCCATTTCATGTTCATAAACTTCTTCGGACATTGATTACTGAAACATCACGGGCTAAAGAATAAAGCATGAATGCGACGATGAGTTAGCTGCTGGAAATAAGAAGACATTCAGTACAAAGACTATACACATAGAGAAAGGCTATATAATGAGCTAAATATTAAAAAACTACAAATTGTTACTCTTCCTCCTGAAAATTGTAGTCGCAAGATCATATTCCTCAGACATGAAATTCATCAAAACAACCATGTGATTTATTTTGATTTTGAGATTAAATAATGCATTAGACAATTTCTCTCTTCAATCTATCCCTCTTTAAAGTTCACTCCTTTCCAACTTCCTCCTAGAATTTCTACGTGAAGACATTTTTTCTTTTGATTATAGAATGAAGAAAACTGAACATCAATCAATGGAGTTCATCGAGGATATATATATATATATCAAAATTTTGTTGAGAAACCAAATTTAAATTAAGTTCTTCAAAATTGAGACAAACTTTTTGAACTCGGCTTGCTAATCTCATCTTCATTACAAGTTGGGCTCTAACTTTCATATCTTATCATTGTAAATTATGAAACACGATTTACTATATTTGGAAGATTATTAACTCTTCAAGCAACAGAAACAGAGGCTAACCAAATAAAATTAACAGTAAATTAAATCATAAATTTCAAGGAATTTATTTAACTCTCAATGGCATGAGTAGTAAGTAATGTTCTATCACCTTGGGGATCAAGTGGTCGGCGATACCTTGGGCGGAAGGGCCATAAAGAGGAGGCTAACTGTCTTAACCTCAAGCACCGCCTGTTCCGCCTGTGTGGCCTGTATCTAGAAATTGCTTCATCAAAAGAATCCTCATCAGTCTCATCATCCTCAACCCTGCTCTCAAACGGAACTTGCAGCTCGTCCTCAACTCTGTTCTCAAATGGAACTGGCAGCTCGTGCCGGCAAACAGGACAAGAGTTGTGAAGCCTCAACCAAGGAACAATGCAGTCAGAGTGGTACACATGTTTACAAGGCAGCTCTTTTGCTTCCCCACCAACTTTAAATTCTTCCTTGCAAATAGGGCAATTTGAATCGTTGACTAGATGGTCCTTGGTGATTTTCACAGTTGGCAGAGCGTTGATTTCCGAGTCAGGGGCCGGGGGAGGGCCTTGTCTGTCGTTCTGAGTCAGTTCGTCGATCAACTCTCTTAGCCCAGGCCCAATGTAGTAATCCTGAGGATTAGCCCCCGGAGGAACCAAACCTTCGAGTTGGGAATTTTGTCGAACAGGTGGAGGTCCTACAGGTCTGAGGATAATCCAGGAGCGAGGACGAGCAAGAATCCCACTTTCTGGGTCCCAATCATCACTATCATCGACAACCCGGTTTCGCCTCCACGGCCAGTGCCAACCCCGACTTCCAAAACCATGACGCCGCCGCCAAGGCGGTTGAAGTCCTATATCTGGGAACTGATTTTGATTTTGGCGGGCAATAAGGGGATCGATCATGAGAGTGAGGGCTTCGAGAATGCGGGCTTCGGGGGAGGGATCGAATTGGGTGAAATCGAAAACAGGCGTAGGCCTGGCTACGTCGATTTCATATAAAAATTGTCCGGAGCAGTGAGTACAGACGAGGTCAGATGGGTTTTCAGAGGGAATTCTGACAGTCCGGTGACATTGGTAACACCAATATAGCGGAGAGTTTCTGTTGCCAATGCCATTATTGGTTGTTGGAGGAGGTGGAGGAGGTGGAGGTGAAGGTGGAGGTGGAGGGGTGGAAGACATGATTGTGAATGCTGGAGATTTGAAATCGAAATGGGTTTTCACTGGTTCCTTGTGGACTTTCTATAATGCATATATATATAAAGCATATAGAAGAAGAATGTGATGGGTAGAGCAAAGAATAGCTTTTCGGAGCTGCAAAAAGCGATTCTCTCTCTCTCTCTCTCTCTCTCTCTCTTGGCTTGCCGTCTCTTCATCTATTGTTTCTTCCATAGAAAGGGAAGGATGAGTGATGTGTTGTGCAAAGTCTGTTTCGTTTTGTTTAAATTTGGAGGGAATCGTAACGGCTCACTTTTACGCGGGACTCACTTTAGAATCTCTATTTGGGCTTCACAACTGTGGGCTTTACAACTGTGGGCTTTATATGAATGTGTGATAGAGGTACACCACATTAGTAAATCCCTTACATAAAATATTTTCTAGTGCTAATATTTTGTATTGGGACCAAAGTTCCCTTGATTCTGTTTTAAGTGGAATAATTTTATAGTTGGTCATTGCCATGTGACGAGTGTTTTGATTTAAAATGAAAAGTTTATGAAATGACAAGTTATTTTGTATAAAATTTTGTTTGTATAGTTTTTAATTGATACTCGGGTTTTAATCAGTGCCTAAATTTTAGATTCGAATTTTAGAGAGACATCAATCTCAACTTGCTACCATTTAATTTCTTTGTGAGGCTAAGTTGAATGAATTATGTGTACAATAGAATTGAGTAAAGATTTTACTAATACAGTGAGATTAAATTAGAGATGTAAGATGAATTATGTTTATTTGTATATTAGTGTGATATTATTATTTGGTTAGAATTAAATATATGAAATTATGTAAAAAAACTTATTATATAAAATGCGACTTTATTATTTTTGTAAAGTAGGGTCAATAAAGTATTTTTTACCTCTACTCCCTTGTGATTGAATTACCAAAATCTAAGCATCCCATGAGATTGTTAGAACATTTTACAAACGAAAAAAATAATTCTTTACCTCATTTTTCGACGTTTGGCTGAAGTGCTAAAATTTAAGTTACCGATTTTTATTTTATTAATCATATTACGACTTACTTTTATCAATTTTTTGTACTATCAAACACTGAAAAACATAAAATTATTTTGTTAAAAATATTTTACGATCACACAAACATAACCTTAGCGCTCATTTGGGAAGTGGGGTTTAGGGTGGGTTGTGTAAAAATAGTCACAAAAAAATAAAATAAATTTTTTACCCTAAGCTAAAAAATGTCACATTCAAATCATAATCATTTTATTTTCTCTTATAAAAGTCAAAAAAGACAAAAAAAAAAAAAACTCATCTCAAACGAAATTTTTTAACCCCAGACTAGTTAAAAAGTTAAAAAAATTAAAAAAGTAACTCACATCCTAATCAAAGGCTAATCTCATAACCGAACGCAAGATTAAAACACATGATCAGGATCACATGCTCCCCACCTCTTCTCATCCCCAATTAGTACTTTAAACAAAAGGCCTTAGATCACAAGGCCTAACTACTTTACACTTGAACCTTTTTTAATTTTAGTTCTTTAAGTTTTAACTAGGTACATACATATATAAAACACATAAAAAAGAGAGAAGAAAGTCATATAAAGGTTCTGAGGATGATGTAACCTATACCCTTTGGTATGTCATTTAAAAGGATTTGGTGGGGGGAGAAAACTTAGATATCCCATTAATTAACACCATCTCTGTATTAGACCAACATTTGCATACAAAGTCAAGAAAGCTGATCGGGTTAGGTGACTTAACTCCCATTCACAGTTGGCTTAATAAATGCTGATAATAAAAGAAAATTATTTTATAATTTTGAAAAAGTCTTGTTAACAAATGTTTCAAAAGCATAAGTAAAATATAAAAAAAGAGAACACGATGCACTTTTTATATATATATTTTTTAATATTTTCACACTCATTTTCAAGATACTTCTTATTCTAATTTCAATATTAAACAATGTCTAACATTTGTCATTTTGAACAAGTTTGACTAGTTATTCAATAGTATAAGGGTATAATCGCTTCGGTATAGCCAATATTTAAGTAAAAAATTATACCGAACCAATAATGTCGGTTTTATTATTTTGAATATCGATACAGACCGTTTCTCCCATCAAATCGCACCGAACTGAACCGATTGAAACTGTTTAGTTTGGTGCGGTTTAATCGGTTTATGAATTTTCAAACTTGAGCCACTTTTAAATATAATCATTAATCTATATAAAAATATTAAATTAGTTATTTGTCTACCATTTTAAACATATCCAATCCATCAATTTAATATATACTTTTCAATTCCTAAATTAACAAAATAAAAACAAAAAAAAGTTCAAAAATACTAAAGTTTCAAGAATAATGAGTTAGAATTAAGATTATATATAATAAGAGTTTATAAATTGAGGTTATAAAGATGATAAAGTTAATAATTTATTATACTTATTAATATCATTATATTATTAGATTATATATATATTATAAGTACAATATATGTTGAAGCGGTCGGTTTCAATTTAGATCGGTGTACAAGGTGCTTAAACCAATACTGAACTGAAAATAAAAAGAAAATCAAATTTAAAAACTGCACAGATCGATTCTTGTTAAAAAAAGACCAAATCTAACTGATTTGATCCAGTTTAATCGGTTTAGTCAATTTTTTCGATTATTCTTACACTCTTACAATAGTAAGGGACATTCTTCAACTTCACTCTCACGAGAATACCGTATCAATGTGTTGTATTGATGGTCTAAACTAATTATATATTATTTATTTAAATTTTTTATAAAAAGAAAGACAATTATTTTAAAGCTTGTTAACTACTATTGCAAGGCAAATTCGTTTAGTCTATTGCGTAACATCTATGAAAAATTTTAAAAATAAGAAAAAGTCTTACAAATTTTTTTTTTTCTTTAAAATTCTTATCTTCAAAAACTCCCATCATTGTAAGATTTAATAATATAAGTTTCATTTTGAAGTTTGGTCAATAATTAGCATTTGTCATTGAAAGAAGGAAGAAAAGAAAAAGTCAAGACATTAAATTTAAATATTTGAAAGTGACATTCATGTCCCCATCACTTTGGACTTGGGGGAGAGGAGGATCCACCTTTTCTTCCTAGTTTTTAACACGCCAAAGTCAATTTAGGTGTTTTATTTAGGACCGCTTCAAATTTTCAAAAAGGAGGTCAGAGAAGCTTGTTTTGTGTTTGGGAGTCTCTCTTGATGAACAATTGGTAGAGATTGTACTTTTTATTTTACAATATTATTTATTTTTTAATGTAATTTTTAATATTTTTATTTTAATGTAATTTTTATTTTATAATGTAATGTATTGTTTCAATGTAATTTTACTTTTGTAATATAATTTATTTTTAATATAATTTTAATTTTCATTATTATTATGAAAAAAATACAAACTTATTGAAATGAAGACAATAATTTTTCAATGTATTTAAATTTTTTATATTTGTCTAGTTGGATAGAATGTAATTTTTAATTTTTTTTAGAAAAAGTTTGAAAAAGGTCACAAAAGATAAAAAAAAAATAAATAATAAAAAAATTACTAAAAAATCTATATCCAAATAACACTTACAAAATTGGAGGAAAAATTAGCTGAAATTTACCAAAATGAAATGTGACTATTGGAGCACTATTACTATAATTTGACAATTTATTATTATTCATTGTCAAATTATAACAATGACAAATACTATTATAGCATTTGCCATTGGATATACTCTTAATAGAGACACATCACAATGGCTTTGCTTGACAAAAATATATTTAAAAAAATTTAAAATTATATTCACCCCCAAAAGGGCAAAATTATATTAAATCGATTAGTGTTTTCTATTTATTATTATTTTTTGATAAATTACTTTTAATTTTTATAAAAAAAATTTAAAAACCAAACTAAATTAAAGTCGGAATGGTAATGGTTCTATTGTGGGCACGTATAGAAAACTTGGTCACATGTGGAGGCCGCGGTCATAGTTGATAGTATGTGTTTTTATTATGGTACTTCACTTTCTTTTCTCTTTTTTTTTTTTTTTTTTGATTCCCAAAAAAAGGCTCTGTGGTGTCATCATGGCTCCGTTGGGCCCTAGCTCCGGGGTAACCGGTTGCCAGCTAGGAATTAACCCCCACCAAGTGAGGGACGCACTACCAGTGCACCAATGGAGGGCAGACACACGCCGCAACAGAGGCCAGGAACAAGGGGAGTAAAGGGCGAGCTCTCGTGGGGAGATAACACACAGCCCCCTCCCAGGAATAGAACCTGGTCTCCCTGCTGTGGAACGTGTCGCATTCTCCACCAGGCCACCAATGGTACTTCACATTAGACCATCTAATATTGTACACATATTTATTTATGATTTGATTGAAATGCGAATTCTAAATCTATTAATTTAAAAAAAATAAAAATCTATATTTTTGCCTTTATTTTTTTTATTTATGAATTACATCGTCATTTCTTAAAATTTCAAATTGCATTAGAGTCATCTTGTTAAAAGGCTGCCAAATTTTAACAGTATCATTATTTTGATTAATAGAATTATAATTTTCCCCAAATATACTAATTATTTTTTAAAAATTTTAAAATATAAAATGAGTTTCATGGATAAAAGTACCTACTTATTGCCGGCAGCTGTTTTGGGAGATTGTTTAGACTATGTTTGGATCATGAAATCTAAGAGCATGTGGCACTTTGATAAGACTTTGTAGGGCTGTGCAGCGGATCCACCGGTCCGCCAGAACCGCCCGACCTGACCCGACCACAGATGAATGGATGCGTGGAGTGTAGCGGGCTGGTGCGAGCCTGAATTTTCAAGTTTCTCGGGTTCGGGTCGGGTGGCGGGTGATCCACCATTTTATCCACCAAACCCGACCCGTCCGTGACCTTTTTTTCCCCCCCAATTTTATTACACGAATCAGGCCCCTTTTCTTTAGAGTTTGCTTTGCTTTGCCCTAATTTCTTCACAACAAACAAACAGAACAACACACACACATACTCTCTCTCTCTCTCTACCCTACCTATCGTCCGACGGTAACCTCCGGCCGACGATCTACACTGAACGACCGACGATCTACACTTCTGAACGGCGATCGAGTTGCTTGCATTGAACGACGATCGATTTGCTTGCACTAAACTGTGATCGATCTATATATTGAGGTATCTCTCTCTCTCTCTCTCTCTCTCTCTCTCTCTCTCGATAGAAGATTTACAGACACCTCTCTCTGTATATATATTGAGTTGATCGTATGAAAATCTTCATGTGTTGAGTAATCGGCCTCTGAGGGTTTGATGTATATATTGAGTTTAGAAATTCTGTTGATTGAGGGTTTGATGTATATAATATATATTGAGTTTTGATGTATATATAAGATTTGTTAAGTCATTGAGTAATCGGCCTTTGAGGATTTGATGTATATACTGAACAGTATATATTGAGCTTGATTGAGGGTTTGATGTATATATTGGTTTGGCATATATAAGATTTACAGATAGCAAGACTGGTTTTTTTTTTTTCTTTTTTTTTTAGTAAACTGTTATATATTAAGTAAACTGTTATATATATTGAGTAAGATTTATTGAGTAAATTGTTTTTTTTTTTAACAGATAACAAGATTTACAGAATTATTTTTGCATTGCCCAGGTTATTTTTGCATTGCCCACTAGTGTGGCAGTATATCAAATATGAATTGAATTGAATTATTTGTTTTTGGTCTGATAGTATATCAATGTGAATTGAATTATTTATTTTTGAATTGAATGTGAATTAAAAATATATGAAGTGATTTGGTCTGGCAGTATATCATTGCCTACTTGCACTATTATTTGTTTTTGGTTTGGCAGTATGTCAATGTGAATTGAATTATTTGTTTTTGAATTGAATGTGAATTAAAAATATATGAAGTGAATTGGTCTGGCAGTATATCATTGGCCACTTGCATTATCTTTTGCTTACCTATATTTTGACAATGTTTTAGGAAGTGCAATGCACAATTGAATTATGTTCAGGTTGTGTTTTTGAGAAAGTGTGCAATTTTATGTTGAAAATTTGTAAACTTTTAAACCGCGAAACCGATTCGTATCCATCGGCCAATCCGCTCAATCCGCATCCGCCGGATTAGCGGACGGATACGGATTGATTTTTTCCAATCCGTCAATTTGGCGGACGGATGGCGGATTGGAGGTTTTGTGGCGGCAACCGATCCGCGCCCACCCCTAAGACTTTGGGTTATAAGCCTTGAAATTCTAAATTCCACTCGTCTCAGGC